>CM053607.1:91320032-91341264 GCA_028646535.1 Procyon lotor | reverse complement strand
AATTAAAAAAATAAAGTCCAAATATTAGGAATAACAATATCACTGGGTATGGGACACAGAAGGAAAGCTGCATCAAAATGACTGTAAAATATTAATTGCTCAATAAATGGCTGTGGGCTCATTACTCACCCCTATATTCCTGTTATTTTTGGGTCATAAATGTTGAGCCCAATTACTGGGTGAAGGTTTGCATATATCCTTTTGTCCTAATGACAGAGAGGTCAGGAGGAAAACCTAGGGCCAAAGAAGCAGTAGATAGGGTGACGTGGATAACTATAAGCAGGGTCACAGTATTTGACAGGCCCATCAAAATTGATGACAGACTAATGATTTTTGAAACCTATGTACAAAGCCTCCCAGAAGCCTGGGCTGGTCTAATGACTGTTTTTCTGAAATGGGAACATGAGGTCACATATTAGAGTGAGCTAGGGCAAATATAAATGAATAGATTAAGGAGCCGCAAACATAACATTCTAATTACACATTGATGTTTGATCAGAAGCCGAACCAAACAAAAATTGAGACCCACCACCATGAGAATATTTTTTTCTTTTTGAGGATTTAATCATCTTTATTTTTTTTCACAGATAATTTTCTCCTTGACCTTTAGCGGTGAAGTCAGTTTGGATACTGCCTATTTCAAGAATATGTATTTCTGGTTATTGTTTTGCAATGACATGGTATATGCTAAAGAAGTAGTTAGGAAGCACCTAAAAGATGCTTTGATAAATTTATGTGAAAGTGCAAACACTCAATGTGTAATTGTCTAACTCTCTTTGTGAAAGTCACATGGCTTTAAGGAGTGCTTTGTCCCTTGACTTTCTATATAGATGTGTTTCCAACAGGTGCACTTTTTCTTGTGCCGAAGAACTGATAATTAATTCCAATTTCTCTGACACACTGCACTCCCTTCAAAGAATAAAACCATGTCGGGGCACCTGGGTGGCTCAGTTGGTAAGCATCTGCCTTCAGTTCAGGTCACGATCCCAGGGTCCCGGGATCATGGGATCCCAGGGTCCCGGGATCATGGGATCCCAGGGTCCCGGGATCATGGGATCCCAGGGTCCCGGGATCATGGGATCCCAGGGTCCCGCTACCATTCCCTCTGCTTGTGTGCCCTCTCTCGCTGTGTTTCTCTCTGTCAAATAAATAAAATCTTAAAAAAAAAAAAAAAGAATAAAACCATATCTGCAGAGTCAAAATACATGACTAATTTAAGTATCACTGACGATTTGTACCTGTAAGCACTCTGTAGGTTTCACCAGAAATACTGCCAAGAAACAGAGCTTTCTTTCTATACTTATATACATATATTTATATATATTTTATATTACATTGTATTGTATATCATACTAACCAATAATTATTTTGCTTATATATTTACGTTTTACTTTTGTGTGTAACAATATAGTATATATAGTTTATATGCATAGTACTATAGCAATATTCTTGAGGACTTAAGTATATATTGCTAATTTTTATATTCCTAAATTAATTTAAGGTTTATTCCACTCAGTACCACCATGCTTCGGTTGTGCTGGTCAATTGGGTCTCCCCAAAATTCATGTTGAAGCCCTAACCCCAAAGTGACCACTTTTGAAGACAGGGCTTCTAGGGAGTACTTAAGGTTAAGTCAAGTCTTAAGGGTAGGATTCTAACTTAACAGGAATAGTGACCTATAAGAAAAGAGAATTCTCTCTTACTCCATACACACCTACTAAGGAAAGACCATGTGAGCACAAAGTGAGCAGGTGGTCATCTGTAAATCAGGAAGAGGGCTCTCCCCAGAATCCAAGTAGGCCAGACTTACAGCTTTTTTAAAGATTTTATTTATTTGTCAGAGAGAGAGAGAGCACAAGCAGGCAGAAAGGCAGGCAGAGGCATAGAGAGAAGCAGGCTCCCTGCTGAGCAAGGAGCCCGATGTGGGACTCGATTCCAGGACCCTGGGATCATGACCTGAGCCAAAGGCAGGCAGTTAACTGACTGAGCCACCCAGGCATCCCCAGACTTCCAACTTTATCACTATGAGAAGTCAATGTCCAACCACCAGCGCATGGTCTTTTCTTAGAGCAGCCCGAGCATACTAATATATTCACCATATATTAGTGATATTCTGACAAAAAGTAACTCTGTGATAAAGTTTTCTCATTTAAAAGGAATATTAATATTACCTTCATTTACCTCTGACTTCATACTTCTAACTTCCCAAAAACAGCTCCCTTCCAAGGAATCCTGCACATGTCAATCTCAGTTTACCCCACACTATTTTTTTTCTTAGATACTACAAAAAGCCAGCCATTCTTCATCTACCTTTTCCTTTTAAATTAATAGTATTAGTTATCTATGACAAAAATCATACACAATCTTCCATTTTTATCTTCATCTCCAGTTGTTTTAAAAGACTGGTCAATCTAAACAGGTTACACTCATACCCTTCTGTCTGGCTTTGGATCAGACCCTTATCATCCTTCTCCCATCCTGTTGCAGAAAGCCTCTTAACTTGCCTTTCCTTTCACAGCCCTCTGGTTTCACCTTCAGATATGTACCATATTTCTGCACTTTCCATTCCTAAAACTCAGATCTGGTGTTAAAAATAACAACATCAATCTCAGTGGTTCCTAACTTTTCAAACCTCAGAAGACAGATACAAAAAATGGAACACCTTTAACATGTTGTAATTTAATATTGTCAAACAATTTATTTCCAGAATCCAGGGGTGGATTGGGGGGGGCGGGAGGGGAAATCACTTAAATAAAAAGTTAAAGAGGTTGCGACAACTTGTAGTCCTATGGGGAAAAATGGTGGAAAGACAAATTCTCCTCCTATTATCTGCCACTGCATAAGAGTCCTGGATTCTGTGCTAAGCAGAAAAACCATTCTTGGAATTGTGCTCAGAAGCACATGTAACAGAGAACTTCATCTCATCTGTCCCAGAGAGCCTTTACTTAATGCAGGAATTAAAAGATCAAATTGGATTGACCCTCGTTACCCTTATCTTCCAATAAGTCTTGGATTCAGGTCAATAGCATCTGGGAGGAGCTGAAAGTGTGCCCATTCATTCAATTGCCAAGCACTGTAATGTGCAAAATTAAGCTATTCCATTTCATGTGCTACTTAGAATTTATTCTCCCAGGTGGCAGAGGAGACCCAGTTTCCTACTCTCTTGAAGAGATGTAATTTACGCCCTACTTCCATCTTAAATTACTTAAGCAGACAGTTCTATTGGAGGGAATTTTCTTCCCTTTCCTTTGTAGTACAGTAAATGCTGGGACTACAGGCTGCTCAAATAAAAGAACTTTCAAATTTTAGAGGTACTCTTTTTGGATTTATAATACATGAGCAGAATGTGTGCAATTTTTTTCTTTCCTTCTCCTCTCCAAAGAAATAATTATCCAGAGAAGATAGAAATATCATCCACTTCAGGATAAACAGCAAGAGTGAAATAACATAGGTATTAGAGTTACACTGATGTGAAATGCAAATGGGGACTGAGGAAAGCAGGAACAAACTAGATTTGACACTAGAGATAGAAAATGAAAAGAGCTGGGCAGGTGGGCAAGTATTTATTCATTAATTCAGCTGTTCTCCCATTCATTTGTGCATTAATTTAATATCTGCTCATTGTGTTGGAAGAGGAGATTAAAAGACTTATCAGAAAGAAGACCTAGTGTCAAATTTAAAGGGTAATAAGACATATACATAAAAAATTATCCAGGATAGAAGGTAAGCACTGTCATAGAAATATACCAGGTGTGAAGGAACTCAAATGAAGTAGTTTGGGCTGTTTATTACACCAAATATAGTAATTTCAAGTCATCTTGGATAATTTTGTCTTCGTGAACTTTTCTGAAGGTAACCAAAATATTTTTTAATTTTCTAGGAATAGAACATAAACCTTTATCAAGTCCCATTCCATCTGTTGCTTGACTATTACTTTTCGTGCAGCATGGAACTATCACATATAATGCTATTTATCAACCTGGCTGACTGAACCATCTGGAATAGTACTCTCTGAAATGGTGTATTGATTCAACATTACACTATTTATCTTACTTTATTTTCCCATTCACTTAATCTGCTCTTTGTACCTTTAACATTCACTCTGGGAGACGTCTGCAAAGGTTTATAAAGGTGTTGAGAGGCAGCCCATTAGTTTTAGGGTCCTTTTGAGAGCTGTCAGTCTGAATATTGTTCTTCTCCTGGCTTGAAAACCACACTCACTAACATCCTCAATTCACATCAAAGAGCCCAGTTAATTTAAGTAAGAGATATCAGCTTCAGAAGTAGGTTACATATGTATTCTGTTTATACTGAGTCTTGTTACTGTTTCAGGCTTCTATTTTTATTACCAACTTTGTGTTGACTTGTGATGGTCCAACAATATGGAAATCTAAGTTAGTTTTCTGCATACAAATTTTACTTTGAAATAAAATTTCTGTTTCATAAAAGGGTTATGTTGCTAATACTCCAATGTGTGCTTTATATCTAATAGCTTTTTTCTTTTTAAGATTTTATTTATTTTTTAGAGAGAGAGAGAGAGCAGAAGCAGAGGGAGGGAGAGGCAGGCAGGGGGAGAAGCAGACTCCCTTCCAAGCAAGGAGACCAATGTGAGGCTTGATACCAGGACTGTGGGATCATGATCCAAGCCAAAGGCAGATGCTTAACTGAGCCACCCAGGTGTTCCCATATCTTACAGTTTGAGACTTGCAAGCCAATGGTGTTTTCTGAGATCACCATGGCAAATATTAGCAGCTACAGTATAGGATATAGTTTATGTAGGGGGAAAAAAGAGGAAAGTTACTACCTATTGGGAGGATGCTGAAGGGATCTAACAGTACAAACAAGAGACACCAACTTTAATTGTTCAAATATTTCCTAGTTAATAAGTAGAAAGTCAATGAATCATTGGAACCCTCTTCATTCAGCGGGGCAGATGCACGCATGGAGAAATGAACCAAAAAGGGGGGGGGGGTTATTGAAGAAAACGTAGACAAAGATGATATACAACTAAAATCTTTATCTGAATTTCTGTTGCTTGAATATATTCTATTGAGTAGGATGCATTTAAATTTTCCTCTTAATTGATGCCTAACTTTATTATACCCATAACCTTAACTTGAGCAAAAAGGTTAAAATTATAAACTCTATTAGTAAGACGAAGAGCTGATATGATTTACTAACTACTATATACAAGAAGCTATGCATGTCTGACTTTTTAATTTTTATTTATATTTAATTTAGTTAACATATACCATAGTATTAGTTTCAGGGGTAGAATTTATTCATCAGTTGCATATAACACCTAGTGCTCTTTACATCAAGTTCCCTCCTTAATGCTCATCACGCAGGAACCCCAACCCCTACCTACCTCCCTTCCAGCAACCCTCAGTTTGTTTCCTAGAGTTAAAGGTCTCTTGTGGTTTGCCTCCCTCTGTTTTCATCTTATTTTTCCTTCCCTTCCTTTAGGTTCATGTTTTTTCCTTAAATTCCACCTGTGAGTGAAATCATGTAATTGTCTTTCTCTGACTTATTTTGCTTAGCATAATACCCTCTAGTTCTATCCAATTCTTTGCAAATGGCAAGAGTTCATTCTTTTTGATGGCTGAGTCATATTCCATTGTATATGGAGATTAAAGAACATCCTACTAAGAGTAAACAGGTCAGACAGGAAATTAAAGAAAAATTTTTAAAAATACATGAAAGCAAATGAAAATGAAAACACTTCAAAACTGCTGGGATGCAGCACAAGGGATATTAAGAGGGAAGTATATGGCAATACAAGCCTTCCTCAAGAAACAAGAAAAGTCTCAAATACACCTAAAGGAGTTGGACAAAGGAAAGCAAGTAAAGCCTAAATGCAACAGCAAACTTTTTTTTTTAATATTTTGTTTATTTATCTAAGAGAGAGAGAGCAAAGCAGTGAGGAAGGGCAGAAGGAGAAGTGGACTCCTGGCTGAGCGGGGAGTCTGACGTGGGGCTCAATCCCTGAACCCCAGGATCACCACCTGAATTGAAGGCAGACGCCCAAGTGACTGAGCCACCCAGGCACCCAAAACTTTATCTTTTAGAGCAGTTTTAGTTTCACAGCCAAATTGAACACGAGGTACAGAGAATTTCCCATGTATAGCCTACCTCCCACACACACGCCTATCCTCTCCTAATCTCAACCCACACATTACTGCAGTACATTCGTTTATCAATGAATCTACACGGACACATCATAACCACCCTAAGTTCACAGCTTACCTAATATACAATATATTATTATACTATAATTAATATATAATATATATTAATAATATTACATATTATATATATTATATATTTATATTATATGATTATTATATAATCATATAATATAAATATATAATATATATATAATATAATATAATGTAATATATATTATATTATATAATATATTATAATAATATAATATATGTAATTATATATATAATATATAATAAATATTATATAATTATTATATAATATAAATATAATATAATGTATATAATATATAATATAATGTAATATATATTATATAATATAATATAATAATATAATATATGTAATTACCTCATATACAACCCTTGGTGATGTGTATTTCTTGAGTTTCAACAAATGTGTTAACTATATGTATCATACAGATTAGTTTCACTTTTCTAAATATCCTCTGTTCTCTGCCTATTCATCCCTCCCTCCCCTCTTACTGGGGAAACTATGGATCTTTTCACAGTCTCCATGGTTTTGCTTTTTCAGGATGTCTTATAGTTTAAATCATACTGTATGCAACCTTTCAGGTTGGCATCTTCCACTTAATAACAGCACTTAAGCTTCTTCTGTCTCTCTTCATGATCTAGTAGCTCATTTCTTTTTACTGCTGATCTATCCTTTGTCTCACCGAAGACGGTCTCTATCACAGGTTATCTATTCACCTATGAAAGGACATCTTGGCTTCTTTCAAGTTGTAGCAATTCTAAGTAAAACTGTATGAACATCAATGTGTTGGTTTTTGTGGGGACATACACTTTCAATTCCTTTGTATAAATACCAAGAAGCATACTTGGTGGATATATGTTAAGACTATGTTTGGTTTTATAGAAGATCATCATACTATCTTCCAAAGTGCTTGCACCATTTCTACTTTCATCAGCATTAATCAATGTTAGTGTTGCTCCACATCCTTCTAATTAGTGATGTCAACAATTTTGTGTCTGTGTTTTAGATTTTGGCCATTCTAACAGGTATGTGATGGTATCTCTTGTTGTTTTCATTTGTACTTCTCTGATGATATGCGTATGTGGAGAATCTTTTTATATGCTTATTTGCCGTCTATAGATTTTTTTTTAAGATTTTATTTATTTATTTGATAGAGGGAGAGAAATCCCAAGTAGGCAGAGAGACAGGCAGAGAGAGAGGGGAAAGCAGGCTCCCCGCTGAGCAGAGAGCCCAATGTGGGGCTCGATCCCAGGACCCTTCGACCCTGAGCCAAAGGCAGAGGCTTAACCCACTGAACCACCCAGGTGCCCCTGCCATCTACAGATCTTTGATAAGGTATCTTTAAAGACCTTTGGACCATTTTTAAATTGATTTTATTATTTGGGTTTATTAGTTATTTTATATTTTGATTAGCAGTTACTGCTCTCAAAGAACTTACAGTTCAAAAAAAGTATCAACAAAAAATGGAAAGCAAATGACATTTCATGCATTCAGTAAGATACATTGCTGTATGAGTAAAATAGCTACGTCAATAAATATGTGATAAAGTCTACTGATTTTTTTTTTTTTTTTAAGAACCAGTGGTATGTATTTGGGCATTCACCATTGAAGCCTTCCATCTTTTCTGAGTAATTCAAAATTTTCCTAATAAAATTGGAGGGAAATATTTTTCTTAATGTAAGTGACATCCATAGCCACTGGTACTATAATGAACAAAATGCAAAAGATTTAAAAAGAATTTGGATAATTTAGCTGTTTTTATTTTATTGATTAAAACAGCAGTAATTCCCCCTGGTGTTAGTATGACATCAAATATAGGGATGTGTGAAAGCAATTCCATATTTTATTTAAAAATTATGTATTTGGGTAACACAAAAACTCAGCTTAAATAAAGGACACAATCCATACATAGTAGAAAGTCTCTTTCACCTTATATATTTATGTGTGTATGTCTATATATATAGACACACACACACACACACACACACACACACAGCATTTAGGGACATAGGAGGAAAAGACTTGCATTTGAAACTCAAAAACTAACAACCACAATGGACCAAAAAATTTGGAAGAATTGAAATGAACATTAATTAAGCTTAGAAAAATATTCAAGAGAAAGAAAAACCACTCCAAAAGCAGAAATAAATTTCTGAAGTATTCAATGAATTAAAATTTTACAGGGTGTTTTGATAAAAATGAGATAAAGACAGTAGTAAAAGCAATCATAGACAAAGTGATCAAAATGAAGTCTAGGCCCCTCCAAAATGCAACATATACATACCTGGAGTCTCTGAAGAAGAAAACTAAAGCAAGAAATATTTAAAACTACAGTTAGTGAAATCTTGTTTAAATGAAAGAATATTTATCTATAAGTTTCAAGTGCCTATCAAATATCTAGAAAATTTGAACAGGAAGTCTCAATTTAAGATACATCCTAGACAGATTTGTGCTTTATGCACATTTAAAGACAAAGGAAAAATACCTGAGAGCTTCCAGTCAGCCTGCAAAACATCTTAGAAGGGCAAGAGAATTAAGTTGACATTGTGTTTCTGAAAGTAATTTATACAGCAAGTCAACAGTGGAACATTACCTAAATATTCCAAGATATAAATTGTGAACCGATGATTTTATATCCATCCCAACTGTCCTTAAAAATGAAGTCTATAAAAATGTTTTTTAAGAAGAATTCAAGAAATGCTATTCTCACAAGCCCTTCTTGAAATATACATGTAAGAGTAAGTTTTATTTAATCAAAAGATAACACAGTCACTTGCCAAGAAGACTTATAGAAAGCATTGTCTGTGTTTAATCATGTATCTAAGATTAAAATAAAGGAAATCAAAGAGTAGAATAGTAACTTATTTAAAAAAATGTATCCAGCTGCATTCTGGTCAGGTAAAACTGACACAATTTTTAAAATACGATATGGTATTGCATGGAGCACTGGGTGTAGTGCATGAACAATAAATCTTTTAACACTGAAAAAATAAAATAAACATTTTTTGGGGAAAAAAATAAAATATGATATGGGAAAAATAAAGGGCAGTAGGAATCAGCTCACCCCTTATGACAACCAACAAACAAGAGAACTAAAGGCTAAATGAGGAAAGAGTGGGCTAAGGAAATTAAAAATGCAAACCTCTTAAATAAAGAAAGGAATTATAAAGAAGAGAGCAAAGAAAAATTCTCACGTAAAAAAAAAAATCTCACGTAAAGAGAGACACAGGAATTAAAACACTATACATTATTTGATAAAATATAATAAAATTATATGTTAGAGATTTCAAAAGTTATAAATAGGGTAAATTACATATTAAAGCATTTTCATTTTACTTTATATAATTAGCTCTATGTTATATATAAGATGCTAAACTAGCATTCCAAAAAGCATTAATTCTTACCAAAGGCAAGAATTGTTGCCAAAGGCAATAATTCACAACAAATATATAACAGTTAAATATCTATGCAATTATCTACACAACAACCAACTTTATAAATGAGAAATTACAATAGAAGATGTAAGAATACACTTAACAGGAGATTTTTAATACATCGTTATCAAAACAAACAGAATGCATCTGTTGTGGATTCCCGCAAAACACAACACCTCAAAGCTTAGTAACTTCATAACAAGAATTTATTATTTTTCAGGTTGTGTACATTCATTAGATGATTATTCTACATGGCACTACCCAGATGGCACCTTGGCTGGGATTAGAAGTTTTAAGACAGCCTCAGGTTTGAAGTTTCTTAACATCATTTCTGCTACATTCTACTGGTCAAAGCCAGTTACAAGATTAGTGGTGATTAAACGGGCAGAGTAGGAGAACTCACTCAAGGCAAAATCTGAAAAATACCATGATCCTTCTTTTTCTACTGACCACACAAATCAAGTGGTCAAAAACAAAGTTAAGGATTTTTATCACCTAAATTACATAGTAAAGTCAATTTTATAGCTATATATTAAACGCTATACTTTCATGATAGAAAGTAACCCTCTCAAGTAAAGAGCAAAAATTCATGAAAAAAGCGATCATACATTCCGTCACAAAGTATCAATAAATCCCTAAAACAGACAGGAAGGCATTCTCCCAACAATCCAGTAAAACTAAAAATAACAAAATCATCAGAACAAAAACAAAGTTTTAAAACAAAACAATTCAAAAAACAAAACAAAACAAAAAACAAAACAATTCATAGGTGACAGGAAAATACACTTTTTTTACTCTAGTTTTCAAATAAAGGAAAAAGCAAAAGCATGCTTTTACTAAACACTGCTATCCTTATACAACCACAAATAAGTTAACCTCCTCAAAAAAAAATGAAACAAACTCCCTTTATCTATTTTTGAGTAAGATTTATTGCTTTTCTAACTGAGCCATGTTCTCCTTCTGATTGCCTGTAATGTTAACATTGAGATGTAAGTTACATACTCTAAATACATCTTACATTAAATGGTAAGGGAACAGGAGAAAGGAAGAAGGAAAAAATAGGTGAAATTATCCAAACTTCCTTCCTTGCAGGAGACTTGAGCTGGAAATTTAAAGCCCTGAGCTCATCATTATCTGCCAATTCTGTAGCATACTTCAAAAACAATGATCAATTCCACCATACCGCTTCTTTTTATTCAAGTATCCTATGTTAGTAAGTATTTGGCCACCCAAAGCCTTCCTCCTACACACATACTCTATAGGTTTCTACTGATGATAAAATAAAGAAACTATCTGCCATTTTACGTCATAGATTATCAATGTTCCCTTACCACTCAAAATAGATTCATTAATGCCTTTAAGTCCAATCAGAGTAGAGAATCGACCCCAAATAAGCTATCATCAATTCAGAGGTCCATTTTAAAAAAGTTTTTACCTCAGGAACCATCTCCAGCACTAAATTTTTTATCACTTGGTTGTTGATCAGAGAAACAGAATCACTAAGAATGACAGAAAATATTGATTTAAAATAGAGGTTTGGCTTTCTTGTGGAGCTGGTTAAATGCTTCCTGTATGGTTGTTGCTTCTGCAATTGATGCTGGGCTGACCCACAAGTTGTAGAAGCTAACGGAAGAGATTCAGTAGAATTCAGAGATTCACTGAAAGAGCTGCTACTCCAAGAACTACACACAGTAACCCAGGATTTGGGAAAACTTAATGAAATCATCTAATGATACATGCAGATGACTTAGCAGGAACTGGAGGGGTACATCTACTGTGCCAGGAGCCACTCACACTGACCCTGATCATAGGTAAGCCTAAAAGAAGCATTACTGGGAGGTAGAATTGTTATAGGCACAGCAATGAAGACCTAGCTAATATTTAGTCAGGGCCTAAGATAACATACATATAAACTGATTGTGATGGTGTGGTACTGAGCTGGGTAGTCCAATATAATGTGGGGTTGGTGATAATTATGGATATGGGTTAATTACCAATGATATTAGACAATATGCTGGTAAGCACACAGGGGACCAGTTTTAATAGTTTCCTAAAATCACTTCTTGAATTTTGTATATGATAATGATTTTCAGTAAATGAAGTAGAAATGTTACAATTAGTGAGGAATATTAGGGAATATCAGGGGGCACCTGGATGGCTCAGTTGGTTAGTATACCTTCTGCTCAGGTCAAGATCTCAGGGTCCTGGGATCGAGCCCCGCATCGGGCTCTCTGCTCAGCAGGGAGCCTGCTTCCCCCTCTCTCTCCCCCTGCCTCTCTGCCTACTTGTGATCTCTCTCTCAAATAAATAAATAAAATCTTTAAAAAAAAAACAAACAACACACAGTGTGTGTGGGGGGAGGAATGTCAGGGGGCACCTGGATGGCTCAGTTGGTTAGTATACTTTCTGCTCAGGTCATGATCTCAGGGTCCTAGCATCGAGCCGCACATTGGGCTTCCTGGTCCACGGGGAGCCTGCTTCTCCCTCTACCTCTCCCCCTGCTCATGCTCACTTGCTCGCTCTCTCTCTCTCCCCCTTTCCTAAATAAAAATTTTTTTTAAAAAAAGGAAATGTCAGAAGGCGCAGGTAGAAGGAAATTTTAGAAGAAACTGACTATGTGAAAACTGAGAACACACCAACCTGATTGTGGTTCCCAAGAAATCCCAAAGCTCACTCTATTTTAAACCAAGAAGAAATGTACTAAAAGAGAAACTGGCAAATGTGAGATTGAATACAGGTGATTTATACTTTTTTTTTTCAAAGATTGAACCTGGCCATCATCTTAAAGAGAACGCTCATCTCCTTCCTTATATGAAAAAGGAGAGCATCTTGTTTGAACACAATGGAAGCCACAGATACTATCATATGGTGGTTGCCACCTACAATGGGAAACCGGGGATAATACAAATCTAAGTGTCTATTTCTTATGCTCACTTTGAATTCTCTGCATCTCACTTGATATTCAGCTGCTGTGTGGTTCCACTGGACATCAGCGGGATATAAGCCTATGGTCTGTCCGTGCAGGTCTACCATGCTTCTCACCTGTTATCCCAGGCCTTCAACGAAGACACCATTTACTGAGAAATTTCAGGGCATACTTGTGAAATCAATGCATTTAAATAAGTTCACTTACAGAGGGATACAAGCACTAAAAAATCCATCTTCTCTATTCTTCCCCTTCAAAGTACCCCTGAGGTAGACTGGAAACAGCCCCATAGGATTAAGCAGCCAGTTGCCCTCTATATCAATCTTAATAATACACTACATGTGTTTTCTCTCCTTCCTGCCCTGCATCATTTTTCCATCTTCACTGGGATAATGTTCCTCAATAAAGTCTTAGCAAATAAAGCCTTTTCCTTAAGCTCTGTTTTCTAGAAAGGTGAGATAAAACAAAACAAAACAAGAGTAAACCAAAAGTGCCATAACGACTATAATATTTTTTAAAGATTTTATTTATTTGACAGTGAGAAACACAGCGAGAGAGGGAACACAAGCAGAGGGAATGGCAGCGGGAGAAGCAGGCCTCCTGCCGAGCAGGGAGCCCAATGCGGGGCTCGATCCCAGCACCCTGGGATCATGACCTGAGCCAAAGGCAGACGCTTAACAACTGAGCCACCCAGGCGCCCCAATGACTAGAATTTTAAAGCTCTCTGTAGCTTTTATGCAGTAGCAAATAAAAATAATAACCATGGTCACTGCCTTGCCTTTCCAACCCAAACATCACACCCACTGTTCTGGGCCAGTGCTTCTCAAAGTTGGGTAACCCAACAATACCAGCATCAGTACCACCTGGAAACTTATTAGAAATGATAATTAGCAGGCCTCCATCTAGACACACTAGATCAGATATTCAGGGAGTGGGTCACAGCCATCTTTATGACAGCCCTTCCAGTCATTCCAAAGCATGCTAAGGTCGGAGCAACAATGTCATAAGCTTTGGCCCCAAGCTCCCGCTTCTCAGTGCAGGGGGGAGTGGTGGGAGTAGTCAAAAATTCAGATGTTTTAATGTAATACATCTACAATCTGTTTCCCACCCGATTAGTTATAAAAAGCCAGCTTCTGTACAGAATAACTGAATCCTCCTAGAGGCAAACTCGTGTTTTCAAACACAAAGAGGGAGGATTTCATTATCATTATTACAGTTACTATTTAATACTGGTTTCTAAGAGGTCTTTTTTTTTTTTTTTTAATGAATGATGTTGAATTTAGTGAAATGCTTTTCCTGGTTTATTACCATTTTGTAATGTTCTCCTTTAATCTATGTGTGTAGTGAATCACAATAATTGATTTTCTAATATGAAACGTACAAATTTTGCTTTCTGAAATAAAAGCAAGTTGGTTATGATATTATTAATATAGATAATGTTTGTTATTTTGTTGAGGAATTTGACTCTATATCCACACTTGTGGCTAACTGGTAATATTTCTTTCCCATGATGTTGTTTATCCTTTGTTATCAGGCTCCTTTCTTTTCCAATTGCTTAGACAATTTTTGCGTATCAGAATTCTCTCTTCATTTAATGTTGGTTTAACTACCAGCAAAGCTCCCTGGGTCCGCAGTTGGCTCTGTCGGGCTTTAGAAGGGAAAGGGCAGAGAACACATCATTCACATCCTTGTTTTCCCCTAACCTCGGTATGGAAGACAAAGATGGAGTATGTAAAAACAAGCGTTTTGCAAGATTTTTTCTCTACAGCACTGCGGAACAGATAATATGAGACATTCAGAAAATTGGACACTTTAAAGAGACAAGTTTGCAGAGAAGCATTTACACAGCTTTGAATCACTTTAAATATTACTGCTTTAGAATATATGGCAACTATGGGTGTATGAAATACCTGCTTCAGTTAGAATAATACCTGAAAAAGAATGTGTTACATATTTCTATTTAAACTCAGCTATACCGTGGCATTTGTGAAGCACTGCCATCCGAAAAACAACTTATCTTTTTTCACTTTTAAAGATAAAAATCAAAAACAGAGATGGTGCAGCACATGACTGCCAGTCTGGGTTATTACACTGATCTTTATCAAAGAAGAAAAGACATATTACTCACGAGAGGCATAACCAAGAGAGGAGGGTCTCGTCATTTTTTGTGACCAAGAAAAATATTAGAAGATCTGTATTTTTATTTATTTTCTCAGCTCCTAAACGCTTCATTAGGAATTTAATCAAATGTCATACTTTGGAAATTATGTTGTTAATCGCATACAGAATTCCCATTAGCTTAAAAATGATGTGAAACCAACATAGTATTTGTGGTGTATTTCTTCACACCCAGCGACAACAAAATTTAGAAGTAGTGTTTTTCACTTTAACATCTGAAACATATTTGGAAAGGTTTCATACACTTGCCTCCTATTCGCTTTCGATGAAAACTAGTTTAGGCTGAGATTGACAATTAGCTTTCCAGAAATATATGAACATTTTGTGTAGTGTGCAGAGTGATGCACCCTAAAAAACTGATCAGACTGGCATCGTTATCATCCTTCCACTGTGTGCCACAGTAGCAACACACACACACACACACACACACAGAGTTAATACTAAGACTCCAAATTGGCTATTCTTAGAAACATATACTTTTACACATGCAATCGACTCTGTAAAGACCTATCCACCCCCACGGAATCCCACAGTCTTACAAGAATGAATACAGTCTAAAGTAGCCTGGACTGAGATAGATTCTTGAGGAGATCCTGAGTTTCATTCCAAACGACACAAAGTCATTTTGTGACTTCGCAAGGGGGGCTTGCAAGGGGGAAGCCCTGGCCTTGTCTTCCTCAGCACACGGGTTCAGATCATACGGCAGTATCTGGTGCTGAAGTACTCGTCTACATGGGAGAAACACTGTATGTATTACTCAGCCATCAAAAAGAATGAAATCTTGCCATTTCCAACAACGTGGATGGAACTGGAGTGTATTATGCTAAGCGAATTAGGTCAGTCAGAGAAAAGACAGATACCATGTGATTTCACTCATATGTGGAATTTAACAAACAAAAAGATGACCATGGGGAAGGGAAGAAATAATAAGATAAAAACAGGGAGAGAAGAGACCACAAGAGACACTCAACTCCAGGAAACAAACTGAGGGTTGCTGGACAGTGAGGGGATTGGGGTAACTGGGTGACGGGCATTAAGGAGGGCATGTGATATAGTCAACACTGGGCATTACATGCAGCTCATGAATCATTAAATTCTACCTCTGAAACTAGTTTAAAGAATTTTTTAAAATGACGGATGCATTATCCACTTTTTTTCCTCAAAATATGAGCATTTGGTGTAAGAGGTTATGGTTTCAGGCCGGGCAGACAATACAACAGAAAGAATACTTTAAGAATTGTGACAAGCAAAGTAGCCCAGACTATAGAGTTTTACACCAGTATTGAGATCTGAGGTAAATAATAAGCTCTTCGCAGAGGTCAGAGACTATCAGGAAATACCTTAGGCAACAAGAAAAAGGAAGGTTTTACTAAAGTAAGTCCAAACCTGTACCTCTGTTATGTGCTACTTTCCATGTAATCCTATGATTTTCAGAGACTTTCAGACTTCTTTAAATCCCATTCTCTCAAGCAAGGCAATGTCAATTAAGTGAAAATTTTTTTAGAAATTTTATTTTCTAACCAGACTAGAAGGAAAGCCCAATGCTTACGTTTGAGAAGGAGCTTGTCTCCAAAACATATCAAAAACTTTTAGCACTTAATAAGACAAATAACTCAATAAAAATGGGCAAAATATTTCAATAGCAATTCAGAAAAAGAAATCTATAGATGGCTAGTAAGTATCAAACAAGATGCCCATCATCATTAGTCATTAGGGAAATGCATATTAGGCATACAATAACACGATTCCCTAGAGTAGCTAAATTTAAAAAAGCATTAACACTATTAAATTCTGGTCAAGATGTGGAGACACTGGAGTTCTTACACATTCCTAGAGGAACTGTAAAATGGTGCAACGCTTTTGGAAAACTCTTTGGCAATTTGATAAAAAATATACACTTGTTACGTAATTCAGGCCTTCTACACCCGTATATTATATTATTCAGAGAATATAAAAGCATGTGTGTGTGTGTGTGTACACAGAAACTCATGCACAGATCTTCCTATCAGTCTTATTTATAGTATTAAAAAATTAGGAATTATTTAAACCTCTATTAGCAGGCAATTGGATGAAGAAAACAAAAATATAATGGAATGATAATCAGCAAACAAAAGCAAGGAATGACTGATGTGCATAAGCAAATGGATGAATCTCTAATTATGTTACTAGTTCAAAAGAAGCCACATTTAAAAAAAAAAACATACTGCATTATCCCTTTTCTACAAAATTCCAGAATATACAAGTTAATCAACAGACATAAAGCAGATGACTGGTTGCCTGGGGCAAAATAAAGAATGGGCTGCTAAGGGAAAAAGAGACACGATTTGGGCTGACAAATGTTTTTTGTCCTAATTGTGACTGTGGCTTCAGCTCTTACCCAATTCTCAAAACTCATTAAGTCATATACTTTAAATAGATGCCTTTATTAATTGAAATGACAAGTTATTACTGTGAATTTAATTCTAGGAAAGAAGAGGAAATAAGTTACATTTTATTTCTATGCTATTATTCATGGATATACCATATTTGTAAACATAATTATGTATTCTATATAAAAAAACAAGGGAGAAATACAGTACCATTCTCAACTATGTATATGTAGATGACATCAAACATATTGACCATTATCAACATGAAGGGCTTAGTTTTCTTCTAGAAGAGTTTTCTCATGATTTCGTATTATCTTGCAGAGCAGATTTCTTCACTAGCCTACCTAAAGCTGCTATAGTATAGGGTCTCAGTTTTTAATAAACCACTCTATTATTTTTGCAGTGGGTAAATCTGTATTTTGGTATTCCAATGATTCCCCAAGCTGCTCTCCTTCCCTTCATTAATGAATCTGGATAATTAAAAATATAAGTATAAAAATAGTCTTACTTGTACAGTCAACATTTTCTTCCCCTTGGGTATCTCTGAATTCCGTTTGCTTCCCTAACTGAGAATCACATAGTATTTTATGCTCCTTTTGGCATGACAAAGATAACGCACCTGGGGACAAGCAAGCTGGGTTCCCTTCTGCACCATGTTTCAGTGTGAAAACTGTCAGCTAAAATCTGACTGCTGAATTTCTGTAACTGGTTCCACTACAAGTTGTAGAAGGAACACAGAATGTTTAAACAAACCCCATGCTGACTGCATGAGTACTGACAGGTGGGGAAACAAGAAAAAAAAAAAAAAAGAGAGAGAGAAAATGAGATCTGTGACATTTAGCAAGACACTGCCACCCATTATGTCAATAAAAAATGATGGGCACAATAAAAATTGTTTTGCAGTGTTCCAGGGCCCCATCTTTTGCATTTGGAGCATGTCCTCAATAGGTTTAATCCTTCTGTTTACGAAAGTACTATCAAAAATAGAAATGGGTTGTCGTTAGAAAATAAACCATTGTCAAGCCCAAATGTTGTAAAGATTTGTTTATTTCTACCCTCCGAAGCACATCCTAAGTTTTCAGAGCTAACAGTTTGAGGTTTTAAATTATTATTCTTGTAAAATGTCAAGCAGATTTTACAGCTTCAGACAAGTTCTTCCAGTGGAATATTGTTAAAGCTTAGGCATCTCCACTGAAGTATTTACTTTTCCACTTTTCAACCAATCGCTCTGAGCGGGGATAATTGAAAAATAGTAAGAAAAACAAGCCCCCAAAAGTAATACAGCTTTTAAAATTGATTATGAACACAATTCTAGTTAGAGTTAATATCACAGTATTTTCACTAAAACGCTGATAATCCAAGAGTTCTTAATATGTACAAGATTCCTGGGGTGCCTGGGTGGCTCAGTCGTTAAGCGTCTGCCTTCGGCCCAGGTCAGATCCCAGGGTCCTGGGATCGAGCCCCGCATCGGGCTCTCTGCGCAGCAGGGAGCCTGCTTCTCCCGCTACCATTCCCTCTGCTTGTGTTCCCTATCTTGCTGTGTTTCTCTCTGTCAAAGAAATAAAATCTTTAAAAAAAAAAAAAAAAAGATTCCTGCTATTTGTATTTCTGTGCCTAAAGTAGTTTTAGATATTTTATGCTGTACCATTATTTCTTTCATCTTTTCAAAGAACTTTTTAAAAACCTATAAAATTCTTTTTTAATTTTTATTACCATATAATGTATTATTTGCCCCAGGGTACATGTGTATTGTCAGGCTTACACATTTCACAGCACTTACCACAGCACATACCCTCCCCAATGTCCACAGCCCAGCCACCCTATCCCTACCCTCCCACCTCCCAGCCACCCTTAGAAAACCTATAAAATTCTATTAGATATTAAAAAAAGAAATAATGTAATCCCACTATTTGTTCCATCTGATTTTAGCTAACTCTGATGACTTTAAGTGAATAGCTGCTACATGAAAGCCCTCAAGGTTGGCGACGGCACACTATTTAGCCTCAGGCTCCTGTATCAAGATCATTACAATAATGTGTGAAGTAACAAAGATACACAGTAACTATGGGGCAAAACACTATGCTATAAAATGTATGTATAGTACATAGGCATACTACGCAGAAACGTATGCATATGTCAGAATTACAGATGATTTCTTTTCTTTCAAAGCTGGCTTGGATGACTTTAACACCCATCCTGGGAGTTATGCCATTTAAGTGGATTCTTGTCCAATGTGTAAGATTTCAAGTGATGTTGGAAATGGAATATACTCCAGGAAGAAGTAATGGCCTAAGCCAGAGGATGGACCTAGGAAATATAAGTACATTTCAGCAATGGTAAATACCTTCATGACTTTGTTGGGAGTAAGTAGTTTCTGTAGAAAAACAGTAAGAAAACAAAGGCAGGCTATGGCCAGAAGGAGGAATCTGATATGTGATAGGTCTTTTCAGTTTTGAAAGCTGTTTAGATCTTTTAAAAAAGCAAAAATAAAATTGTTGAAACACAAAACGTTCACAGAATCAAAAAAAAACCTCACCATATCTGTGTTAAAAATATTATCATGAACTTGTTTTATATTCTAAGTAAATACCTCATGCAGTCTATTTAGGATATACTAACCATATTTGTACCTTAGCTCAATCTTGAAAGCTACTGGGACCTAAAATGTTATCCATAAAAAGATTTGTTATTGGTTAAAAAAGAGTACCAATACAAAAATAATTTCTAAGGAATGACAGAATATTGGAATTTTGTGCACGGAAAACAAAAGTTACGTAGTATTATGCTGACAAAAACATGTGAGCAAACTTGGAATCTGATTTTATCCAATTGAAAACTGAGCATGAGGCGCAATTTTTGTCTATAATAAATTAGCTTTTATCAGAACCCTTCCACCAAAAAAAGCTAAAAAGATGAATGGAAGATATAAAACAACTTTTGAAGGAATTAGAAAGCCAGACAGAAGAGAAATGCAAACAGTGGGAATTATTCCAATTTTAATGGAAGACTGATTCTAAAATGGCTCCTGAGATGTTTAGGAATTCAACAGAACATTTAATAATCACACAGGAACGTGCAAATAAAAATGGGATATCTGGATGTACCGAGAAAGAAAAGGTCTCTAAACAGCAGTCTTTCAGATGGAATTTCCAAAGGGCTGTGTGGTAGCAACAAAAGCATAATGATATATACTAGCTCATGTAAAAATTAAATCTGGATTTGAATGCTTGGATTAAAGTGATTTTCTCCTTCCCTAAATACCCTCATACAAAAATATCAATGCTCTTTGGAAAATATAACATTATCCAAAGCCTCAAATTTTCTGCAGTATTTAATAAAATATCTGGCTTTCACTTAATAAAAAATCAAAAACGTATAAAAATGAGAAGGGACCAAGTATCAAGGAAAAAAAAGACAAGAGGAAGACTCATAGGAGATTTGGGTTATTAGAAGTCTCAGATGCAGATTTTAAAGTCAACAGCAATAAATATTTAGAGGTTAGATGGAATATTTTAATAGAAAACTTGAACCTATAAAAAAGTCAAATGGATATTTTCTATTTCCTAACCAAAAAATATTATTTTACTAAAATTAATAAACCAGTATAAGAGTTTAATAGCAATTAAAGAAAAAGCGAGTGACATGGAAATTAAGTCAGAACAAACTATAAAGTATCATAAACAAACAAAAGCATCAGCAAAGATCATGACAGAAAGTGAAGAGTGGCAATACACATGTAACATTTAGTTGCAGTCCCAGAAGGAGGTAACAGGAAGCAAAGAAATAGTAGTTGAGAAGGTAATAAATTTCTAATATGCCCAACCAGAAAAACTTCTAATATATCCAACCACAGATTCAACATAGACCATGAAGTCCAATCCAAAACCAAGCAAACAAAACCACATATACACACACCATCATCAAGTTATTGGAAACTAATACAGAAAATCTTAAAGGTAGCCAGAGGCAAAGGATGTATTTTTTTCTCCAAATTTTTTCCTCCCACTGTAAGAATTATGGCTAACTCTCAGAGATTAAAAACAAAGAAAATACAAAGAAAGCCACTTGAGAATAGAACTGTATTTTAAATTCCTGAAAAAATAAAATAG
>CM053607.1:91235086-91319532 GCA_028646535.1 Procyon lotor | reverse complement strand
TTTTTTTTTTTTGAATTTTCAGTGACTTTAATAAGAAATGTAATACCATGCTGATGTCCTCTTTCTTTACAGAGGATTCTTAAAGTCTACATGTATATTCTTTCCATTTTGTCTTCATAGACTTTAATAGACACTTGCACTTAAAAGGTACTCGAATGGGTGACGTACCATTGAACATGATTGCAAAAATTCTGCTTTTGATTTTCATGTTAACCTAGGTACTTAAAAATTAATGTTCTAACATCTCAATGATATTATCACTCAATTATACTATTTATTGTTTTACAACACCATATCTCAAATTAACTTGTTTTCTTACTTATTTGCTTATCAGAGTTTCCAAGCTAGCCCCCTGAAATGTTGAGGAGAAAAACCATTTTTCTGGTTCCTCTTTTAAGGCAATTTCCTTTTTTCAAGTCAAATTTCTTTCTCTCAACAAAACAAATGAGCATACCAACAAACAGCTCTCTTTTTCTCTGTTGACATTTATACTGAGGTCTGGCATGATCATTTCATCAGCTGTTTTCAGTTAAATTTCCCAGGCTGTTGCTGGGTAAAAGAGTAAACATCTTCCTTTTTAAAATGGTCCCATATCTTCTAAATATCAACCAACATCATATAAACAAGTTAATGAAACAATTACAGTTTCAGCAGTATTTTTCCCTCAGCGCATACACCTATTAATCTCTTGTTTTACCCCACCAAATTCAGGCTAACATACCAATTACAATTTTAGTATTTGCTTTGTTCATCTTATTCTGTAGTAAATATTTATTTTGATTTTAGATGATCTTTTTCCATATTAAGATGAGTGAATTTAGTTACCAACTGCAGAACATCTGAGTAAATTAAGAAAAATACTTCCCTTTTCATTATGAAATATATTTACTCCTTGGGCTGCAACATGTCATTTACAAGAGTGGCCTATGGTAGCCCACAGTGGGTGTTTAGGGGCTGATAAATTCATTCCAATGAGTTTGTGCTCAAATTAGCATAAGAAAAACAATTCCAATCATGTAACTTTTTGGGGGGGGGGCAAACAGAAGCAATAGAAATACTTATGTATTTGTATAGTTCAAAAATATCATTTGGAAATAATGGCCCTTAGTCTCTCCTATGGGTTCAGGAAAAATAAAGACTGCCAAAAGAAATTCAAAATCTTTCAATGGGGGGAATTAAGTTTACAGGATTAATAGGTTTTGAAGGGATTTTGAACAATGCTGATTACGGACAGAGGCATTAAGGAGAACAGGTTTTGTTTGTTTTTTAAGTAAGGATACTTGCAGAATATATAGAAATTTTCCAAGTGAACTCAAGTGTCTCTGAGATAAAGAGCTAGTCTTGGCCTTTGGAAAGCTTAGTACTTGTCATTTGATGGATTCAGTGACATTCCAACAAGAGACAATAGAAAAGTGTCATGAGCAGAGTATCTGCCCCAGGGTGAGAAAACACTGCACAATTTATTATATCTTTTTCTATTTGTATATGCCAATACCCAAGATTAAGGCTTTGCCATGGGCTTAAGCACAGTTCCACAGTGAGCCAGGTAGTACCATATATGTATTTTTATCACCAGAAAACAGCAGCACTCTGATGAGGAATTACAATTTGGTGGTGTTTTGTTTTATTCCTAAATTCAGAAAGAGGCCAGTTTCCTGATTTCCCTTCATTGCATCACACTACTGTGTGATTCAGAGAACTTGAGAGAGTAAAACTAAAGTCCTATTTTAGAAATCACTCTTAAGGGAAGAAGGCAAGTTTTGTGACACTTTAACATAAGTGAGATTTTTTCCTAATTCTACAATTCACCCTAAGTGGATGAATCTTCGAACTTTGTGAGGGGATGAGATAATTACCTTCAAAGAATTAACTTTCTACCAATCACACAATAATAACCAAGCAACCGTCTCAATTGGATTGGTGTAAAAGAGCATGAAGGAAACATGTGAGAGATAAAAATTATACACTTTAAACCACAGCTTTACAAAATCTTTCCCAACAGCACAAATAAGATAGATAATTCTCACTTGAAAAATTCCAGTGTGATGGAAATTTAATGTGCCATTACTGGTGTGTACTTGCTATAGGAAAGAGATGATGGGATAAAATGGAGGTAAACGGCCTGAGTTTCAAATAGAAATGGAAACCAGGAGCATAACCTTGCTATAATAAATGTTTTCTGAAATAATTAAACAAAAATGTCATGGTATATATAGCCAGTCGAAATTAAAAACTGATAGATAATTTAGAAGGACTACAAGGTATTTTGTGGGTCAGTCCTTAGCCCTTGGATAACCCAACTTTAAGGACAAAGCAGCTGAGGTCCAAGGATGTAACATAAGAGATACTTAATATATACTTATGAATGAATAAATAACATTCAGTCAAATTCATCAACATATATATCAACCTGGAGGACATCTTGACTATGAAAACAAAAAGTCTCTCCAGTATTTCAGGCTCAGCTCAAACTAGATTGCTTGATTTATTTCTGAATTTGACTTCTGTGTCAGCTTCACCCTTAGGAATGATAGCAGGATCCCGAATGTAGGTTACTGCATGCACCCAAAGCCCCAAATCATCAGATCACTCAGTCTAGTGTTAGAAAGTCTCTTCTTAGAGCTCTTCTAAGAATCAAAGAAACTTAGGTTCAGGGAAATCCCAGCAAGTTCTTTATCATCTCACTGCATTGAGTTTTATGCTCAATCCTTCACAGTGGACAGTGGGACAGGATATGTGAATTAGTTTAAAGTATTGAGGACCCTTCATTAGAAATGGTGTTAAGGTAAATTCTAGGGAGTCATATGGCCAAAAATGAGGACATGAATTCAGATGGGGAAATGAGGATACTAGGGAAAGCATAAGAGGGAGAAGTGATGATGGAAAAATGTATTAGGGTAATGCTAGTGATTCTAACAAAGACACAGGAATGAAAAATAGTTCAAATCTATTATAACGTACAGGTGAACAGGTAGATGTGGCAGCTTTCAAAGCCCCAGGCTGGTGAAGAGTCTGCCATCCTCAACATTTACTTAAATTAAGTGGCCCTGAATATCCTTTTTATCTTAGCCCTCCAAAACAGAAAGAGAGTTGGAAAAAAGCCTTGATAGGACATTTCAATTTCAATTTCAAACTATCATCCATATAACCACCATTCACATCAAAGCATAGCAACAGGAAGTTTCCTGGTGTCTGTTTCCAGTCACTACCTCTTCCCTCTGACCCAAAGGAACCTCAGCATGGACTTCTGACTCTATGCATTAGTTTTACCTTTTTATGGACTTCAGGTTGGTTAGCACCAGAGAATTTTATGGCCAGGCCTAAAGTAGTGGGGTTTATTTTTGAGTTTGTTTTTTTTTTTTTAAAGATTTTATTTATTTGAGAAGGAGAATGAGAGAGAGAGCATGAGAGGGAGGAGAGTCATAGAGAGAAGCAGACTCCCTGCCGATCAGGTAGTCTAATGCAGGACTCGATCCTAGGACTCCAGGATCATGACCTGAGCCAAAGGCAGGAGCTCAACCGAGCCACCTAGGCATCCTGAAGTAGTGTTTATTACTTGTGATTGAATTCCATTAACTAAAAATCAGTCACAGATACATATTTGGTTTAGGATGGTGGGCGGAGGGTGCCTGTCCACTCAGATAGTGGTTAGTAGCTAGCTATAGAAGATGGCCAGCAATTATCTCCTGTAGTCTTCCTGAGTATTTTCTAAGTATTCTCTCCTCCCAAAATCATAGCATGAGGTTCCAGGAACTCAGCTCAAAGAACATATAATCTTCCTTACCATGTCAGGAAAGCGAAAGCTAGCAACGTACATTAAATATTCTGTGCCCATCAGTAAGTTTAAATAAATTCAAGCAGAATCAAGTTTATCTCTACAAGATCATTCCTTATTCGTTTGTTTGAAGAAAAACACAGAGACAAGAAGAAAGAGTGGAAATGGAGCTTATCTGTCCAGAATCATCCAGTGGTAAGAGTCACATATGTAATTGTCATTGTTTATGAAAGATTAGTCAGTAAAAACTGAATAGGAAATATTGCCTCAACAAGTTCCTTAACAATCTTGTCATAACTCACCCTTTCCAGTATTGTATAGTTGTAATGGACTGAATTTTGTCTCCCCCGAAATTTTCAAGTAAAGTTAAAGTCCTCACTCCCAATGTTACTGTATTTGGAGATAGGGCCTTTAAGGAAGTAATTAATGTTAAATGAGGTCATCATTAGAGTGGCATCCTTAATCCAAACATACTGTTGTCTTTAAAAGAAGAGGAAGAGACATTGGAGTATGCAAGCGCAGTGGAATGGCCACATAAGGACACAATAAGAAGGCAGCTCTCTGCACACCTGCAAGAGAGGCCTCATGAAAAAGCTAACCCTGCTAGCATCTCGATCTTGGACTGGACTTCCAGTAACCAGTAGTGTGGGAAAACAAATTTATCTTACACCTGTGGTTTTCTGTTATTGCAACCCAACTGACTAATATATCTGTATTTCCCTTCAATTTTCTGTGCTTAGAGAAGACTTTCACCGTCTAACATAAGGCCTATCTATTTGTGAAGCATCATTCAACACCACAGTTCATGATGAGCTCGTTTGGCATCCCTATTATTTCATGATCCACATGGAACTGGCTAGAATCCTCTCACTCCCAGGGTCTATTTTTCTGTATATGAGCACTATCTCTATAATCAACCTGAAATCTTTGAGTTCACAGACTAGGCTTCAGTCCTCTCAGCAACATCTGTAAGACACTATAGGTAAAACATATCCACAGAGAATCCAGTGCAGTCAAGGAGGAAACAGCACTTGACCTTGAAAGAGGTGGCACTTGCACCAACAAAAGCTTTTGGTAATAACTGTCAGTCATACTGTCCCGTGAGCTTATTTGACACTCCAAACAACTCTGTAATGTGTACTATTTCATATATGAGAAAACAAACTTAGTTTGGTTAACTTATCTAAGATTACACAACTTATCAATTTTTTTTTTTGTTTTCCAACTATGGCACACCAATGTATCATATACCACACAATCTCTTAAATGTGGACAAATGGGGGCACCTGGGTGGCTTAGTGGCTTAAAGCCTCTGCCTTCAGCTCAGGTCATGAACCCAGGGTCCTGGCATCAAGCCCCACATCGGGCTCTCTGCTTAGCAGGGAGCCTGCTTCCCCCTCCCTCTGCCTGCCTCTCTGCCTACTTGTGATCTCCCTCCCTCTGTGAAATAAATAAATAAAATCTTAAAAAAATAAATAAAATAAAAAATAAATGTTGACAAATGGAGGGAGGAGCAAGATGGCAGAGGATATTTAAGATATTTGAGAGGATATGTAATAGACTTAAATATAATTGGGTCCCAGGAGTTCAGCTAGATAATTATCCAACCATTCTGAATACCTACAAGCTCCACAGGAGGGAGAAGAGAAGAAGAGCAGCAGTTCTAGGAACAGAAAAGCGACCACTTTCTGGAAGGAAGGACATGCAGAGAAGTGAATCTGAGGTGACACACGCGAAGGAAGACTGCGGGGGGAGGGGCCAGCTCCCGGCAATCGGTAGAGCAGCAGAGCACAAAATTGTAACTTTTAGAGTCTGCTCCACTGGGGAACGTCGCTCCAGAGGTTAAGTGGGGGGAGAAGCCTTCGTGGGGACAGTGTGGTCTCAGGACCTGCAGGGTCACAGATAGACCCAGGGTGCCTGAGTGTGGCAGAGCTCCCAGGTATCCGAGTGGGGGAGCCAGCTGCAGAGACGGAGCTGAGAGGTGGGCTCTCAGCACAGGCTCACCTTAAACTGTGATCCAAGGCACAATTGGGCCACTTCTTTTTGAGCAGGGACCCCACAAGTGGCAGATCTGGGGAGACTCACTTTCCTCCTCCCAGAGGAGCGGCACGGAAGCACATGGCAGGAATCTGCTGGGTTTGGAGACTCCAAACAGTGCCACGTGCCAGAGACAGAAACGCTCAGTCACAGGCTGGTTGAGCTCAGAGTGCGGCCAGGGACCAGGGAGACAGGAGGGAATAACTGCTTTTTTCTGAGGGTCACTGAGTAGTGGGGCTCAGAGTTCTCGGCTCCTACCAGGCAGGAGACTGGGAGGCCGCCATCTTCATTCTCCTCCTCCAAAGCTGCACGAAAAGCATTCAGGGAACAAAAGCTCCTGAGAGCGAATCCGAGCAGATTCGCTCGCTGATCCACACCACTTAGCCTGGCCCCTGGCAAGGGCAGTGCAATTCTGCCTCCAGCAAAGACATTTGAGAATCACTGCAACAGGCCCCTCCCCCAGAATATTAACAAAGACATCCAGCCAAGACTAAGTTCACTGATCAATGAGAACTGTAATATTTCAGAGCTAGGGGAATACAGCACATAGAATTCATGGCTTTTCCCCATGATTCTTTAGTCTTTCAAAGTTAAATTTTTTCAATTTTCTTTTTCTTATGCTTTTATTTAATTTTTCCTCTTTCCTATTTTAATGTTTTTAACTTTTATCAATACCCTTTTAAAAATTTTTTTAAAATTTTCATTATTATAGTCATATTCTATCTCTTCATTGTACTTGACCTTATTTTTTGTATACATATAAGTTTTTCTTGCTTTAAATTTTTTTTCTTCTAATAGATCAAAATATACTCTAAATCTACCACATGGCTTTTAGTTTCCAGCCGATCACATTCTTTCCTCCTTTTCTTTTTCCATCCAACTTCTTATATGATCAATCCCCTTTTTAGAATATTTTTCAATTTTCATCTTTAAAGTCATATTTCATCCCTTCATCATGTTTACCCCCTTACTTGTGTGTGTGTGTGTGTGTGTGTGTGTGTGTGTGTGTGTGTAAGTTTTTCTTTAAAATTTTGGGAGGCAATTTCTTCTAACAGACCAAAATAAACCCCAAATCAAGTGTGTGGCTCTGTTCTATTCACCAGTCATATCTATATCTATATCTGTATCTATATCTATATATACCTATATCTATCTATATATATATTTTTTTTTTCCCTTTTCCTTTTTTCCCTTCCTTCTCCCCCCAGTTTTGGGTCTCTTCAAATTTGGCTAATGTATATTTTTCTGGGGTCATTGTTGTCCTTTTAGTATTTTGTTCTCTCATTCATCTAGTCATCTATTCTCTGGATAAAATGACAAGGTGGAAAAACACACCTAAAAAAAGAAAAAGAGGTAGTACTGATGGCTAGGGACCTAATCATTATGGACATTAGTAAGATGTCAGATCTAGAGTTCAGAATGATGATTATCAAGGCACTAGCTGGGCTTAGAAAAAGCATGGAAGATACTATAGAATCCCCTTCTGGAAAACTAAAAACCCTTTCTGGAGAAATAAAATAACTAAAATCTAACCAAGTTGAAATCAAAAAAGCTATTAATGAGGTTCAATAAAAAATGGAGGCTCTTACTGCTAGGATAAATGAGGCATAAGAGAGAAATAGTGATATAGAAGACCAAATGATGGAGAATAAAAAAGCTGAGCCAAATAGAGACAAACAACTACTGGACCACAAGGGGAGAATTTCAGAGGTAAGTGATACCATAAAACAAAACAGTATTAGAATAACTGGAATCCCAGAAGAAGAAGAAATAGAGGGGGCAGAAGGTATGTTGAGGCAAATTATAGCAGAGAGTTTCCCTACTTTGGTGAAGGGAACTACCATCAAAATCCAGGAGTCACAGAGAACCCCTGTCAAAAATCAATAAAAATAGGTACACATCCCATCATCTAATAGTAAAACTTACAAGTCTCAATGACAAAGAGAAAAACCTGAAAGCAGCACGGGACAAGAGGTCTATAACATACAACCGTAGAAGTATTAGACTGGCAGCAGACTTATCCGCAGAGACCTGGCAGACCAGAAAGGACTGGCATGATATATTCAGAGCACTAAATGAGAAAAATATGCAGCCAAGAATACCATATCCAACTAAGATGTCATTGAAAGTAGGAGAGATAAAAAGCTTTCAGGACAAATGAAAACTAAAAGAATTTGCAAACACCAAACCAGTCCTACAGGAAATACTGAAAGGGGTCCTCTAAGGAAAGAGAAAGCCTAAAAGTAACATAGACCAGAAAGGAACAGAGACAGTAGACAGTAACAATCACCTTACAGGCAATACAATGACACTAAATTCATATCTTTCAAGTTACCCTGAATATAAATGGGCTAAATAGCCAAATCAAAAGACACAGGGTATCAGAATAGATTAAAAAAAAAGCAAGACCCATTGATATACTATCTGCAAGAAACTCATTTTAGACTCAAAGACACCTCCAGATTTAACGTGGGGGGTGGAAAACAATTTACCATGCTAATGGACATCAAAAGAAAGCTGGGATGGCAATCCTTATATCAAATAAATTAGATTTTAAGCCAAACACTGTAATAAAGATGAGGAAAGACACTATATCATACTTAAAGGGCCAGACCAGCAAGAAGATCTAACAATTTTAAATATCTATGCCCCTAACATGGGAACATCCAATTATATAAACCAATTAAGAACAAAAGCAAAGAAACACATGAACAGAAATACAATGATGGTAGGGGACCTGAACAACCCCCTCACCAAAATGGAAAGATCATCTAAGCAAAATATCAACAAGGAAATAAAGGCTTTAAATGACACATTGGACCACATGGACATCACAAATATATTTCAGAACATTACATCCCCAAGCAACAGAATACACATTCTTCTCTAATGTGCATGAAACATTCTCCAGAAGAGATCACCTCCTGGGACTCAAATCAGGTCTCAACTGGTACCAAACGGTTGGGATCATTCCCTAATTATTTTCAGACCACAATGCTTTAAAACTAGAACTCAATCACAAGAGGAAAGTCAGAAAGAACTCAAAGACATGGAGACTAAAGAGCATCCTACTAAAGAATGAATGGGTCAACCAGAAAATTAAAGAAGAATCAAAAAAAATTCATGGAAACAAATGAAAATGAAAACACAACTGTTCAAAATCATTGGGACCCAGCAAAAGTGGTCTGGAGAGGAAAGTATATAGTAATACCAACATTTCTCAAGAAACAAGAAAGGTCTCAAGTACACAACTTAACCCTACCCCTAAAGGAGCTGGAGAAAAAATGGCAAAGAAAGCCTAAACCCAGCAGCAGAAGAGAAATAATAAAGATCAGAGCAGAAATCAGTGAAATAGAAACCAAAAGAATAGGAGACCAAATCAATGAAATTAGAAGATTAATAAACCCCTGGCCAGACTTATCAAAAAGCAAAGAGAAAGGACCCAAATCAGTAAAATCATGAATGAAAGAGGAGACATTACAATCAATACCAAAGAAATACAAACAATTAAAAAACAAATTACGAGCAACTGTATACCAACCAATTTGACCATCAGGAAGAAATAGATGCATTCCTAGAGACATATAAACTACCAAAACTGAAACAGGAAGAAATAGAAAACCTGAACAGACCCATAGCCAGTAAGGAGATTGAAGCAGTCATCAAAAATCTCCCAAAACACAAGAGCCCAGGGCCAGCAGCTTCCCAGGGGAAATCTACCAAACATTTAAAAAAGCATTAATACCTATTCTCCTAAAACTGTTCCAAAAAATAGAAATGGAAGGAAAACTTCCAAACTTTTTTCTATGAAGCCAGCATTACCTTGATCCCCAAACCAGACAAAGACCCCATCCAAAAGAATAATTACAGACAAATATCCTTGATGAACATGGATGTAAAAAATCTCACCAAAATACTAGCCAATAGGATTCAACAGTACATTAAAAAGATTATTCGCCACGACAAATTGAGATTTATTCCTGGGCTGCAAGTTTGTTTCAACATCTGCAAATCAATCAATGTGATACAATACATTAATAAAAGGACAAGAACTATATGATACTCTCAATTGATGCTGTAAAAGCATTTGACAAAGTACAGCATCCTTTCTTGATCAAAACTCTTCACAGTGTAGGCATAGAGGGTACATACCACAACACCATAAAAGCCATCTATGAAAAAGCCACAGTGAATACCATTCTCATTGGAGAAAAACTGAGAGCTTTCCCTTAAGGTCAGGAACATGGCAAGGATGTCCGCTGCCATGGAACATAGTACTGTGCTCCAACATAGTACTATTCAACAGTACTATGTTGAATGGTACTGATATTCAACATTGTACTACAAGTCCTAGCCTCAGCAATCATCAACAACGACAAAAATAAAAGGCATCCAAATTGGCAAAGAAGAAATCAAACTCTCACTCTTTGCAGATGATGATACTTTATGTGGAAAACCCAAAAGACTCCACCCATAAACTGCTAGAACTCAGAGAAATTCAGAAGTGTCAGGATATAAAATCAATGCACAGAAATCAGTTGTATTTCTATACACTAACAGCAAGACAGAACAAAGAGAAATTAAGGACTGGGTCTCATTTACAATTGTACCCAAAACCATAAGGTACCTAGGAATAAATCTAACCAAATAGGCAAAGAATCCGTACTCAGAAAACTATAAAGTGCTCATGGAAGAAATTGAGGAAGACACCAAGAAATGGGAAAACATTCAATGCTCATGGATTCCAAGAACAAATATTGTGAAAATGTCTATGCTACCTAAAACAATCTACACATTTAATGCAATCCCTACCAAAAAACCATCAATTATTTTCAAACAAATGGAACAAATAATCCTAAAATTTATATGGAAAAGAAAAGATCCCAAATAGCCAGAGGAATGTTCAAAAAGAAAAGCAAAGCTGGCGGCATCACAATTCCAGACTTCAACCTCTATTACAAAGCTGTCATCCTCAAGACAGTGTGGTACTGGCACAAAAACAGACACAGAGATCAAGGGACAGAATAGAGAGCCCAGAAATGGACCCCCAACTCTATGGTCAGTTCATCTTCAACAAAGCAGCAAAGAATATCCAAAGGAAAAAAAGACAGTCTCTTCAACAAATGGCATTGGGAAAATTGGACAGTCACATGCAGAAGAATGAAACTGGACCATTTCTTCACACCACACACAAAAAAAGACTCAAAATGGATGAAAGACCTCAATGTGAGACAGAAATCCATCTAAATACTTGAGGAAAACACAGGCAGCAATCTCTTTCACCTCAGCAGCAGCAACTTCTTCCTAGAATCACCAAAGGCAAGGGGAAGCAAGGGCAAAAATGAACTACTAGGACTTCATCAAGATCAAAATCTCTTGCACAGCAAAGGAAACAATCAACAAAACTAAAGACAACCAACAGAATGGGAGAAGATATTTGCAAATGACATGTCAGATAAAAGGGCTAGTATCTAAAATCTATACAGAACTTCTCAAACTCAATACCCAAAGAATAATCTGATCAAGAAATGGGCAGAAGATATGAACAGACATTTCTATAAAGAGGACATCCAAATGGCTAACAGACACATGAAAATGTGTTCAGTGTCACTTGGCATCAGCAAAATACTAATCAAAACCAGTGAGATACCACCTCATACCAGTCAGAATGGATAAAATGCACAAGTCAGGAAATGACAGATGTTGGCGAGGATGCGGAGAAAGGGGAACCTTCCTACACTGTTGGTGGGAATGCAAGCTGGTGCAGCCACTCTGGAAAACAGTACGGAACTTCCTCAAAAAGTTGAAAATAGAGCTACCCTATGACCCAGCAATCGCACTATTGGGTATTTACCCTAAAGTTACGAATGTAGTGATCTGAAGGGGCATGTGCACCTGAATGTTTACAGCCACAGTGTCCACAATAGCCAAACTATGGAAAGAGCCTAGATGGTCATCAACAGATGAATGGATAAAGAAGAAGTGGTATATATATACAATGGAATACTATGCAGCCATCAAAAACCCCTGAAATCCTGCCAGTTGCAATGACACGGATGGAACTAGAGAGTATTATGGTAAGTGAAATAAGGCAGAGAAAGGTAATCATCATATGATCTCTGTGATATGAGGAATTTGAAAGGTAAGGTTGGGGGCCGTGGGGTGAAGGGAGGGGAAAAAATGAAAGACAAAACCAGAGAGGGAGCCAAACTGTAAGAGACTCTTAATCTCAGGAAACAAACAGGGTTGCTGGGGGGGAGGGATAGGGTGGCTGGGTGATGCACATTGGCAAGGGTACCTGCTATGGTGAGTGCTGTGAATTGGGTAAGATTGATGATTCACAGACCTACACCCCTGAAACAAATACAGTATATGTTAATAAAAAAATAAAAATTAAAAAAAATGTTGACAAATGGAGAATATGGACGTATCATTTCTTCGTTTTGCCTCTACTGTCACTAGATTTCCTTAGATTAGCTGACTGTGGGTTTATGTATTAGTGGGTTGATATATTAAAGTATCAGCATTCTAAAAAAACAATGTAAGAGGATTTAAAATAATGGTTTCCTCAGGCACAGAATGAACTTATCTCTTAGTTCATGTCTTTTTTTTTCCCCTAGATTGCTTGAGGGGTTTCATCATTTCATTGACATGCTTACAAATATCTTTGTAACCATGCACTTTCAAGATTCAAAAAATGTAGTTCTTAACTAAGGAAGCCCTAGGGAGACAGTCACATGTTGGAACAGCTCAGACTAACACAACTTTAAGCCTTTCTAACTATTATAGCAAAACACACAAACCAGGTTTCAGTTACAAGAGCACTTTTTTTTTTAGGAAAAAAACTACTCACAATGTGGAGTTTTAGACACCAATGCAAGGCTTCACCAAAGTCCTATTTTATGCCTTCAGTTAAATGAAGTGATTGAGCTCACTATAAAGAGAGAAGTGTAAGCAGCTATACCTTTCAGCCTAATTTTGGTGGTGTGGACTACATAATTCTGTGATCACATTTACTATTGATGCTATATGATAAAGTCAAAGTTTGAGGATTCATGCCCTATTTCTCATTTTGCAAGCCATTTACCTACAAGTGAGCTTTTGATAGAGAAGACTGAAAAGCTCTTAATAAGAATAATACCCAATGAACAGGGAAAGAATTTTAAAGGTCCAGTCTAGAAGTTTTGTGGCTAAGTATTTACTAAATTACGCATTCCTGCCTTTTGAGATGGATAGAAAGTATAAGGCCAATGTATCCTTTTCTTTGAAATTATATTACAACTTTAAGAGTCTCATTATTTATTTAAAATTTGCCTATAAAAATGTTTTCTAAATCAGAAGAGTTGGAAACAATGTTTCTGAAATACTGAGCTTTAAGGGGGCATTAGTTCCTAATGCGTCCCACAGAGCTTTAAGGTACATTAGTTCCTAACTGTGCTGTTACTCTCACAGCAAATGTTTTTGACTTTCAACACGTACTGGCCACATTTGCTTCCCATACCCACCCTTCCAATTCATTCAAGGCTGTGATTTGCATCTTCTTTCCGCTCCCAAAACCAGTTATTGTCATAGCTGTTTTTCCACACTTCAAGTCCAGAGTGATATTTATTACTAAGAAACCAAACATCTTTCAACAACAACAGTTACTCTATCTTACACAAAATCCCAAGTGTTAACAATAATTTCAAATACACTCAAAGCTGCAGCTTTCCCTGGTAGCGACATCCATGACCGTGTAAGTTGCCTCAGTCCTTTGTACAGATTTTACCCATGTAACTGCAATTTACTCTGCAATGTTAAATCAATCCATCAATACCTATAATTTCCAGAGTAGCGCTTTGGAAAGTACTAATTAACTCTGCTATTTCCACCTACATGGAAGGTTCCCCTCCACCCAAGGCATTTAGTTCATGTATCGCTTTAGGGGCTATTGCCTCCTCTGGAACATTCTTTGGCATCACAGTTTGGCCCCTGGTTAGGACTAAGCAGTCTCTTCCCTCTCAACAAATTATAACCCTGCACCCCTCAGCTTTTCTTTTTTCCTCAGCTGTTCTTAATTAGGTAACTGAGCATCTCTCAGCACGATCAATGTAACATGACTCAGCTTTTTCCAAACTGGTTGTCTTTTTATAAAGAAAGGAACCAAACCATTTGGCCAAAACCCCAAAACTGTGCTCAGCAACTTCACACAGAGATCCATTTAGGATCCATGACAACTAAGTATATTTAATCAAAATTCATCCAGCAGTTCGCCTCAGGAATCCAAGTGTACTGAAATGCCAATACAAAATATTTATTTTTCTTTAATTGCTGCTAGTGATGCTTGGAGAATGTTCTTTTTACCTTTGCATGATAAGCTTCACTAACAGTAATTATGAATCCTTTAATCACTTTTTGGGTACTTTCAGTTATCAAGACAGTTTAGTACAGGTAATATTTTAATTTCATATTGGGTGCAAAGCCTGCCTCATCCAGTCACCAGTAATAGATTAGCTCATAGAACTCGGAATGACATAAAGTTGAATGTGAAGATTCTTCCTATAGATCCTCTCTTTGTTTCCTGGGCTTGCCTCTGTGGTTTGTAGCAGGAAAAGAGAAGCAGTCCGTGTTAAGTTGCCTGTCATGTCTTGGACTTGTCATTGCTGTTTCCCTATGTATATAGCAGTGAGATCGCTCTTCCCCTCTCCTTGGCTTATTAAGCTCACAGTCTTCTGTGCTACTAAATCCCAAGCAGTTCTCAAGCACATTTTTCAACCCCTGCGAGATTCAACTTAATCTCCATTATGGAGGCATGATGGTGCAATCCTTAGACGCAGCTCATTTTTTTGTCCATACTGTGGCCATCTCCAGTAGCCTCCAAGCTCACCTTTTTCTGGAGTAAAGCTTTAGACCTAAGAAAAAAATGGGCATCTCTCAGCAACCCAGAAACTGCAAGGCTAGCTCTTGTCCCTTCCATGTATGGCCATATCACCATGCAATTCCACACTGTTAAGTCTTTCTCCAGAACCAGAGATTTGGAATAGTCAACGAAGCTTTCACTCAGGTAACATCCACTAAGATCATACCTGTCACCCTTTTATTATCAACTCCTACAAAACTCACACATACATTCTCTGTATTGATTTACTATTGCTGCTTAACAAACCACCCCTAAACTCATCCCCTCACAATAGTCATTCGCGGCCACTCATGCAAAACTTCACTTTGAACTCGCTCTTTCCGGTATGAAGGCTGCCCTGTTGGATAACTTCCAGTAATAAGAAATTATCTTCAGCAGTATTTCACAACATCCTGTTATGTATCACAATGGGGGTTCTTCTAATTAGAACTTTTTCCTCTATTGAAATGATTTTTAGTCAAAAAGACTAGGATTATTAGTGATACAGCTGAAAGATAATCAAAGGTGGTGTTTCTGAAAAGAAAAAAGCTTGTCTCTCAATAGGTCCCACTCAAGCACCCTATCAAATATCTTTGGAACAAGTTGATAACCATCTTTCTCTTACAAAGGGTAATAAAACACAAATGTACAGTTAGGTTTCTGAGTAGTGGAGACGTAGGATTATGGGCTTTACTTTCTGACACTACCATTTACTACTGATATAGGAGCAATTGACCTGACTCCTCTATTTCTTCTAGACTCTTCATCTGTGAAACAAGAGCAATGATGAGAACTTTGAACTCATAGGGTGAGAAGAATGGGAAAAAAATACACTTGGTACATACTTATTAAATGGTAAATAGGATGGTCATAAATATTTCCCTAACTTATTTGAGCGTGGAAGCCTATTTTTGAAAAGTTGTGGATTAGAAGTGCACTTAATGAGAAACAACTGTGCACTCCTTTTTCTATGGCCCATTTGATTTGGGGCCTTAAATAAGCCACTTTTTAATCCTTGCCTTGAATTTGTAGGCATTGATGAGACTTCTAAGAAGTTAAACATCATCTACTTCATTAAAAAAAAAAAAAAAAGCCAGTTTTCTTTTTCCATAAGGGGAAACAGGAGTTTCTAAGTTCACACTCTCAGATGACTAATTGCTACATTAAGTAAGGCTGACTGAAGGAGAGTGAAAGCAAACACATATGGCCTAAGAAAAGAATTAAATTAGAGCCACATGAATATGTGGTTTGACAATCTGGGAATTACAGTAGTGAAATTGTCCCAGAAGCTGCAAAGGAGGGATATGATAAAAATGTTTGTGTGAGTTCATCAATAACTTCGTTCACTAGTCATTACAACATAGATTTAGGCATCTTTTCTCCCCTCTGTGTCTTGTCCTGTAGTACACCAAAGGAAAATGAGAGATCCGAGAAAGGACGGTGCTCTCAAATCCAAGGGTAAATTCAGCAGAACAAGAGTCGGAATGAACTTTAAAAGTGACAAGCGCAAGTTTCTGCCAGATCAATGGTCTCCTTGCCAACATCCCTGCCAGACTGGTCAATGACAGAGACTCACTGCTTGTCCACACAGGCGTAGAGTCTACCTCTCATAATGTAGAATTTTAGAAAGTGTTAAATGAAGCTAAACTCAGCATCCAAAAACCTGCCACCATTGGGTGTGCTTCCACCTTCCAAAGGGAAAGAAACAAAGTAAGTCCAACCTCTCTTTCAGTGCGCCATCTTTCATTCATTGGAAAAGAGACAGGAGACTCTCAAGTCTGTTCCTTTAGCTTCAATGTATCCAGTTCATACAGAGTCCACAGGAAACTGAGCTTCCAAGTAATTCATTAACCTGAAATTTGTCCAGTAGCCACAGTGTCTTTCACAAGTATCTCTCCTAAATCTTCCCACTGAGGATACATGTCAGATGAACATATTCACAATGTTACTTGCCACTGAGGATACACGTAACGTTGTGAATATATTCATCTGACTTGTTTTACACTCTATAATATAACCAGTTCTGAGTTTGTCTTCAGATACAGTCAACAGAAATTTATTAATAGCTAGGAGTTTCCTTTCTGGATCTGAGTCAACAAAGAACACAATGGTGGGAATTCCTATCAGGTAAAGCAGAGTTGCTGACTATCCAATATCGACTATTGGGTCACATATATTATCCAGAAACTCGATTTCCTGTGCACTTACAGAGCACACAGCATACAGTCTAGAGTAGTGCTAAGTGGTTTGCCTATGGGTCTGTCATCTAATGTACATCACAGAGATAGGTGAGCTTCAAGTTCACTGGGAAAATGCAATCATCTGAAGAATAACATTTAAAAATGAAACCTGACAAATACAGGTGATCACTAGGTAAAAAAGAATACCATCATTTCCGATTTGTTGCTAAGCCATCCTTGATTCAAGGACATAAAGGACAAAGCAGGTTGTGTTGCCTTAATTCTTCTTCCACATGTTTCAGTGGCCTAACTCCTTGTGCTCTAACAAATAAATAGAAACAGAAGTGAGAAGAAGAATCTTTTGAAGAGCCAATGATCATCAATTACCTTGACCACATCGGTGAAATGTTTGTTTCCAATGGCAAGGGAAAGAAACTTACTTTTTAATTCAAGAAACCTATTAATAGCATGATCAATTATTCGAAGCTAAATATTATGGATTGCAGAAACATTGAGAAAGACATTTTACGTGATTTTTAATTGTAGGTTCAAAAGTGACAGTGACATATTTACACACAGAATACTTTTGTTCTGCAGTTCAAAGCACATAGTATAACCCACTGATTACATACAATTAATAGCACTGAACTATTTCTAGATTAAAATATATTTGTTAGTTTAGGCAGAATGTATCTACCATGGTGGCAATGAATTTTTGTGCTTCAGGAAATAAAAAAAAAAAAAACATTAAAACCATTACTAAAATCAGACTCAGTCCAGGATGCCACAACTCTGCTACCCTTAAAAAACCACTGCTTAAAAAACAAAACAAAACAAAACAAACACTGCTTTTCCTGTCTACTTTAGTCCTCAGGCTGCACTCAAGCTGAACATATTTCACAACCCTGCAAAGTACCTCAAAGTACCTGCAAAGAACAAAATATAAAGTGTACCAATACAGTGACCTTACTTAACTGGGTATCTTAGTTTTATGCTGCTATCACAAGTAGAGGAAATTAAATTTTTAAGAACACATTTGAAAATGACCTGAAGGTTCACTGTTAAATCTCAACTAAGGAAATTACAGAGAGACTACAGTTCACACAATGTACTATCTTAGCCCCTAATTTTGTTGGCAGGCTAAGGTTTCCCACAAGATTAAAAATTAATAAAAACTAAAGGCCACACAAGAAACTGAAAGCTACAAGTCGAAGTAAGCATAAGTACAATTGCACTACTGGGTGTTTACCCCCAAAGATACAGATATAGTGAAAAGAAGGGCCATATGCACCCCAACATTCATAGAAGCAGTGTCCACAATAGCTAAACTGTACAAAGAGCCGAGATGCCCTTCAGCAGATGAATGGATAAAGATATGGTCCGTATATAAAATGGAATATTACTCAGCCATCAGAAAGAATGAATACCCAACTTTTGCATCAATATGGATGGGACTGGAGGAAATTATCCTAAGTGAAATAAGTCAAGTAGAGAAAGCAAATTATCATATGGTTTCATTTATTTGTGGAACATAAGGAATAGCATGGAGGACATTAGGAGAAGGAAAGGAAAAGTGAATTGGGGGAAATTGGAGAGGGAGGTGAACCATGAGAGACTGGGGACTCTGAGAAACACACAGGATTTTAGGGGGAGTTGGGGGGGATGGGTGAGCCCAGTGATGAGTATTAAGGAGGGCACATATTGCATAGAGTCTTGGGTGTTGATTCAAATAATGAATCATGGAACACTGCATCAAAAACTAATGATGTACTGTGTGGTGACTAATATAACATAACAAATTAAATAGATAAATAGCATAGAAAACTATGGTTTATTCATTTATTCATTCATTCATTCATTCGACTGACAGAGAGAGATCACAGGTGGACAGAGAGGCAGACAGAGAGAGAGGGGAAAGCAGGCTCCCCACTGAGCAGAGAGCCCAATACGGGGCTCCATCCCAGGCCCCTGAGATCATGACCTGAGCCAAAGACAGAGGCTTTAACCCACTGAGCCACCCAGGTGCTCCAGAAAACTATGTTGTTGTTTTTTTTTTTTAAAAAACTTCAAGGGAGCTATGGAGGAAGCAAGGTAACCTTATTTTATGACACCACATAAAACTGGATTTAGAGATATAGCAGTGAACAAAAGAAAAAAATGCTTGTCTACTTAAGAAAAGCTCTTAGTAATTTTTAACACAGGTAGTGTTTCTAAGAACTCTTAACAGCGTCTCTAGAAATGCTGAGTAAAATGCTGTGTTTACCTTGGTTTCACCTTGCAAAGTGTTCTGCTTTCCCAGACACTGAGAAGCTGCAGACCAAGAAGTCGTTCAGCAACAACCGAGCACCAGTTTTGCTTTCTTTCTTCGAATGAGCTTATGGCCTTATTAATGTATGTGGTTTTTTTTTATTATTTTTTCCAAATGGGGATATAATCCCATGTCTCCTTTGCACTGGGCAAGATTCTTAATAACTTTGTGCCTGCATAAGAAAGCTAATGCCATGGAAAAGTCTTCTAACCATGCTCCATTAGCTCCTGCTAAGTATTGCTATTTTAATTCTGTTGTGTTCACTATATCCTACCAAATAAATTTGTAACTTATAGATTTATTTCCCCAAACCTTTATTTATTTCCACTGCTGCAGAAAGTTATAATAGATTTTTTTCTTCCTGTTAAGAAGAGGTTAATAGCAGTCACTGTCGACCTATTATCTGTTGCTTAAAAGAAAATGAGCTATCTTTGGACACTTCTCTAACAAGGCTCCAAGAAGTCATTCAATGCTTCTGACTAGAAGCATTTCATTATGACAGATACATAGAGCATGTTGCACAGAAGAATCTTAGATCAGAAAATCTTCCAGTTTTCAAGGATGAAGTTTTCCATTTACATTTCATAAAGTGAACAAAGTTGTAATGTCTTAAGAGTGATCGAAATTAGCTTAAGAGACTGTATGTAAAGAATGCCCACTCAGGGGCGCCTGGGTGGTTCAGTGGGTTAAAGCCTCTGCCTTCGGCTCAGGTCATGATCTCAGGGTGCTGGGATTGAGCCCCACATCGGGCTCTCTGCTCAGCAGGAAGCCTGCTTCCCCCTCTCTGCCTGCCTCTCTGCCTACTTGTGATCTCTCTGTCAAATAAATAAAATCTTAAAAAAAAAAAAAATGCCCACTCAAAACTTCGAGTCGTCCATAAAATGTTCTCACTCCTGTTTTACCTAGCATTACCCTTATGACTCATGATGTTAAGCACTTTTCATATGAATCAAATTATCAAATATCAAATCGATCTTGCATTCTTTGGATAACCTTCACCTGGTTCTATTGCATTAATATTTTTTTAATATTGCTGGATTAAATTCCAAATATGTTGCTATGAATTATTGTGTACAAGTTTAAGCAAAGTATTAGTCTCTAATTTTAATTTCTTTGATGTCCTTACCTGACTTTGGTATTAATGTTGTGCTTGTCTATTTCACAGACAAGTTTATATATGTTTGGTATTTTCTTTAAATATTTGAATCTACCAGAGAAGGCATTTGGTCCTGAAGGTTATTTTGTGGAAAATTTTAATTACAAATTGAATTTGAGAAACAAATGACTTTTTGAATATTCTATTCCTTCCTCTATTATTTGTGGAAGTTAATTTTTCATGGAATTTGTACATAAGACCTAAGTTTTTAAAATTATTGGCATAGAATTGATGAAAATATCTCCTCATCGTTTCAATGTAATAGAATATTGAGATCCTTTAATTCTTGATGTTTGATGATCTGTGGTTTTTTTAAATTATTATTTAGTCATTTTTTTGTCTTAGGATTATCAATTTTATCAACATTTCAGTGAAATAATTTTTGTTACTATTAGTTTTTCTTATTGTTTCCTTCCTTTGATATAATCTGACTTAAAATTTTGGTTTAAATTACTCCTCTTTAGTCTCAAGAAATTTATCCTCTTTTTAAGATAAATATTTAGAACTATAAATTTCCCCTTTATGATTCCATACGACGTGTCCCAGAAGTTGAGAAGTTTTATTTTCATTATCAGTTAAAAATGTTTTCTAGTTACACTGTGATTTCCTGACCCATTTGTCATTTTTAATTGTGCTCCTTCATTTCCAAGTATTTGGGTATTTTTAAAATGAATGTCTCCTTTTTACTCATTTTAAATAAAAGCCCACTGTTGAAAAATTAAAACTTTTATGACCGTAGTGCTTTCAAATTTATTAGAATTTGTTTTAATAAACAGAGCATCCTGGAACCAACTAGTCTGTGCCCACTTCAGCTCTCCAGCATGGGGAACAGACATTCACAAAGCTGCTTGACCTCACGAATCATCAGGCAAATGCCTATCAAAACCACAATAAGGTATCACCAATCAGAGTGGCTGGTATCAGAAAGACAAGAAATAACAAGTGTTGGCAGGGACGTGGACAAAAGGGAAGCCATGTGCACTTTTGGGGGGAATGTAAATTGGTACGGCCACTATGGAAAAGAGTATGGAAACTCAAAATGATAAAAAAATAAAATTATCACACAATCCAGTAATTCCACCACTGGGTATAGAAAACAAAAACACTATTTTGAAAAGATAAATGCACCTCAGTGTTTTTTTTTATCATTATGTTGTACATGTGAAATCTAACAGTGTATGTCAACTATACCTCAATTAAAAACATAATAAACAATTTATTTCATGGCCCATCATATGATCTATCTAGCTGAAAAGGGTCATATCCACTTGGCAAAAAATTGGGGGAATATAGTATTCTATATATTCCAGTTAGATGAAGTTGGGTGCTAATGCTGTTCAGATCTTCTATATCCTGATTCATTTTCCTCCTTCTGTGTTCTATCAATTACAAAGGGGAGGAAATTAAAGTCTCCAAGCATAATTTTAGATTTCTCAATTTATTCCCTTAGTTATGTCCATTTTTATCCCTTCTATTGTGAAACTATTATTAGATCATATATTCTGAATAAACTGACCCTTTTATCATTATACAATGACACACTTTATCTCTCGTAATACCCTTTACATCTTGTCTATTTCATCTGATCCTAACACAGTCACCCATCTTCACTGCTTGTCTATATTTGATTCTGTGCTTCAATTTGTAGCATTTCTTTTGATTCATTTTCAAGTCCACTAGAACTTCTATTGCGTTCAATACACTCTTAATATCATAGTCTGAATTTCTTGATTTGAGGGTACTGACTGTTTCAGTTCTAGACTTTCTATTTTACTCTAACAGTTTTCCTCTATTTTAAAATTTCTGATTCCATTACCCATTATGTCCCCCTATTGCTATGTTTTACTTTTACCATACTTGTCATACGTTACTTACAGCCTGTCAGTCATCACTTGATCTCTTTCTCATGACTTTATCATGACAGTATATGTACAATAAATTTGTACTTGGTGTAGAAATCTATATTCTATTAGCTTCTTCTGTAAAGTATTGACTTATCACCTAGTATGCAATGAAATCTACTAGTAGTAGATCCCCTTCATCTTCTGTGGCTTACTTTTAGGTTTTATTAGGGCAGATGTATTTCTCTAAGTCCTACGAATTTAGTAGGATTTTGCTGCTGCTAACTCTGCTCAATGTTTTCAGCTCCTAGCTGTTACTTTCCAGTGTTGCTTGGTTTCTTGCCCCACTTTGGTACAGGAAAGGAGTTAGCCTATAAAGTTTTATTTTAAGTCTATGTTGCAAAATTACAGTCATAAATAGGAGGATTCGTTTCACAAAGTTACTACGCCATCATTGGAATCTGAAAATATGTTTCAGAAGTTATGAAAAATAAAGACTGTAAATAAAATATATTGTAAAATGACCCAGAAATTGCGTGAAAGTTAAAGAAATCTAAATCAATTTCGTTTCTCAAGAGAAATGAAATCTTGCCGTTTGCAAAGACATGGATGGAACTAGAGGGTATTATGCTAAACAAAGTCAGTCAGTCAGAGAAAGACAATTATCATATGATCTCTCTGATATGAAGAATTTGAGATGCCGGGCAGGGGGTTGTGGGGGGTAAGGGAGGGAAATGAAACAAGATAAGATCAGGAGATAAGACCTAAGAGACTCCTAAATTCACAAAACAAACTGAGGGTGGCTGGGGGATGGGGGTTAGGGATAGGGTGGCTGGGTTATGGACATTGGGGAGGGTATGTGCTATGGTAAGTGCTGTGAAATGTGTAAGCCTGACAATTCACAGACATGTACCCTGGGGCAAATAATACATTATATGTTAATAAAAAAAAAAGAAGTCTAAATCAGGTAGGGACTATAGGTATTAATAATCTCAATATTAGCTCACTTATTCTTTACAAATGTATCATACTTGCGTAAAATTTTAATAGTAGAAATGGAGTTGGGGTGGTGGTCTATGTTGACTCTGAAATACCTTCTATTTTTCTGTAAACATAAAACTGTCTAAGAAAAAAGGTGTCTTTAAAAAATCACCTATCAACTTCATTAAAGAAAACTATGGAATATTTGTCTGTCCTTTCATACACATGTATTATATTTAATCAGTATTTTATTGGGATCCATTTCTTTCTCCGCTAAACATACCTTGAACAATTTCCCAGGTACTTAGGTATTCTTCAAATAAACCTAAAGGATTTCATCACGTGGGTATATAATAATGTAACTACTTGCTTTTCATTTGATTTTATGGTTATTTCCTATGTTTTGAGCTCACAACAGGAATATTCATATCCTCAGTGAATATTATGGGGCAAGTCTCTAAAGTTATAACTAGTGAGTCTCTGATACAACTATTATTCTGTTGATAGAGTTGCCAGATTGCTCTTCATCGTGTTTTGTAGTATACTTATTTCTTGCCAAAAGATGCCTTTGTTCATCAGTGAGTCCTCATGACCTAAGTTATGCTCAGATTATTTGAGATTGACCCAAAGGGAAAGAGAATGCGATTTTTTTTTTCACTACAGCCCTGATACATGTTCATTTTTTTTAAACCTTCTCCAATGCAGTAAATATATTCCTATTTCAGTTTGTATTTCATAGTTCACATGTGATCTTTCCTTGTTGTATTTGATTAACTACTCATCTCTTAAACTTTGATTAATTTTTAAACATGTCTGTGTTCAACACTTGCTATTACCAGACACTGGTTAATGGGGTAGATTTAATGGTGAGAAAGAAATACACCTCACAGAGCTCTTTGTCTATTATTTCAGATACATAATAAAGAAGTGGTTGCACTTAGCATATAGTTCAAGCTGTAAGACAAAGTGCTTTGAAATTATGTAAGGCAAAGCCAAAAAGACCTTGGAATTACATATTGATGTTTACTGCCCACATTCCTATTGGGAGTGTTGCTTTCTAAATCACTTATAGTTTATTACTGATTGTTAATTTCAGTCTTTTTTTCTGCACAGTATTCTCTATTTCTCTAATTTCTGCATACTCATTTTTATAAGAAAAAATAGAAGTCTAGACAAAAAATCAACATGCATAACTATATGCCAGAAAGCATCGAACAATTTTTCCAGGGAGTGTCTTAACATGTGGAGCATAATAAGGTTTAACACTGTCTGTACTCTCTTTCATTGACTTCTGCCATACCCACTCATGCTAGTAATATAGTCTTCATGATTATTCTTGATCACATTGGCAGCTGCCCTGATTGTCTATGCGTAGGATTGAAATATCCCATTGAAGTAGTCAAGGGATTTATACTAAGAATCATTAGTCAGTTCAGTTGCAGAAAGGTCAGACAAGACTTGGCCCTTCCACAGCATGCTAGGGTATTGTATCATCAGGTAATGGACACCCACGCAATAACCCAAGCCTCACTGTCTTCTCCATTTGCTCATTCTCTAGAGGAAATAAGTTTCAAGGACTAAAACATGTGCCACATTAGATCATGTCAAAATCTTGACAAAGCGCATTACTGTGTATGTTTTCCAAGACTATAATTTAGTTATAGGTGTAACTCACCGCCACAAAAACAATGTAAAAATGAAGTATGAACGATGAGCTGAAACTCAATTAACATTGCCTGATAGAGGCATCAAATAGTAACACAGCCATTAAGAACAATTACAATCCTAACATAGCCTAAAGGGACAGCACATGAGACTTAGTTAAGGACAGAGCTGCCATTTTTTTCAGAAAGGCAAACTCATACTGCAAATTAAAGGAGGCCTAGTACGTCAAATCTGTGATAGAAATAGCCTGGTTCCATAGGTTATCCTAGTAGAGCCATTTGTCCACAGTGTCCAAATTTACTGTGAGATTTAATTACCTTTCCATGAAGAATGATATTTTTGAAACACAAAATAGGCCAAATTTTAAAAAATAGATCATAAAATCTAGGTAAGGTTGTCATCAACATTGCTCTATCCATAGGCTTTCTTTCTCAAGGAAGGAGAACCTGCACCCAAGTAACTATTGGCCAAAGACTCAAAACTCCTGAGCCCATTCTAGGCATTACTCCCTTACTTCATTCATGATGGCTCCCAAGATTTTCCACCCATCATGTACACAGCCCATATAATCCATGGGGCTGTGAAAGAGCTAAAGAGTTTACATCTGTGATTGATTCTATTATACAATAAAACAAGTTTAAGGAAGTAAGATTATCTGAATGAATCGGATGTTATCATTCCAGCCACCTAGAACAGATTTTTTTTCTAGATGGTGGTTCAAGAGAAGTTAGATATTGAAAGCTAGACAATGATTTGGCATGATTTTGTTTGAAGAAGGAGAAGACCAAGTAGCAAGTAATATCGACAACATCTGGGAGCTTAGAGCAGCCCCTAGGTGCCACGCCTAAGAAAAAAACATTTTTTCCACTTTTTTTGTGTCTTCCACAATTTCCTTCTTAAGTTTTCTGAGTACAGATCTTCTCCCTCTTTGGTTAGGTTTATTCCTAGGTATCCTATAGTTTTTAGTGCAATTGCAAATGGGATCAATTTCTTGATTCCTTTGCAGCTTCATTATTGGTGTACAGAAATTTAACAGATTTCTATACATTGATTTTATAACCTGTGATTTTGCTGAATTCATCTATTGGTTCCAGAAATTTTTTGGTTGAGTATTTAAGGACAAAGAAGATGTGATTGTACACACACACACACACACACACACACACACACAATGGAATATTACTCAGTCATCAAAAAGAATGGAATCTTGCCATTTGCATTGATGTGGATAGAGCTAGAGTGTATCATGCTAAACTAAATAAGTCAATCAGAATAAAAGAAACACTAAGATTTTACTCATATGTGCAATTTAAGAAACAAAACAGATGATTTTTTTAAATCTAAAAAAAAAAAAAAAAGAAAAGAAAGAAACAAAACAGATGAGCATACAGGAGGGGGGAAAAAAAGGGAAAATAAACCATAGAGAACAAATTGAGGATTCATGGAGGGAGGTAGGTGGGCAGGGAAAGGGCTGGATGGGTGATGGGCATTAAGAAGGGTACTTGGGGGGCACCTGGGTGGCTCAGTTGTTAAGCGTCTGCCTTCAGCCCAGGTCATGATCCCAGAGTCCTGGGATCGAGCCCCACATTGGGCTCTCTGCTCAGCAGGGAGCCTGATTCTCCCGCTACCATTCCCTCTGCTTGTGTTCCCTCTCTTGCTGTGTTTCTAATGAATAAAATCTTTAAGAAAAAAAAGAAGGGTACTTGGTATAGTGAGCCTGAGGTGTCATATGTAAGTGATGAATCATTGAATTCTACTCCTGAAACCAGTATCACACTTGTATGTTAACCAACTAGAATTTAAATAAAAAATTCAAAAGTGGGGGGAAGGGAACGATCAGTTCCACAAATTCAAGGACTGCCAATGATGAATGAGCTCGGAAGGGCTTTTTTTTTTTTTGTCCCAAGTCTCCAGACAAGAACTAAGCCCAACTGATAACTTGATTGTAGACTCAGGCTTTGAGCAGAGAACCAAGCCAACTGGTGGCCAGACTTTTACCCTACGCAACTGTTGGTTAATAAATGGTTGTTTTAAGCTACATCTGTAGTCATTTAGTAAACAGCAATAGGAAATGAAATACAATTCCCAAGGCCACCTGCTGTGGTCTGTGGGTCACTCCTGGAAAGGAGGATTAAGGAGTTACAAATGATCTGGAAGAAGAATCTTTTTATAGCTTTATTTTTCCCCTGAAGTTAAAAATGCTCAGTCCAGAAGAGAGAAAGGGCAAAGAGTAGACTCTTTATATTACCTGTCAGCCAGAGGCTTTGAACTAAAAGGATAAAAGATGCCCACCTGAGGCTTGCCTGTGGTCCGGCCTGATCCAAATGGTAAAGAAATAAACATTTGAGATCAAAGCCTGAGTCAGGACAATAGATTATACTAGAGTGACCCTTGCTTTCCACCAATTCTTGCACATCAAGATTCATAGCTCCAAGTATCTGACAGTGGATCCAGCTGTGAATGTCCCAGGTTGAATAAGGTACCCCAAGCGTCATGACAGGGTATCAATTTTTAATGCCTACTGCAAGAAGTATTGTAAACCCTCCAAGACTTCCTAGAATCAATTACTCATTATTTCTAATAAAAGACTCCAATAGGAAACTCAGATCCATTTTTAAAAAGTAAGTCTTCAGTGAACTTTTATATCTTCAATTCACAAGGCTTTCAAAGGCCTTGCCTCTGTTGACCCTTCTACCTTGGAATTTTGCTTCTATCTAGCCTGGAAAAGCTTAATTTCAGCTAGTTTAATGGCTGGTACGTAGTCCTTGTAGGTCCATCTCTGATCATGTTTCTCTGAAGACTGGACAAAAAGGCTTGTTATTCAGGGTCAAGCCATCAGTAGGAGGCGCTCTCTGGCTATTTCCTGGAAGACCTCATTACTTGGTAACTCATCACATTCAGCATCTGGCCCAATGAACTTCTAGGCCCCAGAAGCCAACATTTATGGTGCCCTGAAAGTTAAGTCATTATTCAAGGATAAGTTTACACGAAAAGTGCCAAAGAAGTTAAAGGTGTATTTCTCAAGACAGAAGTATAGTTGCTGTTAGGTTGAAAACAAACAACAACAACAACAACAAAAAAAAAAAACAAACATGAAAACACTCGACTTGTCCTGATCATTTTCTCTCCATGGGTGTATCTAAATATGAAGGTAATATTAATCAGCAAGTTTCTATATAAGCATGGAATCAAAACCAAAAAAGTTAAGACTAAGAAACAATGATAAATACCATCAAACCAAAAGTGGTGTAGTTAACATCAAGGACTCTAAAACTAGACTGATAATTTTTAAATCTTTACTTTTCCACTTACTATTCTAACCATACGTTTTGGTTTCCTCATACACAAAATGCATAGAATAATAAAAACATCTGCCTCCCAGAGTTCAGAGTCTGGTGTGGTTGTGCCAAAGCTCCTTACTCTTGTCTCTTTAGTGTATTAATATATTTAATGCATATAAAATTATGCCTGCTATATAGTATAAGTACTATATAAGTATACTGAGTAACCAGAGTGTGTCTGCTTACATTCTTTAAGGAAAATGTTTCAATTGGCAAGAACATTCCTCTACTGTGATAAATATATATATATTTTTAATACGGTTATAGGATGAAGGAGGTACCTCCCATCATTCAATAATAAAAGCTGTAACACTAGCCAGTGTATATTGGGTGTCCACCTTGTGACTTGATCCTATTCCAAATTCTTCACAAGTATCAATTTTATCCTCATAAAACCTCATGAGGTAATCACATTATCTCCATTTTAATGAAATGACTGAGGCACAAAAAGTGTGGGTAATTTGCATAAAATCCCACAGCTACTGAGAGGCAGGACCAACAATCAATTTCATGTCCCTGCTAATCACAACACGGTTTGTGGAGCAGCAGCTCCACAAAAACAAAAACAAAAACAAAAACAAAAACCTCCACAAAAGCGAGGAATGCAGCATTGTGGGCCCCACCCCCCATCTACTGGCTCAAATCTGACTTTGGACAAAATACCCATACAGGCATCTGAGTCTACAGTAAGGTCCATGAAGCACAGATCTCAATCCCCACGGCATCCCGCCTCTCCATGTATTAACTTATTAAAACTCCACAACAGAACAATGAGGTAAGATCTCCATTTGTTCACAACATGTGAGAAAAACACAGGAGAAATATCAAGCAGAGTAAACTGTCTGCTCTCTCCTGACAAGTAACTGGCCAAGTAGTGACGCCAACTCTTCATGAGCCACTGTCCTGCAACAACTTTCAAGTGGTTGGTTTAAAACAGAACAGAATGAGGAACCGTGCCTGCTCTTCTGCCTGCTTTGCTTTAGGAACATAGCCGGCTCCTAAAGACCAGTCCCTAGGTAACTACCTCAAGATATTAGAATGACTGTCACCAACATCTCAGTAGAAGAATGTTCTGCTGTCATAGGGGATGCCCAACACTGATGCAGTTCATCACCTGGAGTTTCAAGTTTCTACACCAGATAGTATCATATAGAAGGAAAAAAATACTCCCTACACATTCGACTTGTTCTCAGTCTGACAAAGAGAGAAACACAGGTAATTCACTCGAGCGCCAAAGACTGTTCCAAATCTGATTGTGAAAATCATCAGGTGGCCCCCTCCCGAATCCATCCCTCACACACAGTTCTTACCTGGCCCTAAATTGCAAAGAGAAAGCTGAGGTAAGTGGAGACAGCCCCGTGGCAGAGTTCTTAAACCATTTGTGCATTAAAGAAGAAAAACTAAAATGGTGGAATTTATGAGCCAAGTTCAACAGGTTTGAAAGATTGAAAGATTCTCTTGAGAGATTCTTTTGACAAATGAAAAAATTTACTACACTTTATGTAGTACTCTATATCCATTATCTCATTTAATTCTCAACACATTATCTTGAGGCTTTCTCATCAGTGAAAATGGCCACTAGGTAGAACAGCAGATGCTCCTTCTCCTGCTCTTATTCCAGAGCCCACACTCTGAACCTCAATGATGGATTCCAGCTGTGATTTCCCTGACTTTTATCTGTTAAAAATATGAATCAGACTCTGTTGGCTTAACCGGATTTTTGCTTGATTGTTGCAGAACAAGCTGACTCCAATTTAGACACAAATTTGTTTTCATTTATTAGCTATTTGCCCATTTAAGTCATAGCTACTTTGTTCCATCTATCAACTTTTGAATTTTGTTAATTGCTGCAGTCATAGCTCCACCTAGAGCTAAAAATTATACCTAAAAGACACTGACCACAGATTAGTTCTTTTCTTCTCTTTTAATGTAAGTAGTACTTTCTGACTTAAACAAAAACATGCTCTAGATTGGACATTCAATAGAAACATGCTAGCTTCTGGGCCCAGGGCCTCTACTTCTGAAAAGGAACTATATTTCCCATTGGCATCTTCCATACAACACATATGCTTTGAAAATTTTACAATATCAAATTTTTAATAAATTCATGCTCATAGCTCATCCTGTAGGTATCCATGTGATAGTTACAAATACCATATCGTACATTTAAAATTTGCTGAAGTAGTAGATACAGTTGATATAGGAGAGTTTTCATCACAAAAAAAAACCAAAAACATTTTAACTCTGCAAGGTTGTGAATGTTAATTTACTAGGGTAAGCATTTTATAATATGTACCTAATTTAATCAGGTTATACACCTTAAGCTAATACAAAATTATGTCAATTACATCTTCAATAAAACTGGAAAAATATGTTTTGATAAGAAGTATCACGTGTAAGCAGCCCATCTACTTGGCATTTTGAGCCTGTTGTGACCCTATGCAGCAGGCTGTTGGTCTAAATCCCATTTGGCTCACTTCTGGAGTAACCATAAAAATATATCAAGGAAATAATGAAGAAATACAACTTATGAACATTTTGGTATTGTACTGAAGTAATATAAGTATCTACTTGGAAAAAATTAAACAGAAGGGTCGATACCATAAGGAAACTACCTTTCATAACCCCACTTCTCCAGGCCCAGACCCACATTTTTTTTTTTGTTTTAGGTTTGCTGTTGTTGTTTTTTATGTTTGTTTTTAAAGATTTTATTTATTTATTTGACAGAGAGAGATCACAGGTAGGCGTAGAGGCAGGCAGAGAGAGAGGAGGAAGCAGTCCCCTTGCCGAGCAGAGAGCCCGATGCGGGGCTCGATCCCAGTACCCTGAGATTGTGACCTGGGCTGAAGGCAGAGGCTTTAACCCACTGAGCCACCCAGGTGCCCCTGTTGGTGTGGTTTTAATAAAATCTTTCAAATAACAAATTCTAGTTACTTAACATATAGTGTACTATCAGTTTCAGATGGGCAATCTAGTGATTCAGCACTACCAAATAGGACCCAGTGCCCATCCTAAGTGCCCTCCTTAATCCCATCACCTGTTTCACCCACCTCCCCAGCCCACCTTCCCTCTATTGGCCCTCAGTGAATTCCCTATAGTTAGGGGCCTAGCCTCACTTTTAAAAGGCAACCACTTACTTCAAGTAAGCAACCATGATTAGAGACTTCTCTTTGTGCATCTGGGGGAAAATACAAGTAGAATTAGCAGAATAGTTGCTTTATTGTTTTGTTTTGTTTTTTGTTTTGTTTTTAGCTACACACATCTTTAATTTCACAAGTTATTGTGTAACACAACTAATTGTGTAAAATTAAACTCCCTAAGGAGGGCATGTGATGTATTGAGCACTGGGTATTATCTAAGACTGATGAAATCACTGGACTCTACCTCTGAAATTAGTATTACATTGTATATTAATTGAATTTAAGCTAAAAAATGAACTCCTTCCAAAATCTGGACAACCTTAGCCAATCATCTGTCCTGGCATTAACACTGCACTATGGGAATTAATAGGCTTTAGGAATATCTTGGTATCTAGTAACTTGCCTCCCACTTCTCATTTTACAGTTTTCAGTGCTACTTTGGCACTCTACTCAACCAAACCAATTTTTGAACTACTTTGTTAAGATTTGTTTAAAAAAAATCTTATTGTCCTTTTAACTGTAATTGCATCACCTTTATACATTAACTGGGAAGAACATACGTATTAATGACATGTAAGTTCCTTTATCCAGGAATAAGCAAGGTCTCCCAGCTTACTCAGATCTCCTCACGCTCATCAGCCGACTCTAAGTCTCATGTATCTTCTGTTCAGTCTCTCTCTCTGGTCATCTGTATTTGTTAAGGATCTTATTTTTCAGACCACAAAACTCCATTCTCCATAGTTTAATCACAAAACAAAACTTTTTAAAAGATTACTAGGTAGCTTGTAGAATATGCCGGAGGGCCAGAGAACCAAGCTCAGTGCTCCTGCTGAGAGGAACAGGACCAAACGAAGTCCAGCCCCAGGGCTCCCAATAGAGAAAATCTCCTTCTACTGGGGGAGCCACTCTTCCCAAGAGAGCTGAATCACCAGGGGCTGCCCGCACAACCTTGCTGGTAGCTAACTGCCAAGGAACCAGACGTCACTAGCCTCCCCATCCCCACTGATCTTGAGTACACTGCCTCCCGCCCTGATCACTGATAACTCTCAGTCTACTACTCAAAAGTCTGTTTCATGAACGAGGACCAATGAGGCAAATTTGTTGTAAAGGAGTCGAGAACACGGACTTGCAGCCTCCATCAGAAAGGAAAAACTGGGCTATTGATTTTACAGTATTTCTTGAAACTTTATAGATGAGCGTTGCTAGAACACAGAGATACAAATGATTTTAAGGATCTTTCTTAAAAGATTACTGACTGAAGATTACTTACTGAAAAGATTCAGGAAGAAACCTTATTGAATGTTTTTATTAGTTCTACTTGCAGACAATCTTGCAGCTTCCCACTAGATAAACTAATAAAGCAAATGAGAGGTATTTTTGCTTTTATGGAATATTTATGTATATACGTCTATGTTTTAATTCTAGCCTTAATTTTAACAAGACCTGGCAGTTCAACATGAAATAAAAGTATTGTTAGTTTTGTTTTGCTTTGGAATTTAAAGAGAACCCATCTGTTTCTCTAGTACAGATCAGACTGTAGGATTGTCTACTCTTTGCTCAGAGTTTTAACTAGGGAGGACTGTTAAAATTCACAAGATGCTTTTAATGCCATAATTTAGATAATCACATGGTTTCTCTTAGAGATAGCATTTATTTTGTCATCCAAACCAAGACAGTTTTGACAGTGAAAGAAAGCACTATTGGTAATTGTGTCAGAGCAATGTGAATAAACCATCATTTTCTCTGGCAAAGTGGCACTAAAGTCCACCATAATTTTCCCCCTCTTCATGAATTAATGGAGGATATTACGTTAAAAGATTTTTATTATAAAAGCACCATTGGAGAAACATCTAGGTAACACAGTACCTTTTTTTTTTTTTAGTTTGTTCATCCTTACTAGGATTTTTGCATTTAAGTTTTTAAGTGAAAAATTACCTCATTTTTTCTCTTCTCAGTTGGCATTGGCCTCTCAAGTACAGAAATCATACTGATTGTGTAAGTTATTTTTCTGTTTTATCAGGTAACTTACGGATGATTGGTTTACCTAAAGGTTGCAAAAACTCCTTGTACAAATGGACTTGCAATTTTGGAAATGTGTGTGTTCAAGGTTTAGTTTTATGCTTCAAATTTCCAAGCTTTTGCTTTCCTATGATAACCACGTTCTACTGTTCTTGCTTCTGATGCTTGTGACTGCTACTTCCTCGTCTTCGAGTATGGCCAAGTACCGTGCTTTTATTTGGCAATGTAAGGCCGCCTCGAGTGATTCTTTGACAGAGTGTGGGACAACTTAACTGGCATCCGTCACTCTGCCACCACCACCACCATCCTCCTGCCATGCAGCCTCAAATCTGATTAGTATCTTAGAGGAAAAAACGTTAGTCCTATTTCTCAAGTCTCTGAAGTCTGATTTATGAATGTGGATTCACAGACTATTGCCCAAAGTTAGCAAACGATCCCAGAGAAATGTTAGCTACAAAGTTATCAGGACATGTGCTACCAGTTCCATTCTGGAATTTTGGTTTCTTCAATTATTTAATTACCGTATTCATTACCTTGAATGGTAAATGGGCAAATCTGTCGTTTTACCTGGTAGTTCTCATCGCTCTCATGCGAGCAACCATCTGCCACCTGTTCAAACCCCTCTCAAAGGGGGTACATCCTCGTCTCTTTTCCTTGGCTTTCCTTTCTTTTAGAGTCAATTTTCATTGAGATTAATATTTTACTGATATTAATATTGATTTGTTGATATTGATTTGATGAATCTAATATCTAGTGATTATTTTTTTCATCTACATTTAAAGAGATTTAAGAGCAGTCATCTATTGGTAAACTTGATTTCAGATGAGCCTATCAGAGCTGATACTGTAGGACCTCAGCTTACCTGTTTCAGAATATAGAGAGCTTTACCTTGGAGGCACTACCTCTCAAAGTACAGATCCTGTTTTTGTTCTTGCTTGCTTTGGTTTTAATCGTGTGTTCAGTTTCCTAACTGAGAAGTCTTCTTTCGCTTTTCCCTGACCCAAGTTCAGTAAACAGCCATTGTGGATGTGCCACAGCAAGGCAGAGTGAGAAGGACCTATTCTTGTCTCTACTTCTTTCTTACCCTGGTTCTAAACCAGCTGTCTTCCCTAGAGCCCATCCCCACATCGCCCTGTCAGTCATCCCTGGGTCTTCGGCTTTCTACCATATAGACGTTTGTTACAATTATCTCATTAACAAGTGGTTTTCCACTTACTGTTTTTATGGCAGGTTTATGACGTTTCTCATCTTTTTTTTTTTTTTTGAAACTTCTGAGTAGCAAAATACATTGTTACCAAAAAAAGTGGAGACATACACAGATAGTAAAATGTTTCACTATATGAAACAGTAATTGCATACACATTTATGTGCCTAATACAGTGCCTGGTACACAATAAATGCAATCCATTTGTACCCTTATTCTTATCTACTGGTATGCACGAAGACTGAATTGGGTGGTACTACAATCAAGATAAAAGTCATCTTAGAATAAAGGGTAGTTCCCTTTACCTGAATTTGGAGACTAGTTCAAGAAACCAAGGATCCCAAGTCGAGGCACATACAGAAGCTTGAAATTGTTTTTCTAACATTGAAGAAAACAAACCCAAGAATGAAGCCAGAGTTACACAAGTAATATGCACTTTCTAAGTGGGCACTTCTTTGGATTATCGTTTAGGCTTCTTGTGGTCACTCTTGTGCTCACTTCTTGAGTGAGCAAGGAGAACATCTATTAGAAGAGAATTTTCCTCTGGAGTTAATTAGAATTGCAGCTAAGACCACAGGTTCTGGATCTACGCTGACTTTTCATCTTTGCCGCAACTCAAATAGGCTTTATTATCTTAGCTATATTGTCTCAACTTCCCATGTCTCTGTTGCCATATCTGAAAAATGAGGATAGTAACTTCAGGTCAATGGATGGCCTACATCAGACAATACATGTAATGCCTCACAGCAGGGCCAGGCGAAGTGTTTAATGAATGTTAGGTATTGTTCTTAATAATATTCTTAAAGTCATTGCAAGATTACAGCAATACTATATTCTATTTACTAGTCTTCTGAGTATATCGAGCAGTAACAACATGGTATTACAGCACCATTGCCAAGCTATTGTATCTTAATGACTCCCCAAGCCAGTAGTTATACCATCTAAGTATCTATAAATACAGCTATGCAAGGATGCCAACATCAGCCTAACTGTGCTGTGAGATCCTGACACTGTGGCTTTAGAGAATGGTGTGCAAGTCAGTCATTCTCTACATCTGGCTGCATATCCTCATACTCTAGGTAGCTTTTAAAATACCCTTTCTCTTGGTTAATGGATTTGAAGACAGGGCCTGGGTCTTAGGCAACTCTATATCCGAAGTACCTAATGCAGCCCCCGTCATGTAATGGGCTCCAGTGAATAGTTAATGCTATTATAGGATTTCCTTTGTTCTCCAATATTGGAGACTGTTCAGTGTACTTTTGCTATTATCATTGTAATGAACATTCTCAGTAATTACTGGATTGGAGTAACATTCTACTCATGTTTTCTAATTTCACTCAAATTCACATTTTGAGTATTTAACAGTAATATACTTCTTATATTTTATATAAGGTCATTTCCTAAAATAAAGTTAGTGAACACAAAGTCATGAATACTCTTACAAGTGAAATGACTTTCCCAGTTCTTATTTAATTCTTATATTTGTCAGGACTATATTAAGAGATCCATTCTCATAATGAACTTAACAATACTGTCTATAATTTTAAATTAAATTATGTATTTGGGTATATCTTTATAAAAGATTTTAACAAATAGACCAACAATTTTCAAATGTTTAGCATCTTACCATCAGATTCATTCTTTGCATGGGAGCTATGTCCTTTATAAGCAGCATCCCAAAGTGGCTCTGAATGATCTTAAAGATTTTTGTGGTTATGACTTTTTAAACATGTGTGTGTAATTTCATATAAAATGGCCTGGAATTCCAGATCTGTAGTCATGTTAACCTCTCCTCAGCTACCTCTGCCCCTTTTCCCTAACTGAAATCAAGCCAGCACCTCAGAGTCACTTTCAATGAGTACAGTTGGTTAGGGATTATGTATGTGCAGAGATGAGTTAAGGAAGAGTGCAAAGAAGCAGAAGGAGTCAGAGACTAGAGTCAAATGACCAGAAGATCCAAAGACCTGTAGACAACACAATTCCATTTGATCAGTGCCAAGGATAGAGGTAGACCTAGGATAGAGCAGAAGCCTATTAGAGGCTCTCCCAATTCAACTTAGGGAGATCTGGGACAAAGAACAAGGAATGCCATTTCTGTCTACAGCTCTACAAAGTTGCCCAGCAGAAATGCTATCTGATATACATGTCCAAAGATGAGTTAAAGACACCTGTTTTGGCTGGGGAATCGGATGGATGACAGTAGCTTTCAGTGAGATAGGGAACACTGAGGACAAAAGTATTTGTGGGTGACCTCCAGTAAGATCAGTTCAATTTTGGAAATTTTGACTTTGAGGGACCTGGAAAAATATCTAAGAAAAAAAATCTAGCCAAAGTTTTGCTAATTAGCCAACGTTGTCGTAGAAAAATTAGCCCCCCAAATCCCCATGGCTCCCAACAACAGACATTCCACTGGCAGACCTATGACAAGATGGGCTGACACTCTTCTCCACAACACTGTCAGAAAGAGCAACCCCTTCTGACACACACTGTTTCAGTGGCATAAAGCACAAGCATGAGGAACCAAGTCAAACCACACTCACAATTTAAAAGTTTCTACTCAGACATAGTATATATAGCCTATCTACTCATGTTCCTTTGGCCAAAACAAGTTATGGAGCCAAGCCCAAAGTCAGTGGGACAAGCAAGTATGGCCTTATTTAGCAGGTAAGAGGAATACAGCCCATTACAGTAAGATCAAAAACAGTACAGCCCTCAGAGTAAGCTACACATAGGCAGTACCTAAAGTTACTGGAGGGTATGACATCACACAAGGCATTGTGTATAGTGAAAGTAATGTCCTGGGACCAAAAGAAGAGGGGAGAGGAGAAAATCCAGAAAGAAGACTAGATAAGGCTAGAAAAGGTGCAGGAAGAGAACAGGGATATGCTCAAGTCCCTGAGCCAAGGTAGTCCTTAGCTGTTCTAAAACTGATCCTAGTTGAGTCTGTCATGAATGCCAGTGAATTGATATCCCAGCAACAACTGGAGGCCCAAGGAGAGCTTCTAAGGTCTGGAAATCAAAGAGCAGGTCCTGGCACCTTCTTGGCCCCACAATGTGGCTCATCCATTTCCCCAAGATCCCTCAGTTTCGTCTACCCTCCCTTTGGGAGATGGTAGAGTCAGAACTTCACCTAGGCCATGTGCTCCTTTCCCACTGCCTTTCCCACTTATCAACTTTTCTTGTTACTTTTAAGACCTCTCATTTATTTGAGAGAGAGTGAGCTCAAGTTGGGGAGGAGCAGAAGGAGGAGCAGACTCCCCACAGAGTGGGGAGCCCAAAGCCAAGCTCATTCCTGGGATTCCAGGATCATGGGCTGACCTGAAGCTAGAGGCTTAACTGACTGAACCATCCAGGCACCCTCTTTTCATTTGAACTTCTGCCCTGGCTAGGGGAGGATCTCAAGAAGAGAGCAGCAAAATGGGACAGACAGTTCATGCTTTGGGCTTTCGAGGCCACACGAGCTCTTTCACAGCTACTAGATTCCGCCTTTGTGGCACCAACGAGGCCATGAGCAGTATGTGAACAAATGAAACAGCTGTCCACATCTGGCCTGTGGGTCATGAACTGTCAACTCATCCTGTAAGGGAAGGATTTGTTTCTAACCATCTCTGGCCGTTTCATCCTATTCTGACTTAACCTAGTATTTATACAAAATGTAAGGATTGGAGAATAAGCCAACTATAGGCATGATCTCTAGTAAATATCACCACATATATACCTATAGAGTTGTTTAAAAACTCATTTTAAAAATGTATCCTCACCACAAGAAATAGGGGAAAGTTGGTTTTTCAGTGTCTACTTTGAAACACATGGAACAACTGAAAAATCTTTAATCATCCATGTCAGAAACAAGGCATTTGGAAATAAACATCATCTCAATCAGACCTCTTTTCTATTCCAAAGCAAATTATCTTAAAATAGCATCAAAACAATTATACTCCTGGGTCAAATAATACATTGTATTTTAATAAAAAAAAATACATTATATGTTAATAAAAAAATTTAAAAAAGCAATTATACTAAGTCTGACACTTGATTATTTTTCTTATTTTGAATGAAACAAGATTAAACTATAGCCATGTTTTCCCCCAGACAATAGCATCTTAAAGACCTAAGAACTTTTTTTGTAAAAGGAAAATGCATTTATCCTTTTAAGTTTCAATTTAGTATCAGAAATACAAAAACTTCCAGAGGACACAGCAAGTTGTCCAGAACTTGATTGCTTTGGGGAGAAAAATAAAATCTACAGCCGTGCCATAGAATCCTTCTAGAGAAGAAAAAAATCATTGCATTGATCCTACAAAAAGCAATGTTTATTTAAGTGCAATGTTAACTACCCAATTATAAAAACTCAGGAAAACTTAAGCCTTCTTGCTAATTGTTAAACGCTCATTACTCAGTACAAATCAATACAGGAGTAAATGTTCTCCAAATAGTCAAAATTATATTTGGTTTTATGTTTTATTCTGGTTATTTATTCCCTCTTCTATGATTGATTTTGAAAACTGTTTTCCATATGTACTTAGTTAGATCTATGTATTTCTCTTGCTTCAAAAATCAACCACAAGGGATGCCTAGGGGGCTAAGTTAGTTAAGCATCTGCCTTCAGCTCAGGTCATGATCCCAGAGTCCTAGGATTGACCCCAGCATCGGGCTCCCTGCTCAGTGGGGAGTCTGCTTCTCCCTCTTCCTCTGCCTCTCTCCACCTACTCATGTTCTCACTTGCTCAGCTTTCTCTCTCTCAAAAAAAAAAAAAAAAAAAAAAAAAAAAAAAAAAAAAAAAAAAACACACACACACACAAAAAAAAAACAAAAGGCTGAATAACTTAGACAAGGAAATCCTATCTCCATCAGATTAAGAGTTACCAGTGGTTATAAGTAAGGACAGTAAAAAAAAAAAAAAAAAAATGTGGACACTTGTACAGAGAAGTAATCCCAACAATTATACATGTATTATCAAATAAAATATTTTCTTATGCATAGAGATTAAATGCCAGTAAGAAAGGTTAAGTAATTTGTCAATAGCAATCACTCAGACTGTGGCAAAGCCAAGATTTGCCTTTGGAGTAAAGAGCTTTCAGTATTTAAACTACTTTCCCGAATGACCAAGTGAACATTTTCTCCTGACCGCTGACTGACTCTATGGCATTCCAACATTCTATGGGATCCAGGCAGGATGCCCATACAACACTCTGCTGATGGTTTTCTGTCTCCCAGTAAGTAAGCTTAGTCAGGAAAGGATACGGTTTTGGGAGGGCTTGACCCTTGCAAACCCATGGGCAAACAATGGTCTCTAAGTTGGAACTGCTGCAGCTTCTAGTGTTTCTTCCCCCTAAAGATAAATCATAAACGTCTCAAAAAGAAAACTGGAAAGCAAAAGAGATCCCAAATATAACCATCACCTTTGTGACACTTTGAAATGTCCTTTATTTCTCTTGATGTTTTCTTGGAAACATGTAGATGATCCATATGTAAGGGCATTAAAATAGTCTGCCGACATTATATTTATTATCTGTTTTCTCCACAAGACAGGGGCCTTGTCTTTTGCTATGTGTTGCATTCCTAGTTCCTAAAGCAATTGCTCTTGTGTCAAAGGCACTCAGTAAATATCTATGAGAGTGAATCAACTCAATGGCTCCTTCTCGGCATTCACCACCAGTAATTTTTCTATCATGTGGCCCCCATTCTTCATTTTATTTTTTGGTTCCCATTTCCCCTTGGTTCCACATGTCTTTGAGAGTGTTGGTCCCAAAATGTTTTCACTGGAAGCAAGCATTAAGCATGGCAGTCTAGTAGGGGTGGAGATGGGTGATGGAAAGGGTGTTTCGGGGCTTAAAATCATGATGGCGCCGCAAGGGTATGAGTGATTTTGTCTTCATGTAGAGTGGCTTGGCAGCTCACTTGGGATTATTAGAGTGGAGATACACTTCTCCAAGCCTTCCCTCAAGGTCACCAGTTGCTTTTATAGGTAAGTCTTTTCACTCTTTCGTAAATGCCTATAGACTTTATTGTGGGTAAGAATTGTACATCTCATTTAGTATTATTTAATATATTTTATTGTGTATTACAAAATAACAATGACGTTGACCTGTTCTGGGGCTGACAAGCTCCAGACAGGAACGCAGGGTGCCTTTGGAAAGCCCCAGGGCACAGTGGCCAGGGTCCACATTAGCAAAGTCATCATGTCCATCAAGCTACAGAACAAGAAGCATATGATGGAGGCCCCTCGTAGGGCCAAGTTCAAGTTCTTCGGCCACCAGAACATACACATTTCCCAAAAGTGGATGTAATAAGTTTAATGATGAAGAATTTAAAGACATGGTGGCTGAAAAACAGCTCAACCCAGATAACCCAGATAATCGTTGGGTTGCATCCCTAATCATGGCCCCCTGGACAAATGGGAGACTCCTCACTCAAGAGAACTTCTGCACTGCTCCCTCCATTTTCATGCCCACCAACAAATCCTACTTCCTGTCCAAATATATAAAATATATTTTGTAATGTATTATGTTATTATTTTTCATAGAACATACATTTTCTTGAGGCTCAAAACAGAATGTTCAAGTATCAATTGTTCCGCTTTATTCCACTTAGGAAAATTACCATCTATTTTGTATGGTTACTATTTCTGTCTCCTCTTTCTGGGCTCTTTCAGAAACAGAAGCTTTAAGAAAATTGAGGCTTCTTTCTCTCATCTGTCATCTCTCTCATCCTTTTCCTTTAAATGACCTTTCTGTCCAGAATATAGTGGAGATTTTTCCTTTCACCTTTAAAAATCTGCTTTTCTTCAGAGACAAGTCTACTTTTCTCTATCCTCCAAGTGAATTTTTATTTGTTACTATCAATTCTACCCCTCAGGCATCTCCTTTTGCATCTTATTCTGATGATCGTGGTCTCTCTAGCCCATACTATTTGCTTTTCATCTTTCCCTATACTATGCCTTCTTCTATATGGCTACAATGGCCCAATTTGAGTCTACAGGTGATTTCTATCAGAAAGTTCATTCCTTGGGCCTTCCAAATGCTTCTCCCCTTCTCTTAATATGAAATAATTTTGAAATGATCCTTTTTCCCTACTTATTCTAAAGAGTATATTTACATTACCTTTGGTCCTGCTTTCTACCTACTTTATAGCTACTGAATCCCCTTTCCCCATCCCCAGGCAGATTATTATTTTGAAATCCTGGTACAATTTTCTGTCTCCAGAGTCTTTGCTCATGTCACCTCTGCTCCATGTGGGTGGCAACTTCCTGCTAACATTCTAGCTTATTCTCTGATATGATAATCCCTATGATTTTTTTTAATTTATATACACAATTACAATGAAAATGAGCTCTCAAATTTACTTGACCATTATTAGTCTCTTTATATTGTCTACTCACTGTTTTTTCTTTCTGAGACTACAATCTTGGCCTGCATTTAGCAAGATAGGAGAGGAAAAAAATGGAAAAGCATTCTGTCTACTCCTTAGAATAGAACTCAAGAGCCATAGAGAGGAAACCCTCAAATTTCTGAGTACTATACACCTTGGGTCTAAATCCAGGTACTGTATGTACCTGTTCAAATGTTTTCTCAGTGAGGCCTGGTACATTTGCTAGGGTAAAAAGTCAAACAAGAATTGATCCTAGAAAATAAACTGCAGAAAAGGAAGTATCCAGAACTGTGACAAGCCAGAGTCCTCTTTGAACAAATGAATACTCTGTAAAAGGTGAGTAAAAGAGAATTCAGAATTTGCATGTTGGGGTATCACTCTTTCAACCCCATAGAACCTCAGTCAAGTAGGTCAGAGGAGTCCGGTTTTTAATGGAATGTGAAGACCCAAGAATCATTCAACTGATAAAGAGGCAATGGAGAATAGGAAAGAGGAGACAGATCAAAGATTTTAGGAGATGCAATTTTCTCCAAATGCAAACCTACGGACATAGGCAAATGAAAGTGAGGGAGGAGCAGAGGACACTCCCAGTTGTCTACCTTACCTGTCACTAAGAGTTTCAGAACAAAGTGCAGTCTCAGGACAGGCTGAAGTACATAAACATCACTTTTCAAGTGTAAACCTGTCAAGTTTATTTTGTTTTTGAAGATTACAGATAAAGATATGTAGTTCCCAGTAAAATTCTCAAGCCCAAGAGAAAGAAAGGAACAATTAAGATGTCAGGAGCTTTCAGGATATAGCTACAATCATCAGTGTCATTGCTCAGTGTCAGTTCTCAAGAGTTGAAGATGAGAGCCGCAGACAAAACCCCAGGGCAAAGTGGATCGTGGTCTATTTGTTACTTACTATTCTTCAAGATTCTACTCTTCATATCCTCCCCAGCCTATTTAGGTCTTGTGATTCAGTATTCAGCTGTGCCCAGGAGTAGGTGGGTCAGCTGTAGACAACTGTTTCCGAGAACTGACTCACCCTCGTTCACTAGCTCCACTCCTCAGGCCTTAAGCTGTGATGGCAAGCTTGCCCGCAAGAAATTGAGAGGTAGGGATGGAATCATTTGCTTGGGAATAGAGGTTCAGGCTTGGAACGTAGGCTGTATGGAACAGGAAACTGAGTGAAATGTAATAAACAATGAGAAAGAAAAATGGAATGGGGAAACTAAACAGGAAGTGTGTAAATTTTTATAACCCACACCACCTGTGATCAACAGCAGAGATAGAAAGGAAGGGGGAAAAATGGCCATAGAAAGCCAAGACTTTCTTTCCATGTTTTTCCAAGTATGGCTGTAGATCAAGAGGATGACACCTAAGGAACACTAGTTAGACTGCTAACAACGGCACCAGTAGCCCATGGCGCAGAGGAAAAGGATCCCAACAGGCTGATTGCAAGGAAACTATCAAGCACTTCACATTTTAGTGTGCTTGAACACTGGGCATCCTAAGTTTATGAAGAAAATACCATTTTATGGCTTACATCACAAAGGAGGTATCAAAGAAGGTATCAAAGTTCGAAAGAGGGATAAGCTGAGGAAACACGTACTGAAGCGAGTTGTTAGAATAATGGCAAAGAAAACAGGAATTAAAAAGATTATCTGAATGTTAATGGAATCATCCACAGCTGAAGTCATAAGCAAATCACATTCATACAGTGGTCCACTGGTCAGAACAAGGCCCATTTTCAAAGGGTCAGGATTTTTACAGAAAAACTCAAGAAAATTCAACTCCAAGTAACAAAGGGGAGTCAAGAGAATGACAAGAGAGTCTTCACAAATGGCAGATGGTACAATGTCCATGGAATGAATTTATGCGTCCCGCTTCCCAGCTGTATGGTTAAGAGAATGAAACCGCAATGGGAAATGTGCCCAAGAAAAGGTGCGGTAGCAACAGCTCACACCAGCTCACAAGAAGCAGTTGCAGGATGTTCAGAAATTTTCAGAGCTGATTGTGAAGCCTACATTCAACCGATGTTCCACTACATGAGCTTACAACTAAGGCAGTAATATTAAAACCAAAGGCAATACAAACTCAAAATCCCTCATTTCCTTGTGACCGTACTGCATTTTATTACCTATATTCTTGAGGTTATTCTCACTTTTTTTTTTTTAAGGTTTTCTTTATTTATCAGAGAGACAGAGAGAGCAAGCAAGCGAGCACATGAGCACAAGCAGGGGGAGCAGCAGGAAGCCAGACGCAGGACTCAATCCCAGGATCCCAAGACCACGACTGGAGCCGAAGGGAGACACTCAACTGACTGAGCCCCCCAGGGGCCCCTGTTCCCACCTATTTTGAAATATTATATCATATGGTGCTACTACCCATCCCTTCCCAAGTCCCCAATCGGTAACTCTGCTTTGGTAACTTGAAATTGACCATGATGGTTTTTACACTACAAAAACGTAAATGCTACAGATTAGGGTTCAGTTTATTGTTTTGTTACTCGTTTAGACAGACTACTTTCCACTTATTGCCTAACTGCTGTAAATAAAGTTTTACTGGAATACAGCCCACAGTAAGTGGTATTGTCTGTGAGTCCGCTAGAATGACAGCATTGAGTAACTTTAAGAGAAACCATATGCCACTAAATTTGAGATGTTTACCACCTGGCTCTTTAAGAAAAAATTTGCCAAATCCTGGTTTAGACTTAAAAAAATAATGGAGCAAATAATGTAGATTGAACCATCAATGTGTAAGAAATGTAAGTGGTTACACGTCTGCAGTCATTTCCTGTTGAGTAGCACCAAGAAAGATTGGGGAAAATACTCTGAAACCACAATCTGATTTGGCAAAGAAGTCACTCACGTCATTCCAAGTTGAGCCTGAATCTGACATTTGCCTTCATGGTTTCACTTTGCCTTCCTCATCAATCTAAATGAAAGTATTAACTAACATTTCTGTCGGAACTGTGTCCATTTGCAGGCATTGTTTATCAGTAACAAGAGTTCAGCCAAAAAAAAAAAAAAGTGTTCATGCAAATCTATTGGCTGCAAGAATTTATAATAAAGAGTATCATTATTTGTAAACTGTGCTACCCACTATTTATATTAATAAAATGTATCAAAAATTTGTGTGTGTGTATATATATACATTTTTTCCAGAGAGCTAGCTTTAAATATTTATTGGCACCATGAGTAATAAGATATTAAAGACACGGAAGGTTAATTTGTAATAAAAGAGGGTTCCTAGAAGACATGATTTTACTGCTGTGGAGGGTTAGAAGGACCATGATGAAGAATCACTAAGTAGTTTGAGAATAATCGATAGGTGGTGAAAAACCAAATTTTTTTTTCTGGAGGAAGTTGATCATCATTCTGTAGGTAGGCATGGCTCACTCTGACTGCTACGGACTCTCCAAGAATAAATCCGTAATGTATGGTTGGGAGAGCAAAAAAAATCTGGATCATTATGACACTGAGAGCCTTAAAATGCCCACAGTCTGTATGCAGTAGTAGGTCAAATGAGCTCAGGACTTAGAAAATGAGCATTTACTAATGATTAGAGCAACCTCCACATATCTGCCAGCCCAAGAGACCCTCAGTGTGTGCTGGAACCAAGGGAAGCCTGTTTGCCCAGTATACAGAAAATATTCCAGTCCATCCTCAGCACTGTGTAGGAATCCTAGTTTCTATTACCATCTCTCCCAGCCTATTTCATATGGTTTCCAATTTTCTATATTCCAAGTCCTAATCTACAAAGAATTGCTGCCTTTCAACTCCTTCCATCTCCTAAGGCATCGATGTGTCTAAATGAGAAAATACACTGAGGACACTGTAAGACCGTGAGATCAAAGGAACAGCATTGGTTCAAAGCACCCCAGCCAGAGAAAGTATTCAGCACCTTTGTGGGAACATAAAATTCAGAAAGCTTCTCAGCTACAGCCTAACCTCAGATAGCCAATGGTGGAAAGTTCAACTATGATTTGTTGACCAAATATTAATATTTAGGTGAATAAGAGTCTAGATACATACCTGAGAGTATTACGTACATCAAAAACTAGATTTTTTCTTTCAGAAACTGACAACTGTATTAGAAACTAATTACCAGATTTAAACAAAGGCAAGGCAAAGGACAGCACCGTTCACTCAATTCACTCAGAGACTGTGGCCTTTTTATATGTAAATCATTGACCTCAACAACACGATTCAAGTGTAAATGCTCCTGGCACTCTGAATGATTATTTGGATTTTTCTAGCAACTCTAAGGTGTGAGTTCAGGTAACAAGGCATGATGTTCTCATCATAGCTCCGACCTCTTGCGTGGCCCCTCATTTCACACATGTCCTAACTTCCAGTTATTATTTCCAATGGCTGTTGGAGAAAACTTCCTAATTATGCTATCATATTTTTTTAGTAAGATTAAAAAAAAAAAAACCTTTCTCAAAGGAGGGAAATAATTGGCAAAAATGCAAAAGGCTATCAAGAAATATTTAATGAAATGGAAACATGATGACAGACACGTAGAGAGGAGTTGAGGATAATCAAGACACAAGAGACAGAGTATCTACTTCACAGACAGCTGTTCATGTGACCTACCTTAGGTATGGTTAGAACACTTAACATTAGCCTGCAGTTGGGCAGTATCAGCTAACACCAAGCCTGTTTTATCACAATGTGCCAAGTCTCTCATGTAATTTATTCAATCCTGCCCTGAAAGTAAAAAATGGAATGAAGGGTCCTATAGGTATGTAAGTGTTACAGTGTATTGGTGGTTTACCCTCATTATGGCGTGGCTTCCCAGCATCATGAGAGAGGACCATACTGCCTATGGCCAGCTTGGGGGGAAAAAAGTCACAATCCCAAATTAGAAGTACGATTTCTACAAAATGTGTATTGCTTTAAGACCATCATAAAGTTGAACTTTTGTAAGCTGGAGGTCCTTTATATTAAGCCGTTCATTTTTCTATCAATTGGGGATAATAAACTACCATATTTTAACTTCATTTCTTTTTTGATACTCTTTGTTCTTCTATGTAGATCCGACATACTGACTTCTATCCCTTTTCTTCTTTGACGTCTCCAGCTGTTACAAATTTGTCTCTTCAGAACACCCATGTTGTGATTCTTCATATAATCCTTCACAGTTTTACTGTATTGTGTCTTGCATGGTTCATTGCCATTTTGTCATCTTCCTATGCAGTCATCAAGCATCTCAGGGACAGGTCCTCCTCTATCATGGCTTTTATTCCACCCAGTGCTTGCCACAGAGGAGAGCCTATCAAGAATACTGGATTAGCATTAATGGATGACAGAGGAGTAGCAATGCCCATATGCTGCTCATACACCACGTGCATGAAATTTGAATGAGTGCTTCCACTGCCGGCATCATCCCCATCAGAGTTTTCACCTATGATGTCGATGCTTTCCTTGTGCCACCAAGGTTATCTTAATACCTCATCAATTCTGAGAAAAGCTCGTAAGGTAAGATTTGGAATTTACAAAGATGAGCAGGCACATGGGGGACAGTTTGGAGAAAGTGATGGCAGTTTTAGTCATCACTGCCTGATAAACAGAAACAAGTTCTGCAACCTTGATACCTTCCATTCTTACGCACACATCTCATGATCGGGTGTGTGATGGAAACAAGTCCACTTGTGCATTTTTGATCTGTTACTTTAAACTTAAGCTTTTTGTGTATCTTTTCATGTAAATTTGCAGAAAAGAGCAAGCCTGGAGGTATTTGAAAAGCACTATTTTGATTGTAACTGCACTGGCTTCCTTGGTGCTCTTTGTGTGACTGAATGGACTTTTTCATTTATGATAACGGAGCATCATAATGCTTATAATTATCATCTGCACCACTTGGTGAAATATTGAATAGCAGTGATCTCTGAAATATTTCCTGACCCTGCAGATGACTGTTCCTTTCATAGTATTAAAAGGCATAGGAAAAGCAAGTGCCCTACTAGTCCTGCATTGGCCTGTTTCCCCAAGTTCATCCATGACTCCCCTTAACTCTTCTTTTTAACATATATTTATTTTAATTTTATTTATTTATTTGATAGGAGAGAGGTCACAAGCAGGCAGAGAGAGGGGGGAAGCAGGCTCCCTGCTGAGCAGAGAGCCTGATGCAGGGCTTGATCCCAGGACCCTGAGATCATGACCTGAGCTGAAGGCAGAAGCTTTAACCCACTGAGCCACCCAGGTGCCCCTAACATATATTTATTTTAAAGAGAGAGAGCACAGAGGGTAAGGGCAGAGGGTGATTTAAAGAGAGAATCTCGGGGCACCTGGGTGGCTCAGTCGTTAAGCGTCTGCCTTCAGCTCAGGTCATGATCCCAGGGTCCTGGGATCGAGCCCCCCATCAGGCTCCTTGCTCAGCAGGAAGCCTGCTTCTCCAGCTACCACTCCCTCTGCTTGTGTTCCTTCTCTCGCTATGTTTCTCTCTGTCAAATAAATAAAATCTTTAAAAAAAAAGAGAATCTCAAGCAGACTCCCTGCTGAGCACAGAGCCCAACCCAGGATCATGGACCCGAGGATCATGACCTGAAGCAAAATCAAGAGTCAGACGCTTAACTGCCTGAGCTACCCAGGTGCCCCTTCCCTTAATTTGGTGAAACACCATTTTCCTGATAGCTTTTTGTTTTGTGTTGTGTTTTGTTTTTCACAAAAGGACCTCCTTGGTAAAGAATGGTGTCCACATTAAGAATGTGTAGTCCAGGAGCTCATGGGTAGCTCACTGGGTTAAGACTCTGCCTTCAACTTAGGTCATGATTTCAGAGTCCTGGGATCAAACCCCATATTGGGCTCCCGGCTCCCTGCTCAGCAGGAGGCCGGCTTCTCCCTCTCCCTCTCCCGCTCCCCTTGCTTGTGTTCTCTAAATCTCAAATAAGTTAAAAAAAAAAAAATGTAGTCTGCTTTCTCTAACTAGTGGGAGAGGGTGATACCACTGGAGCATATTTTAAAAGGGCATCTTAATTTTAGGTTGTTTTCTTAACATATTTCAAAAAGAAGTTAACCTTACTAAGTATTTAAATTAGTAGCATCCCTTAACTTTCATGCAATTCTGTACTCTAGTGCCAGTTCTACACTCACCGGCTTTGTATTTTGCCCTCTTTGAGCCTTAGCACTTGAATTTGTGAAAAAGTTGGAAGCAGAAGGTGGTTTAGGGTATCATGGTCTGGAAGGTCTCTGGTTTCGGTTGAATATTGCTTTGCATAAATACTCACTGTGCTGAGGAATTTCCAAAAAAAAAAAAAATTTGCTTTCACTTGACCCTTGAGATAATCTCAAAATAGTGAAAGTGTATTTTGTCAATTTTATAGATAAGAAAACTACAAATTGCATTTCACATAGGTCATAGGTTCAACAGAACACATTCTTGTCAGGAGAAAAAGAAGTGGCCTAGACACCTACTTTGTTCAAAGGGTGCAGATTCTAAGACTCATTGTTCCCTTAAAAAAATTCTCCCCTTGGGGGCGCCTGGGTGGCTCAGTGGGTTAAAGCCTCTGCCTTCGGCTCAGGTCATGATCTTTGGGTCTTGGGATCGAGGCCCACATGGGGCTCTCTGCTCAGCAGGAAGCCTGCTTCCCCTCTCTCTCTGCCTGCCTCTCTGCCTACTTGTGATCTCTTTCTCTCTGCCAAATAAACACATACACTCATATAAAAAAAAAAAAACAAACATTCTCCCCTTGAACATAACCATGGCCCATATTTCCATGGCTTTGGAATAAAAATGCAAAATCGGAAGTAGAGAAGATGGACCCCAGTTCTCTGACTGTGTGACATCTCTGCCCTCTCTGTTCAGGACAGACTGGTAGGCAGGGCTGGGGTGTGGGGAAAGGCAGGCCTCATCTCTGCAGTTTGCTTTGTAGAAGTAGTAGGTCCAGCCTGAAGCTTAAATAACGTACGTTATTAGTGAAGATAAATGGAGGGTCCACAAGGATATGTTTGTGTTGGGTCTTCGGAAATGAAACAAGTCAGTCATTATTTAGACTCTGATGTGTGAAGAGGCTAGGTTCTAGTGCGAGACTACTAAAAAGGACATTAAAAAGGACATTCCCCTTTGTGTTGACTAATTGTGTGACTCCGTGAAGTCACTTAACCTCCACGTGTGTTAATATTGTCATCATTTACAACATTGTCTAGTACACAGTGTGTGCTAAATAAGCATCCATTGCTACAATTAGAAGTTAGTATTTATCGGCTGTTTCCCTTGTCGGACCAGAGTTCAGTGACTGACGTTGATTTCATTTGACTCTATCATCCCTGAGGTAGGCACTGTTTTAATCCTCATTTTATAGAGAAGAAAACAATACAGAAGTAAAATAATTATCCCCATATTCATAAGGCCAATGATTGGCAACATATTACTTAAAATCGCACCCTCAATTTCTATGCTAAATTTTTTTTTTTCTAATAGAAGCGTCTAAAAAATGCAGAAGACAGAACTGCAAAGCCTTATCGTAGAGCATTCTGGGCATGTAATCTGGCAAAGGTAATCTCTCACATCACACTCTGTCTGGAAAATAAATGGCTTATATTATTGATACAGTCTTAAGTCTAGTACATTATTTCAGAAGACAAACCTCTAGGTGTCATTTTTTTAAATGTAGTGACTGATTTCATTTTAACTATATAGAAATGAAAATGTTTAGCACTGATGATGTTAATGTTAAGAAATGAGTTCTATTAGAATTAATAAAGCATATTGGCAGCATAAGACAGATGCCCGGAATAAATTTGGATTACAAGAGATGGGATGATCCAGCTACTTGTATTGGTTCTTTCCATTGTGCACTGCATGTTAAAATGCTTTATGATTACTATTTATATACTCTTAGATCCCTAGAACTAGGGTGCTAGAGCCCAATGTGGGACTCAATCCCAGGACCCTGAGATCATAACCTGAGCCAAAGGCAGAGGCTTAACCAACTAAGCCACCCAGGCGCCCCTGGTGACCTTTTTATGTGCATTTTATGTGCCTATGACTGTTTTAGTTTCTGGGTATGTTTCAGAATAAAATAGACAAGGTTCCTCTCCACACGGAGCTTAAAATCTCTCAGGAACAATTGAAATAAGAGGGACAAAAAGGCTAGAGTTCTAGATACTGAACAGAAGGGTGGGGAGAGTTGAATTCCCAGGAGATAAGCAATGACAGTCAAATTCTAAAAGATGGAAGACAGCAGTTGTGGGGCTTCTGGGGGGTTTGGGGGAATAGAGCGAACAGCAGCCTAAAATACGCATGGAGAGGCTTAAAATGGTCAAAAATCCCGGCATGCTCTGATGCTTTGATTCCCAGAATCCTCCTCTCAGAGTAAAGTGGGGGTGAAAAGACAAGTCTCCTGACCTCTGGTACATTTGGCTGGAGAGATCCTTTGAGCCTAGCAGAGTAAAAGTTACTTGTTGGTTTATGGGCTAACACTTCATGCATCCTCAAACCCAATTCTCTACCTTCTATTTGGGAAGCAGAAACACTGCATCTTGGAAATCTAGGAGCCAGCGTGGAGGGTGAAGAATGCATTGGGAAACCAGACTTAAACACCTGTATGTGGAAGTCAACCCATGACTGCATTGCAGTCAAGTAAGGGCTTACCCCTGAGAGAAAAAAGGAGGACTCTTCTATAAAGAAAGTAAACCAAGAAAAATAAAGCGTTTCATATGGGAATTCACATTCATGCAATTATTAGTATTTAGGTTATCACCCAGAGAAGCCCTCCAAGTTCTGCCCACTTATCTGAAGTGAAGTCTGAATGGCCCCTGTGCCTGTATCTCTGGTCAGCAAATGGTTTACTTTCATCATTTATTTTCTCCCTTCTTTACCTTCTTTGGTTTTAATTGAGCATTTTATGTGATTACATTTTCTCTCCGGTCTTGATACACAAATTAAACTGTTAAGAAAGGCTACCTTAGAATTTAAATGCATCTTTTAAACTAAGTTCATTTTCAAGTAACCCCATACTGTCTGACAAGTAGTACAGAAAACTTAAAATCCAGTATTGAAAATTCATCCCTCTCTTCTCTTAGGACATTGGTACCATTCATGTCACTTAGCTATATAGTATGGATATGGGGCCTTGAAATGACCGCTGTCACATAGCTACAGCCCTTGGACACCACTCGTAAGGTTAAATGAGGTCCTACTCGATCACCCAGTGGAGATCAATCTTCAAAGAAGCCAAGTTTTCCATCCTAAACTTCAGCTTCCAGGTACAGGTGTATTAGTCAAGGACTCAATGAGATGGTGAAAGCCAGGCCCCGTGAGACAAAGCCCTGATATTCTTCTGTCAAGCTGTCTGTCCCACGAGGGTAGAGTTAATAATGTTTGTTGATCAGATCCTTTGATTAGCCTGATAATGTCAGAATAAGTCACTGTACTGAGAAGATGGGATAGGCCAAAGAAACGACATTTGCCTTTGTCTCAAAGATAACAGATCTGCCAATAAACAAAATGTTCTTTTGTTGCTGTTTTACCCTTCAAGTTTTAAACAAAGTCAAGACTTCAATGGCCAAATGATGTATTTTTAAATGGTTGTCAGAGTTCGTAGTCACACAGTTCATTGCAAGGCACTTCACATAGGCGGGGAGCTGTGCCCAATCAGGACGCGGTCCCCCACCTGCCTCCCTGGAGCAGCTGTCTGCCCCCCCAGTTCCTCAAGAAGGAGGATCTAAATAAATAAACAACATTAAGCAACCAAGAAGAAACACTTGGACTCAAGCCCTCTGCTGAAACTCCACCAGAAACTCTTGTGTACAGGCCCCCATGTGTCCCGTTAGTGACAGATGCTTCCAGAAGGCTTATGCAGGAGCAACACCCTACAAATCTTGAAAAGAAAACCAAGTATCACAGAGCAGTTTTTAAAACCCTTAAGAGTTGTTTGTTCTACAAAGAATGAGTGTTTCTTCAATGTTAGAAATGGTGAGACAAGTGTGTTAGCTTATTGGTAAGTATGTACAGTCTACGGCTTCAGACTTAAAAAATGCAGGAAGACAAATTATATATATATAAAATATATATATATAATTTTAGATCTAAGGAGCGATTCAATATTGCTCTTGTGTTGGTCTTGCTGGATTGCATGCATGCCCGGGGCACGCCCATGGCTTATCACCGGATGGAGGGACCGGAAGGGACACAATGGGACTCAGAGCCCCAGGCTTATCCCCAGAATGCCACCTTCAAAGCAATACTCTGAGTTTCGTGACATCTTGTGGCTGGGCCAACCACTTCTGTGCCCGCAGGCACTGTAGGAGGGACATACTCAGGATGGGGCCACATGAATACCAAACACATCCAATTCAGGGGGACCCACTGCTCAAGCCCCGAGACAGCTGGGGGTCTCCTCCAAGGCCATTCTGAGGTCATCAGCAAACCCTCAGCGCGGTTCACAGACAATGATCGCCTGAAGCAGACCCGTGGCGGAGGCGTCAGTAGGCTTCCTAGACTATCCCAGGCAAAGTACAAAGGAACAAAACGGGTCTGGTTTTCAACCATTACAGGCTTCTCCTGTTTTTTCCTCTCTTCCCCCATGATCCTCGGCCTTGAAACCAGGGAGGGAGACAGACGTAAGGGACTCTAAGTCTCAGGAGACAAACTGAGGGCTGCTGGAGGGGAGGGGGGTGGAGGGATGGGGCGGCTGGGGGGTGGACTCCACCAGAAACCCTTGTGTATAGGCCATAGTTTGAAACAGAACCTGGACTTCATTTCCATCACCTCAGAATGTGATCCCATCTCCTTTCAAGAGGACAGGGTCAGGCTCTTAGTGATGGTCCCAGGGAGTGTTCACAAAAGCCATCTTTCAATCTGCCTCCAAAGCCAGTATCATGACTCCACCCTTGAAGAGCATGTGGGCAGGCGGTAGCCTTCCGTCCTATCATGCCCCAGCGCCATGTCTCATGGGGCACAGGACCTTGACACCCAATCAGTGGCTTGTCATCCCTAACAAGAGCCCAGCTGCCCCGCTGCAGGGAGAGGATGATCTCACTATGGGCTCTTCATACAAGTATCCTATTCAAAAGCCTGCCCATGCAACTACCCCCCAGACACCTGTCTGTCCTCAAGCGGGGAGGAGGCATCATTTTGAAGACGAAGCCCTTCAATGGGAATTCTCCCTCCCAATCATCAATTGCATTATTTCCTTTGTGTCTTCGCAGAGAGATAGTCCATGCAGGCAGAACAACGTCCACATACCACTGTCAGAACTCTATTCCTTATCCTGCAGACATAGGCTTTTGTTTTGGAAACATTTTTAAATGTACACACAAGCCTCTGGTCTCCTATAGTATTCTGCCTATGAGAAAAATGACTAAGATAATCAAGGTGCTATATATTGGCCCCAAATCAACCTGTAACATGACAGATGATCGTTCTAACTACTACCTCTGAGATGCGAGCAGCCACCAACACTGCCCAGTAGCTCCCAACATTCCTGATGTAGGGCTTGGGTGACCAGTACTTACTTTCTGTCAAGAACACGGATCCCCAGAAAGCAAGCCATGAGTCCACTCAGCATATGGGCAGGAGACTCCTAACAGGTAACAGAGGGCAGTCCATTAGACTCTCATTTCCAAAGGACAGTACTGGAATGATCCCCTTGTGAAGGATGTCTCAGGTTGTTACGTCAGAAAGGGAGAGCAACTAATGCCCATGTACTTCCCTCCCAAGGACCAGCTACAGCTCGGACGCGATGCTCATCAGCAAGTTATAGTCTGTCTCCTGCACAGCAGCCAGCATCTCCTGGGAATGAAACAGCCACAGCAGTTGCTAAGGGGGACGGAACTCCATCATTCTGGCCTAATTGTGCATTTCAGTGTGTCCACTCGAGGGAAATTCCTTCACTTAACAGGACTGAGGATATAGTCCTACTGTGGGAGTAGTGTTCAATCCCTGAATGGGATCTGGTTTGAGCTCAGGTAAAGATAACAAGATTCCAGAAGCATCTCTCAAAGAATCAAGGGAGGCTTTTCCAGTCTTCACCTCCCCATCACTCCCTCTGCCCTCCTATCCAATTAACAACTACAGACTCAGCCCCATTAATTCTAGCACCAAGGATTGTGCTTTTTCCTATAAGGCCCCTTCCCCTAACAATCCTCCCATCTCACCCAGCTGTGGAATGTGTTCAAGCTCTGTTGAATAACTTAAGACAGCAGACTGCAACACTTAGCCAAGTACTGGTGACCCTAACACACCCACCCACCCACACACCTTCCCCAGTGTGATGACTTTCTAGGTCTACCTGGCTAAGCTGTTGGACCTCGTCGTTTGGTCAAACAGGAGGCTAGATGTTGCTCTGAAGCCAACTGCGGACATCCTTAACGCCTACAATCTACAATCTGTTCCCTTTAAAGCAGATCACCCTCTATAAAGTAGGAGGGTCTCACGGTAGCACCTGAACCCTTTAGGAGTAAAGACTGAGATTTCCTAAAGACAAAGCAATTTTGCCCCAGCACCACAACAGAAAAATGCTGCCAGACTTCCCAGTCTGCTGTTCTACTTGCAGGTTTCCATCTCAAGACTACAGGATCACCTCTTTCTCAATTTCTAGCCCGCGGCTGGCCATTCCTGTCAATTTCACACTCGCCAGCACTCACCGTCTCAGTCACGATAGTTAATATTAATTGCTCATAGTAGTTAACATTAGTTAACTAATGTTACATTAATGTAAACATTAATTTACACTAGTTATACCGAGAAATACCTCAATAGAGCGTTATTTTATATTGATGTATGTAAACTCCTTGATAGAGATACTGAGTTTTTTCTCTGTAGATAACTAAGGGGAAAGAGGGAAAAGATCCGACTGTTCTGTTTTTAAGAACCCTCACTGTTAGAGATGGGATTATAACAATTCCTGTTCCGATACACAGACGTGCCCAAAAAGCAATGGTTTTTAGTGGAGCATTATACAGTGCGTGAAACAGTATTGGTAATTGACGTAGGCTTTCTCACTGACGCTAAAACTTTTTTTTTTTAAATAAATAAACCAATACATTCAAATAGTTCTAGGGAAAGCGCTCTAGCTGAGAGCCTTCTCCCTCTCCCTCTGCCTGCTTGTGTTCTCCCTTTCAAATAAATAAAATCTTTTAAAAAAAATGCTCTCTGTATTTGTATGTTAAATAAATGAATGCAAGCATCTATGTTAATATGAATGAATTTGAAGCCATTCCAAGAGTTCAACGAGGATACAAAGTTTTCCCAGTCTCAAACTTTATGGTGGTAAAAACCCTTCCCCCCAATATTTTGTGATCTCACTTTTCTGGTCCAACTCCATACCCCTACCCCACTCCACACCCTGGGTCGTTGGAGAGATACAGACTACCGCTACTTTAAAATTCACGTATAGTATCAAAAACGCTGTCAGGTGTTTTGCACATATTTAACCTATTCCTCACAGAAAGTCTCAAGGTCCTTATTGCTTTGTGAAGCGTGAAGCTGGAAAACATTTATGAGCCTAGGGGATAGGAGACACTTGCCCAAAGGCCAAGTTGCACAGCTGGAACGTGGGGAGGCTCAGCCCCCAACCAGACCTCTCCATGACTACTACACTAAGAAATATATACTCATGAAAACACTTCGTAGAATAAAAGCCATCTAGGGACAAGGGAACAGGGTCTCTAAGATTTAGAACAAAGGTAGATAGACAGGTGTTAACAGCAGTAGCTGCCAGGCTTGGAAACTAAGCTGGCTGCTTCCGTGTTAGGTGACACAAATCATCTCTGCCGCGGGGAAAACCGCAGCAAGATCTGTCAAGTAACAATCTGTCAAATCAAACTCACCGTTTGCTTAGAAAAAGAGGGATCAATTTTCTTTTATCACAGAACCTGTTCACTCCAATCATGTGGTTAATCAACATTTCCATCAGGACTGCACACAAAGGGAGCTTCCTTTAAAGTATGTAAATGAAAGCATCTCCCTGAGGTGAATAGGGTTTCCAAGAAGGTAAGAAGCAGGGGTGTCCAGCTTAGGTTTTTTTCCCACTATTGAAACATAGTTTTCTTGTCTCATTACCTAAATGATACCGGTTGCCAAGAATGACCCTGAAGACTTACACTAGAAAACAGTTCGCGCAGTTTGTGCTGCGAGCCAACATGGAATGTTAATTCAGATCCCTGTTTTTCATTGGCCTCAAAAGTGTTATCAAAATGACGTAAGTGATTTGCATACTGGAAGCTAAGCTATATTGTTATTATTTGAAAAAATTTATCTCTTTAAGAGGGAACAGATTGTCCTGGAATAAAGGTATTTTCAAAACAGCTCCCCCCCAACCCCGAGTATTTGAATCCATAAAACATTAACCGCACATTTACTTTCTTATATTGCAAATGTCATTTGCAAGAAAAAGAAATGATCTCAAACTAGAATTAAAATCTTACACTGAGCACCACAAATTCTTTAACACATTGGACATGATTCTCTTACTTTATCATCCATGCATAATAAAGCAAAGAATTAACTATTCATTGGTCAGGAAACTCAACTCCAGAAAGGTAAAATTTTTCAAGATTTCGCAGTAAGTGGTCAACCCAACACTCAAAGCCAAGATTTGGTCCTTGGTCCTCTATTCTTCACCCTAATTTTTGTACTTAGAAATATGTTTAACTATGATGTACTTGAGTGAGGGGAAAAATAAGCCAACAATCCAGCCATTTCTTAAAACTTTGTTCCCCTCTAACCAAGCTTTGGAGGAAAAGGTAAATTCATCATTAAGAACTGCACTTTCTCTTTCTTCATTTGCATACTGTAAACCAAGCCAAAAACCTAGGTAAATGGGAAATTAAGTAACTGACTCCGAATTAGATGGAAAACTTGATTATAATACAGTTCTTGTCATTAAGTTTCTCTCTACTAAGAAAGTATCTGGGTATCTAAGAGGCAAAAGCATACACAATAGCTCAAATTCTTCACTATACTAGAAACATTTATTAAAAAGTTTGACATCTGATGAAGCACAAGGTCTTTGTTTAGTACTTACACAGGAATTTAAGAACTCCACGTTTCCCTTGAAAAGGTCTGTGGCATACCGCCCACGAGTTCCGACACAACTTATGTGCTCTTTGCCAATCTTAATGTATGATCTTATAAGAGAGAATGAAACAAACCATCAAGACTCATCAGACTTCTTAGTGAATTTTCAGCAATGCTGCACAGTAAATGGAGAATAACTAGATAGCCCCAGAAAACCTTGATTCTTTGTTGGCCTAACTCTAATAACCATTTTTTATCTTGTCTTACTGATTAAGTTGGAACAAGAAGTACTAAAGGCAATAAATGGCTTAATATCACACAGGACATTTTCTTTTGACGCAATTTCCATCAGTGAAATCATCAAATTGTGGAGCACTTTATCCACGAAGTACCTTGGATACAGTATTATTAGACTTGTTTTTCTTCAGGAAATGTTCATGTTACTCCTTGCAGTTAAATATGGCTAAGGAAAACTTTAGGGCAGTTTAGCTAAGCAAAACCATGGGTTCCAGGTTAGGTACAGAGAATGATCCCACCTACCCACTGTGCTGTCTGGGAATTCTGAAATTCTGAAATTTCTGCTGCTCAGTTTCCAGGTCAGAACCTGTATAAATAGTACCCCCACAGCCTAGCTCCTGAGGCAAGAACTCCACTGTGGTCTTCATTGACTAGACCTAAGACCTCCTATGCCACTAGCCTAGAAACTCCTTCAATTGAACCAGGTATTAATGTTTTCCAACACAAGTCTTATGGGTATTTGAACACATCTTCAGATCTGAGATTAGCTACTAAGTGACTTAAACTAATTTGTACATATACTGATGAGGTAGATGGGTTCAGGAATGGGTAGTTTCCCCAAATGAAGCTCACTAGAGGCAGGCCCAGAACATCTGCTTCATTGTTACCAGGAGAATAGAACCTATGGTTCCCATCAGACATGAGCATGAGCGAATGGGTTAAATGAAGTCCATTTCATATTGAAGTCCACACACTTAGGTCAGCCTCCCACCTCAGTCTCAAAGTCTCACATTTAACTCCATTAATAACCATCTGCTTTAACCACTTGGGGTTTGGTTCTCTGTTACTTTCTGAAATCTTCCTTGCACCCACCAAAACTTTAAGAAGGAAAGAACTTCAAAAGACACAGGATGGAGGCTAGGGAATTGTTAATTCAAATACAGCGCTTTTTTTTCTGTTAAATTAGTAAGTAGACTATCATCTCAAAGCAGGAAAAAAAGAACAGAGCAGTACAAATATTTGCATTTCCAATATCCAAAATGAGAACTACAACTAGACAGTTATTGAAAGCCCACCTGCGGTACAGGACCATGAACTTGTAGGGATACAAATCCATCTAATTGTTTGCTTTTGTCCAGGAATATTCAGAGGTCAGGAGACAGAATCAAATCCTTTCGGTACCTGGATGGTTGTAGGACTGGAGTTTTACGAAGGATGACAGAATTAGGAGCAAACACAGAAAAGTGGAAGGGCTACAAGATCTGTATCACACAGGAAGGAAAAACTGGATAGAACTGCTGTATTGGCTGGCAGACAAGTTGAGATTTGAAAGCAGTGCACTGAGAGTTAGGGTAAGAAGATCGGGGTAACAGTGCTCGTGTAGAAAACACATGGAATGCTCATGTTGGGTGGTTTGAGAAGAACTGAATGAACCATACACAGATGTGGATGCAAGGGCAGTATGCGCAGAAGCCACAGGAATAACACAATTCACTGGGCATGATAACAGCAGAGTACTTTAGCCAGGCCAGAGTACTCAACACTTCAGGCCAACCGAAGTGGTAGACTGAGGAAGTAGTTAAGGGAGCGCAACTTTGTTTAAGGACATCCTAATAGCAACTCCACATGAAGAGAGCAGGAGGACCAAGTTCCTGGATTTCATTTTTCTGCTTCTATCCTATCTATCTGCTAGTTGTGTTTGCTGAAGCAAACCGGAAAATGAAGAGCTAGGGAGCACCTGGATGCGGTCCTGACAGGTCAGCCTTAGGGGCACAGACCGAGGCTAGGAAGAATGCATTGCAATGAATGTGCCTCTCCAAAATTCCTATGTTAAAATCCTACCCACCCACCCCCAAAGATGATGGTATTAGAAGGTGAGCCCTTTGAGAGGTGCTTAGGCCATTTGTGTAGAGGCTTCATGAGTGACATTACTGCTCTTAGAAAAAAAAAAAAACCCACAGAGCTCCCCGGGGACACAATGAACCAGGAAGTAGATTCAGACCACAGGCTCACTCTGCCTGTGTCTTGATCTTGGACTTCCCTGCCCCCTCAACTATGCAATAATAATAATAATAATAAAAGTAATTAAAAAAAAAAAAAAACCACCCAGTTCATGGTATTTTCTTAGGAGAACTCGAATGCACTGACATACTAGATAATAGATCCAAAGGAGAAAATGAGATTTCTGCCACCAGTATTAAGACTGAAATATGGGATAATTCAAAGTTCCCGTATGTACTTTGGGATAGACGAGTGAAGTGGGATAGATAACCACTACAGTCAGGGAGCCCTGCTTATTTTCAGGCTCAAGGACTAGGTGCATAGTCGATATGGGCACAGCCCTCTCTCAGTGCTATGAATACCAGGAGAGCAGAAGTCAACAGCAACTAGTAGGGAAGAAGGGTGTCCCCAAAGAGTTATTTTTTTATATTTATGAAGACCAATGGGTTCTGCCCCTTCTCCCACCTATTATAAAAGAATGTCAATATCAACCCCTGCCTTAAGAAAAATTCTCAATGCAGGTCTGTTCTAGGAAGCAGTTTCTAGCCTTGGTAGTTGGATAGCAAGTTCAGAGATATCATAGTGTTTTATTTTAACATCCAACAAAAATATCCAAAATTTCTTTCAAGGCAGCACAAGACTGCAAGGACACTATACTTCTCAAAGCTACCATTCAGGGAAAAACAAGCATACAAACAAAAAACCACTTGCAAAGTTAGGTGTTAAGTAAAGGGAAAAGACACTTTTAAGGGACTGTGTTGAGACAGATGCTAAAATCCAAACCATGATTTACTCTGACTGAGGAATGACAAAATAGTTTCTTTAAACGATTATCCATTCGAAAGAACATGCAAAACCATCCATGGCAGCTAGTCCCCATTGTTATGTTCAATGAAGGAGCAAGAGAATTAATACTGATTTTCTGAGCAACTGCTACACCAAAGGCCCCCTGCTTTCAAAGCCATTAATAGGGTTAAGGTCACAAAACCAATACACACATGGGAAGATCACAAAGCACTGGGTGATAAGGTCACATAAGCATCTCGTCTCCATTGTCACAATTGCTATAATTCTATTTTCTGTCTTGAGAATCTTCAAAGCCATGGGCAGGCCTTCCTTTATCTTAGCTCTGAAAGAAAAACACTTATCATACGGTTGGCTATGAGTAATTAGAGGATTTGCATCAGGTGAGAGATCAGGATCACCAGGATGAAGCCTCAGCATACAATCTAAGAGCTTCTGTATCTGGCTTCGTCCTACCTAGCATGACTGCCCCCCACTGGCTTTAAGATAAAGCCCAACTGCTGGAATTCAGCCCTAGATAAATAGCAATCAGAATCTCAAATCTCGGTCTCTTTCCAGCCTTATCTCTCTGCATGTTCTTGGTGTGCCAGATTACTTATATTTTCCATACGCTCCCCATTATACTAGGTCATTACATTCTCTCTGCATCCTCTATGTTTTCTTGTCTCCCCACTCTATGGATAAACAAATTCCAAGACTCAAGCAGCTTTCCTGTTTAACCTTTCCTGAAGTCCTCTGAAATTCATCCTCACTAGAATGTGCCACTCCCTCACTGGATCCTCCATTAGTTCCACTGTTACACTTTCTCACTATTTCACTTAGGTATAGTCTACATTCCACTAGTGGACCCTAACCTGTTATAGGAAATAATCTTACTCATTTTTTTTTATTTCTAATGATCAATGAAATACTTCAAATGTGCTGGTGAATGCACAAATGCATAAAATTCCATGCCTCTAATGCATCTTCATGGAACACAGTGAAAATTAACTTTCCCTCTTATGGAAAGCAGAATAATGACCCCATCTCTAAAAACAGTGATGTCTTACTCTCAGAACCTAGTAATATGTTACACTTGGAAGGAGGTAAAGTTGCAGTTTAGATTAATGGTATTAATCAGCTGACCTTCGATTAATCCTAAACTACCTGCATGGGCCCAGTGTCATCACATTAGGAAGAAGACAAGTGTAATCCAAAAAAAGTATGTAATGACCAAAAGCAAAAGCAGGGTGACACTCCTTTGCTTGCTTTGAAGATGGAAGAAAGAGGCCACCAGCCAAGGAATGTGGACAACCTCTAAAAGTTAGACATGGAAAGTAAAGAGATTCTCCCCTAGAGTCTTCACAAGGGAATACAGCCCTGTTGACATCCCGCTTTTACCCGGGAAAGAGGAGTCTCAGACTTGTAACCTAGAGAACTATAAGAGTAAATGTTGTTTGAATACAGTAAGTTTGCGGTAATTTTTAACAACCTCACTAGAAAACGAATGCACTCCCTTTACAACTCTTTTGGTGTTTAACTTCTCATACATCATTAACTTCTTACTACTTAAGTAGCTGCCACTTACAAAGCATATTACAGACCGAACAATGTACTCAGCATTTTAAAGCATTGTTTCATTTACTATCCAAAGGCACCCTCCTCAGAGCAAGGCTATTCCCATTTTTTAGATGAGAAAACAGGAGCTTAAGAAAATTAAGTGGCTTTCCCAAGCACACAGCCAATAAATTTCAGCATAATACCCAGAAGCAAAAAAATAAAAATCTTCCTCACCTTTCCGTAACCCAGTAGTCGCCGAGTCCTATCGTCTTCTGGAATCCCGCTCACCAGGAAACGGTTAAGGAGCCCAGTACTTCTGTCAGAATGTCCTTACTCCATTTACCACCCGGAAAGTAAGGTACTTTTCTCCTTTACTTCCTTAGCAGGGAGAATCAAACATTTCGGCACCTCAGAAATTTATATTCTTCTGGGATCCTCCCACACCTAATTCCTCAAGGAGCAAAACGGGTTTTAATCACTACTCTTAACTATTAAAGAAAAACCCTCACTTCACCTTTCTCTTCTCAAAAGTAGCAAAAACACCTTAGAAAGAAGCAAAACCCTAGAACAAGTCTTTGTGTTTTCATGGCGTTCCGGCCACTCGCTTCCCCTGCTAGGATTTAAAGCAAGCAAATGGACAAAATTGATTGAATCTGAGCTCCACTGGGCCACGTGACCTGGAGGGCGGGAAGCGGGGCGGGGTTATTGAGCTGGAAAAACAATTCAAACCTCTCTCTCAGGCTACTGCAATGGGGGTGGTTGGTCAGCCTTGCTCCTCCACCTGCCACAGAGTAAATCAAAATAATTTTTCCAGACTGGGACTCCTAAACAAGAAACAACAGCATCACCTGAGAACTTGGTAGACATGCAAATTCTCCATGCCTGCCACAGAACTACTGGCCCCAAAGGCTGGGGGCGGAGCCCACCAATTTGTTGCAAGGAGCCCTCCAGGTGATTCTGAGGCACACTCAAGTTTGCAAACCCCAGTGCACCTTACAGCCCCTGGCAGGCCCGCCTAGAGACTTTTTTTTTTTTTTTAGATTTACAGTTAGAAGTCAAGCAAAGAAAGCTACCAGCACATGCTTTAAATCAAGCAGCAGTTTTCAGTAGCTCTATCTATATTTTGGGGTTCAAGGATGCTTCCCAGCTATTACTGAAGCCAACACTTTGAGCCTTATGTGCTATCATTGGGTTTCTATTCCACTGGTTAGGACCAGTGTGGTAGAAGGAATACATGTTGTTACTTCCCAATCGTCATCACACGGGGCCGGGAGCAGAAAACCAATTTGAGAAAAACAAAAACACCAAGGACTGCTATTTGGGATCAAGTGTCACAGCGAAAGATGGGGACTTTCCGAACAGGGGAGTCTACAGAAGCTTGAACACAGCTGCTAGTGCAACCCAGCTGTTGGTTGGTTTTTACTTAAGACAGTATTTAAGTACCACTTATGAGCAAAAATAAGTAGAGTTTCACTGTATAGATGTGTTTTAAAGTCTTTGAAGAGAGACCCTTTTGTGGCACGTCAGTCCAGATTCCAGCTTCAAGGGGTAAGAGTACCCATTAGCTTGTCACTGGAGGGTGAGATCTAGAGCAAACTTTGGATTTGTGCCTACGCCGAGGCTCCTGGACTTCAACAACCCTCCACTCCACCCAGCACAATCTCACGTGTGCTCTAAAGTCTCACCTGAATGTTTTTGATGAGAGTTATGGCCAATTGTTATAAGTTGTGAGTTCAACCTGTTATAACTGTATCTTGTCAATAAACAGGTAACAACACAAGAGTAACGTCATCTTCTAAACAAAGGTGGATCAAACCTCATGGAAACATTTCGGATCTAGAGGTTAAAAATGTTTAGAAATTTTTATCTCTGAATACCTTCTCTTAGGACTGAGGCTCCTTGGTGACTCCAAAAGAAAAAGCAGCACATAAAATACACTTTGGTCTTATAGTCAAGTCAGGATTTGGAGAAAGGTGAAACAAAAAGCCTGGCCAATGAGCTGAAGAAGAATCTCTTCCAAAGAAAGGTTAATTCATTCAATGACAGGCTGGTAGGATATGACATGGAGAGAAACCCAGGGGTTGTAGCAAAGCTGCCACTAGAGCTCATATATTGTTCAGAAGGGGAAGCTGTCAGAGAACAAACATTGTAACTTCCCCCAGTGACGCTCAGGTGTAGGAACACCATGACCAAATGATCCAGGAAAGGATACAAAACAAGGTACTGTTCCACTATGCAGTAGCACACTTTATTTCCAAGGTCTGGAGAGTTCCAAGACGGTGGAAAAGTAAGGCTTAATGGAGGGCCACATAGCAGAAAGTGTTGGTCCTGACTGAGCTGAGCTAATCCAGGGACTCCAGCTGTGATGCGGCAAAGGACCTCATTTACTTTAGCGTTGGTTGAGGAGTAGATATTGGGGGAGATAACTATAGATATTAGGAAAACACTTTCTACCAGGAGAAATCCATTGGTCTTCCGGCAGAAGAGAATAGTCCGTGTGACAAGAGATTAAAAATTCTTTGGGATCTTTTTGGCACTGGAAACACTAGATACCTACAGAAAGAGAGAAAGCTGTTCTCTTTTTCCTTTTTTGGCTAGTTCTGTGGACTTTTTTTCCTCTTTTCTTTTTTTTTTTATTTAGAGGAATCCTGATCTCCATGAATGGTAGGCTGAACCCTCAAACTTTTACATTGAATACAGTTTCCCTTTTCATTGTGCTAATACCACAATTTACGTTGCTTTTAATACATGGATAAAGGAAACGATTCACAGAAGGAACTAGTAACTGAGGACATGGATAAATTGTTTGGAGCCAATTACAGAAGGAACAAGATGTTACACAGCTGATGAAAGATGGGACACGTAACAAGCGCTGGACTGTCCATCCCTCCTAGCCTCTGTCTTCTCTACCAGACAGTAGATGAGGGAAAATGTTTGTAACCTGGCAGAGAGATCGGTGAAAAGGGAAAGATGACAACTTGGGAGAAGTAAAAATCACAGTGGCCGCCCCTGAGGTGAGGTAGAAGTTTCCCAGGCAGAACAGTTAATGAATGTCTTCTAAAGCTTTGATGGGTCAATCCCCAGCCAAAAACCCTTTAAATAAACTGCGCTTTAATGTAACTGTGCTTTCATTCTTGACAGCATTCTCAGTTATGTACTGTTTGGGTTAGCTGTTTCAAATTCTTAGATTTAACTGTAATCCGTTCCTAAGTAGGAGGCATCTGAAGAGTTTGTGACACTGACTTATCATTTTAGAAATCCATGGAGTGTTTTTATTCTAATTGCTTTACGTCGGTGAGCTCATTCCTCCCTGACCAAGTGTTCATTTCATACAGGTGATTTTATACATGTACTAATGCATACAATGAAGACTTTGGAAAGATAGTTGTAGAAAAATTTGTGTTAGCTGAAAATGACTTGAGACAACAGGAATTCTTAAGACAAATTAGAGGAAAAACCAGGATCTACTGCCAATTTCATAAATCAGGAAATGAAAAAGAAAATGTGTCCAGTGAGGTTAACAAAAATTACCATACCTAAGATATAAGTTGCTCTTGTTCTCCCCATTACCCTGGAGCCATAACCATTGGAAACATCCCTTAAATGACTCTACCTGCACAACTGTTTTTACCTGTGGAAGTATATTAGAATGGCCAGGGAGCTTTATAAAATACTGATGGCTAGGCTTTAAAACAAATACTAAGACTGCCTTTTTCCCTAAGTGGGGTTTTATTGCAGGGCCTATTAAACTTTATGTTCTTATCTATTTATCTCCTCCAACTCCTAAGCCCCTTGTGGTGTGGGACTTACTGTCTTCATACCTTCTCTGCCTTCTCTAGGCAGGCTACCTACTACATTTTTATTATATGGATGGATAACATAAATAATGGGTTTGGAGATACATCTGTTCCTAAGTTCAAAATCAGGATGCACAGCTTTCTAGCTTCTCTACTTGTTGTTATCCTGTTTACCTCCCAGAGAGTAAGATAACTTTCTTTTTTTTTTTAAAGATTTCATTTATTTATTTGACAGAGAGATCACAAGTAGGCAGAGAGCCAGGCAGAGGGGGGGGGGGGGGAAGCAGGCTCCCACTGAGCAGAGAGCCCGATGTGGGGCTTGATCCCAGGACCCTGAGATCATGACCTGAGCCGAAGGCAGAGGCTTTAACCCAATGAGCCACCCAGGCGCCCAGTAAGATAACTTTCTCCTTTATTTCCTTAGCAGGGAGAATCAAACTATGGTTTCCTTCTTAATATCAAAAACGTCTTATTGGCTCCTTGGGATCACAACAAAGTGTTGAGCAAAATGTTTCTCAAACTTCCTTGGATATTCTAGAACTTGTAATTTTCCATGACTTGAGTGTCAGTAGCCACTCTGTATTCCTTGAATCTTCAGATCTGCCTCTCAAGTTTGGTTTATAAAAATTACAAATGCTTATGCTTTCACTAACTCAGGATCACTAAAGGTAAACAAATTTAACTTTTTTTTTTCCAACCAAAGGAAGCAATGTGGTATCTAGAAAAGCTAAGCTAAATAGGAGTTGCTTCAAATAATATTTTAAATGCATGTTTGTTTGTATACCTACCCATATATATAGATGACAGGTGATAGACAGATATTATATAATTATTTAAAAATACAGGATATGTGTTTGTGAACTCTCATAATTGTACCCATCTTGCAATTCAAAACTATACAGGAAAATGCTATTCAAAATTCTAACCAGACATATAAATGTTAGTTAAGAAGAACATGGAGCTACAAGTCAATCTACATAGTTTGTTTACATTTCTATTGAAAATTTCTAAAATGCGGTTTATCTGTCTATAAGAAGCATAACAGTAATTAGGCTCTCTTTCTATCCTTTCCGACCTGAGAGTGCCCCAAGGCCTCATTATATAAGAAAGCCACACACCTAAAAAAATATCCTAAGTGATGACAGACTCCAGACCCCATTTTGCAAGGAGAGACCTAAACAGTTTAAGGGCCCTGGGACCTGTCCAAGATTACACAGAAAGTAGGTGACAGAATCTGGAATAAAACCTCTCTTATGACTCCGGTCTAGTGCTCAGATAGACGGATGATGTTACAGACCAAGATTAATGTCTTAGGACTCTAAGATGTACATTCTTTTCACATTATAGAACTGTATCTTTATATATATCTACTAATATATTTATATATATATATTGTTTCTACAGCCATTCACTTCTGTAATTGTTCTGGTAAACTTTGTCTTGATTAACCATTTTGCCATTTTCAAGGAAGAAGAAAGATGTTATGAAAATTATTCCCCTGAAATATTTACTTTATTATGATTCCAGACTCCTATTTCCCCACATGCCTAACTCTTCACTAAAACACAGTTGAAGGCATGGGGGGAGAGATCTGCAGGACTCTAAACAAAGAAGTTATTAACGGGAGGTCAGGATGAATTCCTGTCAGATGAATGTAAACAAATCAGTATTGAGGAATTCAATTGGCTACACAGGCTTCCTTCAGATTCTAAAACATGGTAGCTACAGCATTTATCTGGGAAGAGAAAGGAAAGGACCTTCTTCTCTTAGGATCCCTATTGGCTGCCATGACCCTTTCTCAGGTGCTGCGACATGTGAGGAGGAGTCTGAGTTTTATCCATGGGCTGCCTTCTCCAGCCTCATACTCTTCCCCACCGCACCTTCTGTATTTACCAATAGGACACAAGTTTCAGGTCACAGAAGGATAGGAAGTAGAGGAGGGAAGACAGAGATCTCGGGTTTCTTCCCTAAATCACTACAGAGCACTGAAAACAATGTACTCAGCATCATTCCTAAAATGTGATGGAAGCTTCCTGAGATTCAGCAAAACCATGTGTTTCTCCATTTCCTGAAACAGAATCTTTGAGAAAGTGTGGAACCAAGGATTTATGTTTTTAATGAGCATCGACATACTTCTTACACATCCTGCCTTTTGTACAGGAGTACAACATTTGATGAGGGCTTTAAAAAAGTTATTGCAAGGGCTCCTGGGAGGGCTCAGTGGCTTAAGTGTCTGACTCTTGATTTTGCCTCAGGTCATGATCTCAGGGTTGTGAGATGGAGCCCCGAGTCAGGCTCCCTGCTCAGTGGGGAGTTTGCTTCTCTATCCTCCTCTCCCTCTGCCCACCCCCCTCCATGTGCACAGGCATGCACTCTCTCAGAAACAGATAAATAAATCTTAAAAAAAAAAAGTTACTGCAGAAATGTGCATAGATCATAAGTGTATATCCTGATGAATTTTCAGAGAGTGAACATAATCAAGAAACCAGCATCCAAATACAGAAACAGAGAATGGAGCTTCACCCAAGAGTTTTGTCATAAGTAGACTGCACATGAAAACCAAAAGGAATTTTTAGATATGTATCATTATTTGGAGAAATCCAAGAAAGTGTGAGTGAAAATTTAAAATATATTCTGCTTGAGTAGAGATGATTAAAATGCTTAGGTACAAAATAGTTATTATTTTCTTGTAACCAAGATGTTAAAAAAATAAAAAGATAAAACAAAAATTCATTCATAGTAGTGACTAAGAACATAAGATAACTAATAATAACAAGTAAAAATACTATAGTCCTTTACAAAGAAAATAATATAACTTTACTTGGAAAAATGAGAGAAATCCTTACCAAATATAAATCTTTTATGTTCCTGAAATACATAAAAAGATATTTTTACAATGACAATTCTAGCACTATTATAAATTTAACTGAATTCCCATGAGAATTATTGTAATTCATCTAGACGACAAAGCACATTTTGAAATTATAAATAAAAAGAATTCGAATAAATTTTACCCTACTAGATGAACAAAATGTATCAAAAAACATACGAATTAATACAGTGAAGAACAAACAAAAATTGTATTTAATAAATGAAACAGAATATATCTCTTAAAAAGGCAGACCCTGCTATCATGGTTTTCACATGTAAGCAGTCATAAGAATCACTGAGAAAACTAGGAAACACTGAAGACTCTGAACCCTACTCTGGGATTTTTAAATCAAGTTGTCTTGGTCCCAGTCTTCTACATTAATACATTAGGATAATACATTAGGAAAATATTCAAATAGCCAAAAGGTACATGAAAAGGTGCTCCACATCACTAAGCATCAGGGAAATGCAAATCAAATCTACAATGAGATATCACCTCACACCTGTTAGAACGGCTATTATAAATAAAACAAAACATAGCAAGTGCTGGCAAGGCTAAGGAGCAAAAAGAACCCTTTTACACTACTGGTGAGAATGTAAGTGGGAGTAACCCACACAGACACTACGGAAAACACTATGAATGCTTCTCAAAAAAGTGAAAATAGAATTACCATACAAGCCGCAATTCTGCTGCTGGGCATTTATTCAAAGGAAAAGCATTCACTATCTGGAAGAAACACCTGCCCCCCCCCATATTTATTGCACTATTATTTATATGAGCCAAGACATTAAAAACAACCTACGAGTTCATCGACAGATAGAGGATAAAGAAAATGTGATATATAGTGGTGACTAGAGTTAGCAATACTATGTTATATATTTGAATGCTGCTAAGGGTAAATATTTAGAAGTTCAAACATAAGATAAAAAAATATCTGTAGCTATATGACAAAGTTAACTTATTTTGATAATCCTTTTGCGATATCAAATCATTATGTTGCCCACCTTAAACATACACAATACGTGAATATATCTCAATACAACTGAGAGAAAAAAAACACCCATGGCCAGTGATTTATCAAATCCCATCTCTGTAAAGAAGCTTCCGTAAAAACCCAGAAAGAAGGAGGTGGGAGAACGTTCTAGTTGTGTAGATGCCAAGAGAGTAACATGTTCAGAGAGATGGCATGAAAACAGCTCTTCCCTCACACCTAAATTATATTCTTTTCTAATAAACTGGGAATGTAGTAAGTAAATTGGTTTCCTGAGTTCTGTGAGCCGCCTGAGCAAATTCATGAAACCTGAAAAGGGGGTCATTGGAGACTCTGATTTCTAGTCAGTCCGTCAGAAGTAGAAAGAGCAGCTTGTACTTAAACTTAGCATCTTAAGTGGAGATAGTCTTGTGGGACTGAGCCCCTACGCTGCACGATTTGCCAGGATTTCTAAGTCAATAGTACCAGAATTGAGTCAAACTTATAGGAAACCCACCTAGGATCGCAGAATTGCTGAGACAGGGAAAACTATCACACATTTGATGACCAGAGTACAGAAGTGTTAAGACTATTTTGTGTACTGTGAAGGAAAATGATAGTGTTTTTTTCTTTATAGCCTCTTTCTAAATTGGAGAGTACACCATCCTGAAATAAAAGTGTTCGTTTTTTTAAATCCAAATATCTTGCATTGTTTTTTGTTTTGTTTTGGTTTGCTTTGGTTTGATTCTACTAAACTGGAGTAAATTAAGCTCTTATATAAAGCAAAGTAAGTTTAATAAATCAAATAAAAATTGAAAGCAATAATCCGAAAGAAAAAATTAATGGTGTTTTGTAACATTGATTGACTAAAGTACCATTTCATGAAAACTAAGTTTCTCTTTCTTCCCTGATTACTCCTAAATATCTTGTAAATAACATTTTTCAATTATGTGTAGCACATTTTCTTTTAGATTCATAACTTGAAATATTCATGGACCTTTTAAATTACAAAGCAATCTAAACAAAGAAAGACTCCCTACTGGGATAAACTAAAATCCTCTGTATTTAAGGATTGCTTGTTTATATGAAATGAATCTTCTATATATGTATATATTGGGCAATGACAATGATCTGTATGTGTGCATCAATAGACCTAAGCTTAGCTTTCAGTTTAATATACGCTCTTGAAAATGAGGTCAATAATCTCATTCTTCTTCCTTCATTATTATTCTTTCTCTTCCTTGGTCCTCTGCATTTGCCAAAAAAAACTTCCACAAGGAATTTACTGGTGCAAAATATTCTGACTCAGTTGTTTGCAAACCCAGGTAGCTCAAATAACAACTTCTTTTGGTGAAGCTTGTCTATTTGTTATGAAGAAAAATGAACAAAATGATCTAAATACCACTACAGAAATGTATTAAATAATTATCATTCCAGAAATCTCTTCATGAAGATGGATGTCTAGATCAAGGAGCGGACAGAGAGATGGATAAAGATGGTGGTAAATAGAAATCTGGCTAATTGAATAGATCAGGGAAAGGGAGGGAAAGGACATATTAATCGAAAGACAAAGGTAATTGTACAAAAAGTTGGTCGTCCTCTGCATGCTGCTTTTTAAAAAAAAAGCATAAGATTTAAGTTTTGCATTTAATAGAGGGTGAAACCCCGGGGAAGCTGAAGAAATGGCTGGAACTTAATGTTTCCTCATTTCAATATGTAATTTCCTGACTGTTTTATGAGTAAGGAACACAGACATGGAGCAACATTAAATATCTAGAGTTATGATTTTTTGTAAATGACATGTTTCAACTTTAGGCAGAATAATTTACTCCCTGCTTTTAAAAATAAAGAAATTAGCACTTTGGGTATACTTCAGTCTTCACTTCCCACCCCCTAATTTTGGTTATGTAATTTCTTAAGTTACAGGGTTTATAGCATTTATATTCTATTCTATAACCATAATTCTCTGTTATTTAGCCTAAGTTTCTATATTTAAATAGATGCAATGATAACTATCAGTCCTTTTGCTATACTTTTCAGTAGTCATTCTTTGTTTGAATGGATTTAATTAATAATTTGTTTTTAAAGAAAGGCTCATAATTCCTCTATTCCATGAATTCGTATGTGCTTTAAAATTACAGTCTGTTGCCTTTTATATTAGAAAAACATGTCGAAGTTTATAAAGTCATTGGCTTGGTCTTCCTGCTGAACACTGTAAACATTCCTCTACTGTCTTCTGGAAACCAGTGGTGATTTAATCTGTTTACTATTTTGTCCATTCATTGGTTGACTGGAGTTAATCCTCAGTAGTTTCTTCAAGAAGAAATCATAGGGGTTGCCTGGGTGGCTCATTCGGTTAAGAGACTGCCTTCAGCTCAGGTCATGATCCCAAGGTCATGGGATTGAGCCCCATGTGGGGCTCCCTGCTCAGCAGGGAGTAGGCTTCTCCCTCTCCCTCTGCCTGCCCCTCCACCTCTTGTGCTTCCTTCTGTCTCTCTCTATCAAATAAATAAAATCTTAAAAAAGAAGAGGAGGAAGAAGAGGAGGAGGAAATCATGGGCTCGATGGCAACACCAGCACATTTAAGCCTGGGCAGAAGGTATTTCTGCTCCAAGTCCTGTACTTTAAAGTGCCTTAAACTAGCTTATCCCAATTCAGATCTTTCCCCATGGAGCAAAGAGTTTGTAGCTTTAAGGGACTTTGTACTTGTGCCTACTCTAGATCACACTGGGGACACATGAAGGAGCAGCAAGCATTCTCTGCCCAAACAACTATGAACCTGTTTCCAGAACCGACACAGACGTCTTCCCCAGGTCCATCTCCTGAATGTGGACCAAGCCATCACAACCCATGTGGACTAAGGTATTCATATGACATCTCTCATGGTGCTAAACATTGACAAGGGTCCTGGGGCCAGGGCTGACTCTTTCTGTATAACCATGTTCTGGTCTGTTCCTCTAATGAGATGAAAAATCCTAAATTTAAACCAGATTGTTGAGAAATATATTTATCAAGATAGGAGGAGAGATTATATTTTATTTTATAGTTCTTAGCTATTTATTTATATATGTGCATATATACATATACATATATATATACATACACACACACACATATATATAAATCTTAGACATAATCTTGTAAGTTTTGACGTATGGTACCTCAGCCTCCATTTATAGTTTTGGTTGGTTGGTTTCCACTGACGTGCTGGCAAGTAGCATCCAAAAAAGTTTGTTTTCTTGCTTTTTTATTCAAGAATTTTAGTCCATTTACCTAACAAATGAAAATCAACTTGACCAGCTACAATATTTTGGGGTCTCTCTTCCCTCAGAATCCTATTAACTCATTTGCCTATTGCTGAGGAAAATGTTTAAAAAAAAAACCCTGATATATTTCTTTTCACTGTAGGTGACTTGTACTTTCTACCGTCATGCCTAAAGAATGATGTGTTCTTTTTAATTCCATATTTTAACTAGACATGTCTTGTTATTTATTACTCTATAAAAGTTTTTCTTAAACAAATGTGTTTTTCAGTCCCTATATTCACTTGTGCCATTAATTCAAAGACTATTATTTTCTATTTTATTTTTAATTATTTTATCATTATCGAATCATGTTCTATAATTTAGCAACACATATTTTCTTGTGTCTATATTCTTTCTTCATATTTGTCCTATTGCTTTGATCTCTTTACTTACTTCTTATGTTCAAGGTAATTGTATTAATATTTTCTTCCTTGAAATAATTTATTTCTAATCCAGTTTATCTCATTGCTTAGTATTTCTAATTTATTTTTTTAGTTTAGTAAAGGTGATTTTGGGACCACAGGTTTTTTCTTGAATTCTGTATATTTTCTTTGCATTTTATTTTGGTGTTTTATTTCTGGACTTAGGTCCCTCGATTTATTGAATTTTTCTTTTTAGTGATCTCTTCTGCAATGCAGTATTAATGTGGAATTTTCTTTTGTACTTTAGATTACATTTTATTTTCAGCCCAGTTCCCTTACCTGTGTTTTCTTTCCTCTCCCTGTTTCTTGAAAAAGGGGTGCTGTTTGATCTGCCCAGCTCTCAGACCATATCTTCAGTTTGATATGAAACTGAAGATATGCTAAAGTAAAGCTAAAGTAAACAGATCCATATGAAATGCACTTGAATCCTTCCTAATTCACTTCCATCTTTCTGAAACCTGCATATCTTCCCCTGAGGCAATATGCATAATTATCAACAGTGTTCATCCCTGTTAACACAGCCTATCCACTTAGCCGGGGACAGAGAAGAGTTCATCTAGAGTTTGTATGGGATTTTTAGGAAAAGCTCCGCTTTTTCCTCAAAAATCCTATTAAATATTCTTTACTAGAATTCACAATATGATGTACTCGTGTGTGTGCACATGCGCACGCATCACAACAGGCACTAAAGCAGGATGCTTCTCCAAGATGATAAACCCTCAGGTTGGACACCACTGCTCTATTCCAGTTCGGAGTTACAGCTTCCTTTGAAGACATTTTCCCTTTTCCCATTCCACTTTTCCATTCCAGTGGTTTATTTTTACCAGAGATACAGGCCTAACCAACCAATTCTGATTCAGTGTATCTGTGGCAGAGAGCAAAATCTGTAGTTTTATCCGACTGGGAAAGTTTTTAGTTACTGTTTCTTTAAATATTTTGATGTCTCATTACATTTCTGGGACGCTGATTACATATTTTTGTAGCATTCTTGATACTGCCCTCCACATCATGGTGCTGTTCATTTTTTCAGTCTTTTTTCTTACCTTGTTTCAATTTGGAGATTTATATTGATATAGCTTCAAGTTCACAGCTTTTTCCCGCTGCAGTGTCTAATCTGCTATCAATCCCATCCAGTATGCTTCCATCCCAAAACAACATATTTTCAATCCCTAGAAATTAAATTTGCTCTTTTTTTTAGGTCTTCTTTGTCTTTATTAAGCTCACTTTCTGCTACCTTCTTGAACATATGGAGTATATTTAAATTGTCATCTTAACGTCCTTGTGCATGATTTCTCTCATCTATTGCCCTTGGGGTCTCCTTCTCTTGATCAATCTTCCCCCTCATTATGGATCATGTTTTCTTGTGTCTTTGCTTGCTAGGTAATTTTGAGTAGATGTCAGAGACTATAAATTTTATTCCATTGAGTATTGAATTTTGTTGTAGTTCTGTATTTTTAGGGATTTGTTCTGGGACACAGTTAATTTGAAACAATGCAAACCTTTTGAGACTTGCCTTTAAGCTGTGTTAAGACTGCCAGACAGAACAGCCTTTGGTCTAGAGCTAACGTGATCTCACTACTGAGGTAATAATCTTCTGAGAACTTTACTTAATGACACATACATTAAGAAGGCTTCCCATTTTTGTGAACTATTCCTGGCTCTGTGTGATCCTTTAACAGCGTTCTACCTGTTCCTTTATACTGGTTCTTCCTTCAGCCTTGGGTAGATGTGCACGAAATTATCACCAGTACTTTGCTCTTTTTTTTTTTTTAACGGTTTTATCTATTTATTTGCCAGAGAGAAGAGATCACAAGTAGGCAGAGAGAGAGGAAGCAGGCTCCCCACCAAGCAGAGAGCCCAATTCAGGGCTCAATCTCAGAACCCTGAGATCATGACCTGAGCCGAAGGCAGAGGCTTTAACCCACTGAGCCACCCAGGCACCCCTCCAATACTTTGCTCTTGACACGAGAGGAATCTCTGCAGATTTCCAGAGTACTCATTCTCTGTTTACAGTTCCCCTCCATTTTTTTTACAGTCTGGATACTCTCTCTAGGCAGTGAGCTGGAAAAATGGTAAGGCTTAATTCAATTGTTTTGCTTCTTTCAGGGATCATTCTTCTATGCTGCCTGTTGTCCAATGTCTGAAAAAAGTTGCCTCATACACTGGTTGCTTTATTTGTCACTTAAATCAGGAAGGTGAATCTGGTCCCTCTTGCATCACCATGTTTGGAAGAAGAAATCCTCTCATGACTGATACAATTTAAACAAAGAATTGCAAAGGGCACTTGTTTTTGACCCAATTATTAAGCAGAAATGGTGGCCAAAAGTAAAACTGGCACCAAAGAGAAAAGTATGTGGGACCATCTTTTGGTCCTGCCAAAAGAAGAAAAGGAAGTTATGGACCACACCTCCCACAGGATGATTTGGCTCCTAGAACTCCTTCTATCCCCCAGTACTTTATTTCTCCTCTCCACCCTGTTTTTGTTCTTCCTCCTGAACTTCCACATGTGGCTCTTATATATTTAACACATATGGTAAGAGAGACTCTATTTTTGGTGACAGAATCTAGAAAGAAAAGAGAATTCTTTATTCCCACTCTATTTGGTAGGACAGAGACTGTGTACCCTTGATTCCTGACTTCACAATTCCATGGAGAAGCTTTGGAATCTTACTTTGTAAATTATCCAATACACAATATCTTAGCTTGGAATTTCAGTCTTTCCCTTTCTGACATGAAACTCTTAGATCACACAGCATCCAAGGAAATTACCATTGTAATTCTGTCATCAGTAGAGACATGCTCTGGGAGCCATTTAAAGGATTAGAGCCGCATCAGAACCTCATTTAAGCATAATTTACTTTCCAAAGCTATATCACCTTGATTAACTAAATTAGTAGTTCCTTAAGAGGCCTCGTGATTTTAAATGAGTCACTTTACTTGTAATGTTTTGCAATAAGACTTAATTTACTGGCACCTTCTCCTATAGTTCTGATTTGTTGATGTTTTGCAAAGTCCAAGAGAATGATTGGTTCATGGGGAAATGGCACTGCTTAGAAAATAAACTAGAACGCAGCTTGTCCTTCTCTGTTCCATCTGCTCAACCATGTCTTATTAAATTAAATTCTAGGAAAGCATCTCACTGTGCTTTAAAAATGCCATGTTGGACTCTGGAAATTAAAAATAATGTTATTGCCTTGAATGCATTTGTTGACATTTTAGTGTGAAAATATGAAGGTCTAGGTTCTAATTAGAGAAACACTGACCGTAGGTTGTACAACACTTGATATTTGCACTCAAAAGCTAGGTATCATAACACTGGGTTTCTAAAGCAAGTTTATACATGGTTGAAATATGGCTCAGAGTGATGTCAGACTCGATCCCAAATTTGACCAATCCAGAGAGCAACCTCTTAAATCAAATTGCGTGAGCTCAATGTATGTTCATAAGATATGGATCATTAATGATTTCAACCATGGCTCATTTTTGGTAAGAGACATGGTGATTGGCAATGTGGGCATTAGTCTCTTGATGCCTGAATCTGGGTAATATTTAACCTACTTTAAAAGACACACACACGCACACACACACTCTCTCTCTCTCTCTTCATAAGTGTGTCTTTTCTGAAACACTTAAGAAACAAAGCTCTAAGGATTGGGGAAGAGAAAATGGGAGGAGAGAAAATATCAGTATTTATACTCAACATTAACTCCTTAAACTAATGATGGCCAATTTTCTCTTGGTAGACATTAATCAGTCTACCAGAAGCTATTCATAGTATGATAACATCATAAAGCATTAGAGTCAAAATAAGTAATTAATGTCATCTAGTCCAATCTTCTCTCTTGACAAATTATATCCCAAGACTAGCCTAATATCAGCCAGATAAACAATAAAAGCAATGGAGCTAAAAATCTAGGTCTCCTGTTTCCCAATCCAGTGTCCTTATGACTTCTGCACTAATGTTGGGGAAAGTGATTCAGTGAGGAACATGACAAATTAATCAGACTGCTGATGATTACTCTTGTACAACTGAACTAATAGAAGTATCACTGGGTGATGGGATTAAGGATGAATTATTCCTGCTTTCTGCTATTTCAATTTTTAAATCAACACCTTAATTTTAATATTGGTAAAATACAGATTTCATTTAAAATTCATTTAGAAAAGTTTTCATAGTACTCTTTACCCAAACACTTCAAAAAATTCATTTGCAAAATAGTAATTATACTGTTTAGATGGAGATTTTTAACAGAGTCTACAAAAATATGTTATCTGAGATAAATTTTAGCAAGTCTTGGCATTCAGATATGATTTCACCATAGTAGCATTAGCTCAATTTTTTTTTAATTTTTAGATTTATGTTGTGTTTACTGTAAGAGAGAGAGAGTGCATGTGTGTGTGCACGTGTGTGTGTGTGTGTGTGTGTGTGTGTGTGTGTGTGTGTGTGTTGGTAGAGCTAGCTCAGAAGTTCTCATTCATGCAGTCTAAGGGCATCACATGATGCATGATGTGTATGTTATGACCAGATCTGTAGTAGCCATGCCTGGCAGTATAATGGCTTACCCTTTCAGGTTCTTCAGTCAATTCAATTGGCCACCATAACACTATGACCTAGCCAACCCCTTATGATTTTAATGAAAATTTTGATTTGCTTTTTTAATATTAAGTAGTGGTTGTGATGGCTAATTTTATATATCAACTGGACTGGGCCACAAGGTGTCCAGAGACTTGGTGAAATATTATTCTGAGTATTTATGTGAGGGTGTTTATTGATAAAATTAACATTTAAATCAGTAGACTAAGTAAAGCAGATTGCCTTCCCTAATGCCTAATGTGGACCCTGGTCTCATCCACATTGGTTGAAGGCCTGAATAGAACAAAAAGGTTGATCCTTCCCTAACTGAAAGAACGTTTCCTACTTGACTGCCTTAGAACTGGCATGTCACTTTTTCCATCAGTGGAAGCCATCAGACTTTAACTGGGACTATGTATCTTCCTGGGTCTTGAGCTTGTTAGGCTGTTTTACACAGAAGCTACACAAATAGTTCTTCTGGATCTCCAGCGTGTGGACTCCCCCTGCAGATCTTGAGCTTTGCCAGTCACCATCATCACATGAGCCAGTTCCTGATAATAAGCCTGTCTCCCCCTCTCCTCCCTCCTCCCTTTTCTTCTCTCCCTCTCTCTCCATATATAGATGAAGAAAAGGAGTCACCAAAAGGTTAAGTAACTTATTTATCATGTCACGAGTAAGCAATAGAACCTTGATTTAAACACTGTCTTCACAGTTCACTATACAAGGGTCAAAAACAAACAAAAACAGAGTTGGTTGCAAAGTAGCTGGAACTTCTACTTTGGCCTATGCCATGACATGTCTAGTGCCTGCCATGTCTTTTTTCTTCTCTCATTGATAGGTAGTTACTGTATAGCACTTTGGGAATAAAACATTTTCATCCAATCTAAAATCTCTTCCATTTAATTGAAGTCCTTAGCCTATTTATATGTTATGTAATTATTAATACTGCCAGGTTTAATTCTACTATTTTCCATTTGTTTCAACTACTTTTTGTTCCTCTGTTTCTGATTGCTTATGGAATAGTTGAATATTTGTTTAGTATTATGTTTTAATTTCTCTATTGGCTTTTCCATTTAGGTCTTTGTATTGAATTTAGTGGATGCTTCTAGTCCTTAAATTATGCATCTTTACCTTACTACCATCCACTGAGATGCAAGATGGTACCACATGATGTAAAACTAATGGACATGCAAAACTTGAATTCCATTTAGCACCTCATCTTTTCTGCAACTATTATAGATATCATATTTGCCTATGTCATAAATTCTAAAATAAAATATTATTTCTTTTGCTTTAAATAGTCAGGTGTCATTTAAATAAGCCAAGAGAAGAGAGAAAAAGATAAGTCACACATTTACAATTCCCAGTGCTCTTTGTTTCTGTCCGTAGATCTGAGTTTAATCTGTATCATTCTCTTCAGCTTGAAGAACTTCTTTTAGTGGTTTGCCTGAGACAGGAGTAGGGGCACAATTTCTGCCAGCTCTTAATTATCTGAAATGGCACTTTCACCCTCAGTTTTGAATTATATTTTTTCTCAATCTCGAATTCTGTGTTGACATTTGCTTTCACTATTTGAAAGATATTCTTTCATTGTCTTGCAGCCTCTGTGTTTCTGAGGAAACGTAAATTTTCTAATATGTAAACTATCTTCTTTGGCATCACAGATCTTCTCTTTGTCTTTGGATTTTACAAGTTCAACTACGATGTTGCTACATGTGTTTGATTTTGTATTTACCCTGCTTTGGATTTGCTAAGCTTCCTGAATGGTTAAGCTAACGTTTTCATGAAATTTGGGAAATTTTTATTAATTGTTTCCTCAAAAAAACCTTTAGGATCCATTTTTCCCCTTTCTTCCCTCCCTGGGATTCTTATTACATGGCCAAGTTGTTTGTACAATCTATATGCTTAAGATGGTTGTAGAATGATTGTTACTGAATAATTTTCCCTCCCATAGAAGAATCCCTGCCTATGAGCTTGCTTCTTATAGATAACACTTTGCATTCTGATGCCCTGTGTTATATTTCCTACCTACCAGAGCCGCCTGCTACTCTATCCGGAGTCCATGGTGACAAAGCCGACTTTTATTATGACATGTTGGTGGAGAAACCCTAGGAGGCAGTTCTGCACAACCCTGTGAATCTTCATTAAGTACTTAAGTCTGTCCTTTTCCCAATCACAGCAACTCTTGCTGGTGTTCTGAAACACCTGTTCTGAAACAAGTAACTAGGATATCCCTACCCAAATCTTGACATTCAATACCTCGAAGACAGTGTATCAAATATCATCTTCAAATACTGTGCCAGCACCTGTTAGGATGTGTATTGCAGTAAGAAAACTGTTCATAAGATAGAGACAAAGATATCAGAGGAAAAGAGGGTTAGGAAATTAAATCGTAGAAAAAAATATTCATTTCTAAACATTAGCTATTCAGTTTCTACTGTCTACCAGGAACTACACAGATGCTACAGGGAGAATTAAGATAGGTCTGACAATCTTGAGTCTCAAACCAGTTAAAATTGGATGAAGTAAGACGAAGCCCAAGAATTTTATATATTAAAAAAAAATCTGTCCTCCAAAACTTCTCTTAGTTTACCAATTGTTCTAATGTATTTTCCTTTAACAGCATAACTAATCACCATAAGCAAGAGGAAAACTTTCCCATATTTGCAGAGATTTTTTTAAGCCCTGGGGAAATGAAGCACTTTGAGGAATACGTCATTAGTTCACATGTACTTAGTATTCCTCAAAATTCCTCTGTGGTCTGCCTGTTCATCCCTCCCCCACCCCAATTCCTAAAAACCACTGATCTTTTTACTGTCTCCTCGGTTTTTCAGAAGGTCTTACAGTCTGAATCATACTGTTTGTAGCCTTTCCAGATTGGCCTCTCTGCCTGGATAATAATAATGCATTTAAAGTTCATGTCTTTTCATGACTTGATAGCTCATCTGAGTGCTGAATATTAGTCCATTGTCTGGATGTACCACAGTTTGTATATTCATTCACCTACTGAAGGACAGCTTGGATACGTCCAGGTTTGGGCAACTATGAATAAAGCTGTTGTAAACATTTGTGTGCAGGTTTTTTTGTAGACATAAGTTTTCAACTCCTTTTGGTAAATACCAGTGTGAAATTGCTGAATCGTATGATAAGGGTATATTTAGTTTTGTTAGAAACTGCCCAGCTGTCTTCCAAAGTGGCTGTACAATCTTGCACTCCCACCAGCAAAGAATGAGAGTTCCTGTTGCTTCATATCCTTGCCAGGATTTGGTCAGTACTCTGGATTTTGGCCATCGTAATAGATGCTATCTCATTGTGATTCTCATTTGCATTTCTCTGATGACATAAGATTGGAGCAGTTTTTCACATGCTTATTTCTATCTGTGTATTTTTTTTTTTTTTAAGATTTTAGATTTTACTTATTTGAGAGAGAGAGAAAGAGCATGACAGGGTGGGGAGGGTCGGAGGGAGAAACAGACTTCCTGCTGAGCAGGGAGCCTGACTTGGACTCCATCGCAGAAGTCCAGGATCAAGACCTGGGTTGAAGGTAGTCGTTTGACCAACTGAGTCACCCAGGCGCCCCTTGTGTATCTTCTCTGATGGGATATCTTTAAGATCCTTGGCCCATTATGTAATCAGACTGTTTTCTTACTATTGAATTGTAGAAGTTCTTTGTATATTTTGGAAAACAGACCTTTATCACTTATATCTTTGCAAATATTTTCTCCCAGTCTGTGGCTTGTCTTCTCATACTCTAGTGAATTTATTTTTCAGTCTGGTTGAATGGACGTGAAGTCAGCTAAAACCTCTAAAGCAAATGAATTCATTGATATGAAGACGTACTAAGCTAGAAGTATTAGGATAGGTCTTTCCGGGGATCCACATTTCACTGGAAAGTTTCTAGGGCTATTTCCAGAAGCTAAATTTGTACAAATTTAAGTAAGAATATAATGTCATAATGTAACATTTGAAAAATATGACAAGATTATTTATTAGGTTTTTAATACCCTATAAAGTGGTAACACCAAATTTCTAAAACTCAAAAAAAAAAAAAATTCCCCTGCATGGAAATCCAGATAGCTCGGTGTACTTGTCCAATCTTTTGTAGATGGTAGGGTTTCATAAGTTAGTAACAACATTTGCAGGAGGGGGAAAGGAAAGATATTTTTCTCCTTTTTTATCTTTTCTTTTTCACAGTAAGGATTTTTAAAAATAGCATAGCTATACAACCACATACAGAAAAGAACACTTTATGAAATGAAAGTAAGAACATGTTGCCATCCCTCGTTGGAAAAGGGCAATATGTGGGGCAGGAAGGGGACAGAAATGGGTAACACTAGTACTGATCTGCTTGGGCTGCCATAACATATGATAGGCTGGGTGGCTCCAACACTGAAATTTATTTCTCACTGTTCCTAGAAGTCCAAGATCAAGGTGACAGCAGGGCCAGTGTCTGATGAGAGCTCTGTCCTTGGATTTCAGATGACCAGCCTGTCACTCTGTCCTCATATGGGAGAGAGCAAGCGAGCTCTGATATTTCTTCTTCTTCACAAAAAATCACAGCCCCACCCGTCTGACCTCACAGGATCTATCTCCAAATTCAGTCACATGGAGGTTTAGTGAAATTTGGGGGAATACAGTTCAAGGCAGAACAACACCTTGTCAACCAACAGAGATAACTGGGGAAAGGTAAAATATTATATTTAAGACTTTTTTTTTAACAATTCAATATAAGCAAATGAAAATGAAAAAAAAAAATCATTCTGTGAAAATGGTGAAATGATCCAAGCTCAGCTACTATCGGATGAAAGAAGAAGTCACACATTTAGAATATAAAAGTATACCATCAATGCTAGGATGAGTGTAACTGCTAAAGGGCAATGTGCTGCCTGTGAAGAAGCCAGATGCTCACTGATTTTCTGTCAGAGTTTTATAGGTAGTCAAGTTACAGGTTATAGCTAATTATCCAAAAGTCAACTGTTGTTACAGAACTGCATGACTACCCACATCTGCCTAAATACACTCATCCCTCAACCCATATATCTACAGTCTGTTGTAGAGGGTGCAGGGACAAAGAGGCTTAAAGGAGAAAGAGAGAGAGTGGAGAGAATTGAAAGGGAAAGAGAAGGGAGAAAAGAAGAGCATTATCTTCTTGGCATATTTCCCAGCAGCCTAAAAAAGTCATTTTGTGGAGGCAATAGAATTGTTCACGATTATTAAAATCATGGACTGTGGCCTTACAGGACGAGAATACAGCTGCAGTGACAATTATTAAATAATGGGAAGAATGATCGATATATTTTGGCCCAAAACTAAATATATTCATAATGATTTTTAAAAGTCAACAAATTCTTTGATTCTTTGATTCTGCTCTGAAAGGAAGTCTAATTTCTCTTCCCTTGAATGAAAATCATGCTTAGTGATTTATGAAATAGGCAGTGGTGGAAGTAAAAGTGTGCAACTTCCAAGACTGTGTCACAAAAGGCATGTGGCTCTTTCCTCCTCCTCTCTCAGGTCCTTCACACTGGGGCAAGCCAGTTGTCAGGCCAAGAGGACACACAAGCAGCTCTGTGGAGAGGTCCATGTGTCAAGGGACTGAACCTTCTCCCAACAGTCAAGTGGGGGTGGGATCTTAGAAGCACATCCTCCTGCCACAGTCGAGCCTTCAGATGGTGACACCCTGGCTGACATCTTAACTGCACCCTCATGAGATACCGTGAACTAGCACCAAAAAACTAAGCTGCTCCTGCACACCCCAGCCACAGAAACTGAAATAATAAATGTTCTTCATTTTAAGCTAACTTGTAAGCTGCTAAGTTTATTAAGAGAATTAATACATGTCTGTTGTTTTAAGCTGCAGTGATATAAAGCTAATATAATATCTAATATATGGTACATTTTGTAGCCAATGATATATCGAATATCTAAGAACCAATGTAATAGCTAATGTTCAACAGAGGGAAGATCAACTGATTCTTGAAAAGCAAGTGCACCGGGGCACCTGGGTGACTCAGTGGATTAAAGCCTCTGCCTTCGGCTCAAGCCATGATCTCAGGGTCCTGGGATCGAGCCCCGCATCT
>CM053607.1:91218749-91234986 GCA_028646535.1 Procyon lotor | reverse complement strand
ATCATTGCTGTCCTTTTCTATGTCGACTCCTTACCTCCCTGAATTTCTGCCTGCTCTCTATTTCTCAAACTATCATTTGTTTGGGGGTTACTCTAATCTCCCAAATCTTTCTCATTCCCATATTCCCAAATCTTAAATATGGTTCACCATCTCTTATTTCCCTCCTATTTCCTCAATACTTTTCTTTAAGACTTGATGCCTCAAATCAATAATCTTCTAATAATTTCCCTTACTGAGTATGTACAGGTTTATTTGGTTGTTGTTTTTTTTTTTTTAATTTAATTTCCATCTGCCAATAATAAGCTTCGTTTAAATTTTCTAGCATTCTCATGAGAAAGTTAAATCTCCCCAGGTAACTGTATTTCTTCTTCATTATTTGTTTTGTCTTTGGTTAGGTTATAATCAAATTCAATAGTTTTATGGTTGGGAGAATTACTGGGAAAAACAGCAAATATTTGATATATCTTCAGATCCATTGAAAATTCTAAATATTGTCAATTGGAGAGTTGCAAAGTTATAATTTGAATTGCTTATTTCAAATTAATATTTATTACTTTACACAAGGTCCTAAGATGGGTTCTGTTTGTTCTAAGTACTTAAAAGGCATTATCCCTTCTGTTAATTTAGAATTTTTTTTTAAGATTTTTCTTATTTATTTGAGAGAGAAAGAGAGCACAGAAGGAGAGTGAGAAGGGGAAGCAGGTTCTGCACTGAGTAAAGAGCCTGATGTGGGGCTGGATCCCAGGACCCTGAGACGATGACCTGAGCCAACATATGCTTAAATAACTGAGCCACACAGGCATCCCTAATTTAGAATTTCTTAATTTAGGTATTTAGATGGGGAGAGACATAATATGCAAACTATTACTTCTATAGGTACATCCACATGAATATATATGCTAGCAAAGTATAAATCACTGTTTGGGAAGGAGTTTTAGATTCAAGTAAACACCCAATCAAGAAAGACTGACAGTCCATTGAAAACGTTTGTGACACCAAAATAGATACCTGTTCAGCTTTGTCTCAGGGCAATCCAAGATGGATTTGTGGCCTTTCCCCATGACCAATTAGTAATTTATCTGTTTGATTATCTCACATCCCATAATTTATCAGTTTTGGTATCTCATAATGTTCCTGTCCAGTTATACAAGTCATGCTTAGAAAGGTGATTTTTATATAATTATAAAATCAAGGCTGCCTGGGTGGCTCAGTGGGTTGGAGCCTCGGGTCATGATTTCAGGGTCCTGGGATGGAGCCCCGCATCGGGCTCTCTGCTCAGCAGGGAGCCTGCCTCCCTCTCTCCCTGCCTGCCTCTCTACCTACTTGTGATCTCTCTGTCTGACAAATGAATAAATAAAATCTTAAAAAAAAAAAAAAGCAAGGGAGAAACAAAGGAAAGCATGAATGGAAAGAGGAAATAAGAGGAAGAGGACAGAATGGAACATTACAGGAACAAAGCAGTAGCCTAGGAGAAAGAAAGACGAGTGATGAAAAAGAAAATGAGGATGTTTATTCTGATCAAAAGAAACTGGAAAGAAGTGCAAAGAATTAAAGTAACCTTTTAAGAAGAGAGGAAAAGGAGTAGGGTGAGGTTAATTCATTCATTTATTAAGTAGCCAGTATGTACTATGTGCTAAGCACTGTGGTTGATCTTTTTTATAAGGGAAGGAAGAATTTATTTCAGAACTCAAAAGACTTATTACGTGTTGTAAATATTCTAGCCAGGAGTGAACCTGAAATATTCTGATTACAGTTAGATGCATTATAACTGCATTTACTTTGGGGGTACAGGTCTGTGAATCATCAAAGATTAGATTGTTTTTTAAAGGCAAAGTAACAGCAGAGATTAGATAAAATAACAAATAATCACAAAATGGAGGAAATTTCTACAAAGGAGATATGATTAAATGGCATCAGGAAAGCCTGTCTTGCCCACATCTGCCCTTGAAAAGCACCTCAGTTTCCTGTGTTTCAAAGCTCATTCTTATGGTGCAGGAAAGCAGGAGGAATAATCCACTTCCTGCCTCAGATTTCTGCTTGTCCATACTAGAGGAAACTCTGACTTCTTGTATATAATGGGTAGAAACATCCAGATGTTCTTCCATTTCTCAGTTGCTTTTCTTATGTGAGAAGTGGTTTATCCGATTGATAAGGCAGTAAGAGTATGACTTCTGTTCATTCCTATTTTTTTATCTGGCAGTGTTCTATGCTAAAGGTCTTTATGTCTGTATGGCCTCAGGCTCCCTGTCCCTGCTCTTGGCAAGGAAAAGACAAGTTCTCCATGCAGCCAGCTAGATAAGCATTCTCTGCAAAGTGATACTTCTCGCACTCAGATGTGTCTCCAGCTCTGAACTTGATGGTATGCTGAGGAACAGGGAGTGGAGGAAGCCCTAGGAAACCCATTCACCATGACATCCAGGCTAAATTCTCAAATTCAACTTTAAGGGAAGTAAATTGAATATGCTAGTCCCTATTTATCCCGTGTGTGTTTTTCAGTGGGTCTAGTATACTATTATCTTCCTCAAAACACAATAAGAAGGCTTTAACTCAAATGAAACTTCTATGTGGAAAGAGTATCTAATTCGAATGTTCCATTAATTCCTTGGTTTTCATGGGTATATCATTTTCCTACTGAGAACATGGCCCAGGGGTTGTGCAAGCGACCCTTTAGTAGGGTAAAGGGAAGGGAAAGCAAGGTGCTCCTAGTGCTGGGTAGGGCACACTGGGGCAGTGGGACAGCCAAGTTACCTAATAAGAAAAGGAAGACACACAAAAGGAATGGAAAGATACTAAAATCACAATTTACCATCAATATATTTTTTTCTAGGAAGAGCTCTTATTTTAAGTAATACCTAGCATCTCTATTTTTCTAAGATTTTTAAAAAAGATATATTTATTTATTTGACAGAGAGAGAGAGAAAGACAGAGGGAGAAAGCGAGAGCAGGCAGGGGCAGAGGGAGAGAGAATCTGAAGCAGACTTTCCATTAAGCACAAAGCCCAGCATGGGGCTCAATCTCACTATCTCACAACCCTGAGATTATGACCTGAGTTGAAACCAAGAGTCAAATGCTTAACTGACTGAGGCACCCAGGCACGCATAGCATCTCTATTTACTAGAGCTTAGAGAACTTTGTATAGAGGAAAATTCATTAAAAAAACAACAACAACTGTATGGAGAGATCGAAATAACTACTTATCACAAAGAGTCTCCTCCCCAACAAGAAACAAAGAAAAAGGAAATAAATAAGACTTTAAGGAGATTATTTCATGTTCCTCCAAAGCTTTCTCTTTGCCAAACTTATTTACTTCATTTAGACAGAGAATAAGCATTTTTATTTTTACAGATCTTACCCTGAGGATTAGAGAGGCTAAGTAGTTTACCTAAAGTTCTAGTTCGGCCCTGGTAAACAAAGGACACCAGTTAGCTCCATCACCAGTGCTAAAAAAGACATTCCCCCACCTCAACTATGATCATTGCCTTGGAAACTTGATATTGTGACTACTACCTTTCCAGAATATATTCTTCTCAGCTTCTGCTTCTTTGTCTAATTAGCTTCTATTTCAAAAATTAGAGTGGGGGGAGTGCCTGGGTGGCTCAGTGGATTAAAGCCTCTGCCTTCGGCTCAGGTCATGATCTCAGGGTCCTGGAATCAAGCCCCGCATTGGGTTCTCTGCTCAGCAGGGAGCCTGCTTCCCCCTCTCCCTCTGCCTGCCTCTCTGCCTACTTGTGATCTCTCTCTGTCAAATAAATAAATAAAATCTTTAAAAACAAAACAAAACAAAATGAGTAGGTACATCTCATTGGTTGAGCCTAGGACACAAGCCCACCCTCTAAATTCAATGGAGACTAGAAAAGCAAATATCTGGAACTTTTAATTTTGACAGAGAGAGATGAGTTCTGCCTCCCCACAAGACTGATCTAGATAATCAGGATGGTTTCAGATTACTGGCACCCAAATAATGCAAATATCCATTATAAATAATGAATAAATAAAAAACTTACGCAGTTATACTAACCACACTTCCAAGGTTCAATAGACATACATGGCTATTTGCTTCCATATTGGACGCTGTAGATCTAGAACATTTCCATCATCACAGAAACTCCTACTAAACAGTGTTGGCCTAGACAAAACCTCCCATTTTATTAACATGTAAAGCCAGGTGCTTGGAGGCTAACGATTTATCGAGGTCCCAGAGCGGGCTGGTGTTCAGTTCAAACCTAGGTATCCCATTTTCTGTCTCTGTTTTATTCCTCTATCCATCACAACTTATTGTCTTTCCACTTACAGTTGTAAATGTGATGTTTGTTTTGGTTCATTTCTCCAATTTGTCAAAAGCTGCTGATTCCAAAGACTGCGCTTTATTGCATTAATTTGAAGAACTGGAAAGCGTCAACGAAAAGCTTTTATGGTTCTAAAGACAGTTATTAGCAGAGCCTGGACATAACAAGTGTTTTCTGACTCGGGCTTCAGATGATCTGTTGCATGGAATATTGAGAGAAGAATCTCAAAGTTTTTCATCGAGCCAGTTACAGGAAGGAGACAAAGGTCCTGCTGACAGCAAAGGTTAAAGGAAAGACTCCTGTGACTCTTTACCACAGGTCATGGAGAGTCTGGATGCCCTGTGGATTATCTGCCGTGTGAAGGAAGCATTTTCAGCCAGTCAACAAGTTGACCTCTGACGTGGAATGTGGCTCTTCAAACGATTCCCAAAGGCTAGCAATGGCTAAAGAAACAGATCCAAGAGAAATATTTACACCCACGCCCACTCAAAGACGCTGGTTCTCTTCCTGCTTGGAGACACACTTAGGGCGCTGCAAACAACTGGGCGCACCCGGTCTCTTCTTGGGCGGTGCTGTGGGTGCTCGAAGGAAGGCACAGACTCCGGGGAGATGCACACACTTTTCCTCCCAAACCCAGAGTGAACGTGTGCCTGCGGCCCCAGAGACTCCATGGTTGCCTACACTCCAAGGGTGATTTGGGGGGAGCAGGATTCGAGCGGTTTAGTTTTCAGACCTGGTATCTTCAACAGGATTGGGATGCAACTCTTCACACTCCCTGGAATAAATATGATCGTTCAAAAATACTCCTTTTTCTCTCTCCAGGCAGCACATAGAGCAATGCTGAGAGAAGGGGTTGAACAGCAGACACAGCCTCTGATGGCTGGAGCATAATATCGAAACAGGCAATATGGACAAGTCAACTGGAAAAAAAGCAGACAGCCCAGCTGATCTTTCTAGACTCAGCCCCCTCTAGCCCCTCCCAAGTACTGAGACGTGCCTTTTCCCCTACTTTAAAAATATTCTCTAGGGGCTGCTGGGTAGCTCAGTTGTCTGCCTTTGGCTCTGGTCGTGATCTCAGGGTCCTGGGCTCCTGGCTCACTGGGGAGTCTGCTTCTCCCTCTGACCCTTCCCTCCTCTTTCCCCTGCTCATGCTCTTGTGTTCTCTCTCTCAAATAAATAAATAAAAATCTTTTAAAAAAGAAAAGTATCTTCTAGACACTTCTATAATGCCTATTATTACCCTATACTTATTAAAAATTTTTGTTCCCCATTATTCATTAAGACAGTGTCTTAAGGCAGGGAATGAGTCTCATCCTCTTTTGTTTTCCTGCTATCTATTCAGTACCGTTTGTGAGTACTATAAGCTAGACACTGTTCTAGGCTCTGAGTACACATCAGAGAACAAAATAATTTTCAAGGTATCCTAGAACTCATATTGTAGTAATGGCTAAGTATATAAGTAAGGATGGGGGAACCTAGGTGACACAGTCGATTGAGCATGCAACTCTTGGTTTCAGCTCAGATTATGATCTCAGGGTCATGAGATCAAGCCCCACATTGGCTCCACACTCAGTGGGAAGTCTGCTTGAGATTCTCTTTCTCTCCCTTTGCCCCTCCCCCACTCATGTATGCGTGCATGCTTGCTCTCTCTCTCACACACATAAACACACACATACTAAATAAATACATCTTTTTAAAAGGGGGAGAGGGAAAGAATCATGGGAGGCTTCTATTTTGGATAGGACAACCAAGGGAGGTATTTCAGGTGACATAATGGTTGAGCAGAAATCTGAATAAAATGAGGAAGGAAATCATGTCATGTATGTGTGCAGAGGAAGAACTTTCCAGGCTGAGGGAGCAGCAAGTATCTGGTTCAACATATATTCACTAAATAACACAGTTACTTGTTACCTGGGAAAGAGACATGAGAAGAGGTGGATCCTTTGGCAAGCAGATGAATGAATTATGCTAAGACTACAACCAGGAAAGTGGAGAAGGGTCTTAATAGGCTACGCACAAGCCCCATCAATCCTTGTTCATGGCACCTTTCACATCTGAGGGGCTCACAAGCTTTGTTCTTCATAAACCACATAAATACCTCACCACAAGGCCTGTAATACCACCTATGCACCTTAAATATCCAAGCCTATTTAAGCTCACTCAAATGCATGTAGTTAAAGTCTAGGAACTGTCAAAAAGTCATTCCCACAGCCCATGCTATCTCCAGCCCCCTCAGTGGAGATTGAGTGTAAGATGAACCACTTTTCTACTTAAGGTGGAGAATTCCCTCAGCAAATCATGCTGGAAGCTAAAAAACAGGCACGAAAACATAAGACAACTTCCACGTCAACTGGAAAATCAGGGAAGTTTACCTCTATAAGCTAATTTATTATAAATCATTATCTTACTGTCTTCTGCTATCTTTTGTTCTTCAGTATGCTGTAAATCCCTCAGGACGATTATCACAATTATTACTGATTGCTCCTTGATTAGTGCAATAAGTAATCAGTAAGTATTCACTGAATGAGTGACACCGTTAAGAACCAGAGTCTTGACTGAGACATCAAAGTGGGGGATCTGGGAGGGCGAGGAACAGAATGAGGTTACTGGAGATGAAGAGAAGGACCCTCATGCAAAACACCGGGCACAATATATTTGGAGCTGGCTGCATGTGTGTGTTTTAAATATTTACTCTGAGGTACTAACGTCGATCACAAAATGGAACGGAATGAAATATATTTAAGGTAATGCTATAAGCCTTGCCAATGGCAAAATTGTAAAGCATTGGAAATATATTTGTTTTCTACTTGCTAATACTCGTTCTGACATCATGTTGACATCATGTTTGAGATTCACCCCCCTGTATCTGAGTCCAGACACACTGCTGTCTAACCACACACACACACACACACACACACACACACACACACAGATTATAGTCACATATGCATATGACATAAAATATGATATGGAAAATATATGTATTTATATCCCAATCTTCTATCACTGTTGCTGCTTTTTTTGGTCCAAACCATTACCTTCTCTTGGGTTATTGAAACAGCACCCCCACCACCCCACAGTTGATATCCCACTTCTGCCCTTGCCTGGTCATTCCTCTGTTCACAATTGTCCAGTGGCTTCCCATCTCTCCAAGGGTAAAAATCAAAATCCTTACAATGGCCTATAAGACCCCATGCGGTGTGCCTCTCCTTCCTTCTGATCCCCTGTCCTTTCACTCTTCCCTTTCATGACTCTGTCTTCACCACACAGTCCTTCTTGCTGATTCTTGAATATTCCAGATACATCTCCTCCATCAAAAATATTTCTTCTCTCCCATTCTGTTCATGACAATTCAAATGTCATTTATCAGAGGATTTTATCACTCTGTAAAAATAATAACTTACCTTCCCCCTATGTCACCCCTACCGCAATGATTGGCCCTCTGTGTCTTCCTTGCCCTATTTCATTTTTTCTCCATAACACTTAACACTGTCTAACATACTAAATATTTATTTGCTTGTTCATCCATTATCTATCTTCCTTCACAAGATTATAAGATCCTTGCATCCAGATTCTATCTGTTTCATTCTAGACAAATGTGTGTTCATAAATGAACGCACGTTAAAAAGATAAGGAAGTAGGAGTAGAGCTTCTAGACCTTATAGCTGAGACAACAATAACTCATGGTACAAACGGAATCAAAGAGGCAAAGAGATTATAATGATGGTGATGATGGGAACGATGCCAGGTATGAGAATGATGAGAGAAACAACTATTCACAGATCTTTCCTGAAGCAATGTCACTGGGGTAAATGCCTCATTTACTTCTCCCTCAACTAATGCAGGTCCTTTATCTACAACTTATAGATAAAGGAAACTGAATCTTTAAGGAGTTAGATAACTTGCCCAAGAACACAGGGATGGTCAATGTTAAGAGCTATGATTTTTAACTGCTGTCTCCAGAGCCTGTGTTACTAACTGCTAATCTAACATCTCTAAGATAAACATGGTGCTGCGCTAGGGTCTGCCACAACAAAACAAAGCACAAAACAACACCGCTGGAAGATTTCCTGAGGCAATATTCCAAGAATAAACCAGATTCATGGAGTTAATAAACAGATCTCTTGATTATAATGAAAACCTATAATCCTGATTCATTGAGTCATACTCAACAGGAGGAAACAAATACAAGCAAATACAGAGGTAACTAAAATACATATAAAAGAAAGTAACTCTCCAGGTGGTACTTATTTTATTCTCGGTCTCTGCTATCTCTTAAGATGTTAGTAAGCTGATCATTTTTTTACTCGTTTTCATCAGTAACTCTTAAGTTTGCACCGTGTTTCTGCCATACTCAGTTTCTTCATGAAATGTGCCAACAGGGCTTTTGGTTCAGCTCCAGCCGATGCCATTTTCATGCAGCCACTTTATTGTTGTACTGCAAGTCAGGGCATTGCTGTCTACGAAGTCAGGTGAGAATCACTTTGTTTTGTTCAGTTTCACACTGAGGTTAGTGTGAAAAATTTAAAGGGGCAAATTTTTTTTTAAGATTTTTACTTATTTGATACAGAGCAAGAGTGAGAGAGATCACAGAGGGAGAGGGAGAAGAAGATCCCCCACTTAGCAGAGAGCCCAATGTGGGGGTCTTGATCAGATCCCAGGACCCTGAGATCATGACCTGAGCTGAAGGCAGATGCTTAACCAACTGAGCCACCTAGATGCCCTAAGGGGCAATTCTTCTAATGAAACATTTTCTGCCTACTAGAAGAGCAGTTTTTAAAATTAACTGGTGCTGGTGAGATATATCAGGATGAACACTCCCATGTCCTGTAACTATAAACATAAACTGATATAACCTACCTGGGAAGGAGTGTGACACAATGTTCTAACCTATTAATCTGACAATTCAACCTCTGCAACCCTAGTCCTATGCTATATTTGAAATAGAAAAAAGAAAAATCTGCACTAACATGTACACTTTAGCTTATGTATCAGAGAAAAATATTAGCAATAGGAGCATTTACAGTAATTATTGTAGATACTTCTATTTACAGTAATAGGAGACTAGTTAAGTAATTATGTTACTTAAGATAAAATATCAAACTGCCATTGAAAGATATAGTTCATAAGTTTATGTGTAAGTATATATTCCCACAGGGGAAGTGTTTATGCTGGCCTACTCCATGGAAAAAAAAAAATGAAAGAATTCTAAATTTTATAAAAAGTTGAATTTCAACCATGTAAAAATATGCCCAGAGGAAGGGGTGGGGCACAAAGGAAACAGAGGAAGTTGTTGTCTCTGGGTAATAAATGCCCAGTGATAGTTGTCACACTGTACCTGCATTTCAAAAACAGTGTATTGGGGCGCCTGGGTGGCTCAGTGGGTCAAAGCCTCTGCCTTCAGCTCAGGCCATGATCTCAGGGTCCTGGGATCGAGCCCCACATCGGGCTCTCTGCTCAGCTGGGAGTCTGCTTCTCCCACTCCGTCTCTGTGCCCTCTCTCTCTATCTCTCAAATAAAATAATAAAATAAAATCTTAAAAATTAAACAGAAAAGTATTTAAAAGGATGATTATATGCAACTGATGAACCACTAAATTCTACCTCTGAAACTAAAATAAAAGGGTGATTTATTTACATAATTTAAAACTGTCTACTTTTTATTTGAGGAAAAAGATGGATTAATAGAAAATACAACACGGCTAAAAGTCCAATACAGTATTTGATCATAGACTCTTTCTACCATACTTTTAAATGAGTGAGAACACACTTTCAATAGAAAAGTTTCCCTTTCTCTGATTCTGAGATAAATAAGTAGATGATGCCAAATTGCATTTAAAAAAAAAGAAAAGAAAGAAAGAAAGAGGGAAGGAAAGAAGACAAAATTTTTTGACAAAAAGGAGGGGTCATGTGTTCTCCACTAGTCTGTGAATCTGAGAAAGAAACCAAACTTCTTTGCACTTTGGTTCTTCCAAAGAGGGAGTAATAATAAATTTTGGTACAGTGGTTAAGAGCACAAACTGTAACTTCATTTTAAAGCTAAGCTCTGAGGCTCTATGGTCTCAGTCCACATCTAAGCTCTACCACAAACCAGCTGTATGACCTTGAGCAAGTTAATTCATCTTTGTATCTCAATTTTTGTTTAGCAAAATTAGGTTAAGAAAAAGCCATTAGATTCCTAAAAAGTAATGTTCTTAGAAAAACATCATGTGCAGAGTAAGCATTATAAAAAATGTTAACTTTTGGACACCTGGATGGCACAGTCATTAAGCACCTGCCTTTGGCTCAGGTCATGATCTCAGGGTGCTGGGATGGAGCCCCACGTTGTCGGGCTCTCTGCTCAGCAGGGAGTCTGCTTCTCCTTCTATCCCTTAAGATAAAATATCAAACTGCCATTGAAAGATATAGTTCATAAGTTTACGTGTATGTGTATGTGTATACTCTCTCTCATTCTTTCTCTCTCTCTCTCAGATAAATAAAATCTTAAAAAAAAATCAACCTTTGTTTTTAACCTCACTCAATAAATAATCATATTTACTTAACATGTCAGTTACCTTCCCCCAGTATTCTTCTCTTATAGTTCTATAGGTCAAGGCTCAACATGGATATTATTGGGCTTGAACCAAGGAACCAGCTGGGCTGAATTAATTTCTAGAGGCTCTGGGGGAAAATCTGTTTCTTTACCTTCTCCAACTTCTAGAGGCCACTGACATTCCTTGGCACATGGCCATTCCTCCACTCTCAATGTCAGTAACTGCAAAGTTAAGTCCTCTTCACGCTGTCCTCCTCTGTTTTCTGCAGCCAGGAAAGGTCATCTGCATTTAAGAACGTGTGTTGACTACACTGAGCCCACCACAATAATATAGGATGATCTCCCCTTCTCAATGTTGTTAACCTAAACCACATATGCAGAGTCCCTTTTGTCATGCAAACTAACATATTCACAAGTTGGGAGGGTGTAGGCATGGACATCTTTGGGGCCATTTCTATGCCTACAACACTGTCCCATCCCATACAAATATAGATATACAATGTAAGCTACACACACAAGGATCTTACCATAACTTTCTCTCATTTCCATAAAACAAAGCAATTTCATAATGCCACAATTTTAGCTAGAATAAGAATAAAGTACTTTTGTCTTAATTCTTATCTGTAAGGGAAAGAGAGAGACGCCACTTTTTTGCCATAGCCATTTCTCATGACAACACCAGAGCAGTGACTGTATTTTATGATCTTTTCCCAGGATTTATTGAATTAAAAAGAGAGGGAGAGAGAGAAACTTTGTAGCTTTCTCCAAAACTATGATAATTCCTCTGCTTTTGCCTCTTGAGGCCAGTAGCCAGGGAAACTCTAACAATGGATAGGAGAGGCTACTGTCCATTCCTGAGGGATGCTTACTCCAACTATCTCCTATCATGCGAGGCACAAAATTCCCATCATGGTATAGTCCTCATTCTTAAGGAAAAGGACCATTTAAAAAACATAAATATGTTATCTGAGATGATTAAAACAATCATTAATGCTTTGACCCAATTGCCCTTAGAGAATGGGGAAATAAGTAATAGGAAAATAGGAAATGATGTGGAAAAGATATGAAGAAAGGATGACCAAAGCATAGTTGCTTGTAGGCTCTATTAGACCCACTGAAGGCCTCGCAGGAAACTGTGGAAAATGATAGAAGGAGGGGACTTGAAGAAATACACATCATGAATTCAGTATGTTGCCAGAGAAAGGAGGGTGCTACAGATGCTCACCTTGGGCCTCATTAAGTTGCCAGAGGTTAGTGTAATGGCTGTTCCTGGACGTGAAGTCCTCCTTGTGGGGTCGCCACAGACCATGAAACCGAATGGGTATTAACAAAAGCAACAGACACTCATTAGTCACCACTCTGTGCTAGATAACAACTTCAACTTAGGCAAGTTGCTCTTGCTTCTTAATCCTCAATGTCTATGTATATACAATAGGATTAAATTACCTGCCTCGAAAATTACTGTGAACATTAAATGAGATAATTTATGAGAAAACACCCTGTCCAATTAAATGTTTGGTACAACATGTGTGGATGCCAGGAGATGTTACATATTTTCTCATCTCCATACTATGTCCTCAAACTCAGTATGAACATAATAATTTGTGTTCTATGATATATGGTTTGTACAGTCTTGAGGAATCACCATTACCACCAATAGAAAAATGAAAGGGAGGAAGGAAGGAAGGAAGGAAGGCCGGCCAAAAAAAAAAAAAAGAACAAGGAAAACTATAGATAAAAAGGCTAAAAGGCATATTTATTTTGTTCCTTAAAACAAATTTGTATTTGTACATAGAAAGGTCTCATGAAAAAATTTATAGGCAGAAAAGTGGTGTTCTTGCTTTCAGGTACAATTTTATGTTAGTTGATAGCCCCCAAATACTACTTTGTTTTGTACTTTAAGCAAAAGCTCTTTTGATAATAGAAAGGCCTCTGCGTGTCATGGAATATATACTATACCCAATTCCATGGCACATCACACACACACACACACACACTCATACGCACACATAAATCATTTTGGGTTGTGTCAATGTGAAGCAGTGGAAAGAATGCTGGATGGAATCAGAATACCAAATACCAATTTATTACCTCCCCAACCAATAGATTTTTGGGTGCTCCTGGACCAGTCCCTCAGCCTCTGTGGACCTCAATTTCCTTATCAATAAAACTGGAAGCTGGTACAGATCATTCTTCATTGTAACAAGGCAGTACTTTCATGCCAAAACCAATTTGTAAACTGAATTCATTTTTCAAAGCAAATAGTGACAAGCTCCCAAGGTGAACATTATAAATGTAACTGAACTTGAGCACATAATGAGGAAGTCATAAGTAATGAGAGAATAAAAGACTTACATTATACCTTCATATTTCTGATTAGCTTACTACCTTTAAGTGATCCCCGAAGATAATAACTAGCGACATCTTCAAAAAATAGAATGAAGGCACCTATTTCTTCCTCTCATGATGATACCCATTTCCCACCTGGGAAGGCTCCTTCTCCTCATGTCTCATCCTCCCAGACTACATAGATCAAGGTTTTTGAGGATATCTGGGGATTTATCCCAGCAGTGCCAATGCAAAACTCCACCCAAGCCACCCACCCCTTGATAATATTTTGACCACTCCAAAATACCATGATTACCTTTCATCCACAACTCTTCACTGGCATGTTTTGCAGACTCCTTCAGTATTACATGAGAGTCTAAAAAAAACTATATCATTCATCTTTAATGAAGGGGTTAATACACTGTTTTGTAGCTCTCCAGAGAGCTTTATGTACAGTCAAGTTTGACTATTATCATACAAGTTAAAAAAGAAATTCACTGACCATATTGAACTGGTCAGAGCAAAGCAAATACATCAGATCTTTGTAACCTTGTCAGATCTGGCTGTGCAAGTGCATATGCTAAGTCTCTCCAAGTCTGCCTTTCCTGAGTTATAATTCAGATTTCCAAAGGACACAGCATTTAACTAGATGCATATCATTTGCACAGCCTTCACAAAGGTCCCTTAACTGGGACCTTTTGATTCAACCTCAGCAATTCGATGACTGTGATAAAGTGAAGTTACAGCTCTCTGAGCTTCTTCCTCACAAAACTGTAATTGTGTAATTTCAAGGTGAACAGGTTCCCCCTTTATTTTTTTATACTTTATTTATTTATTTGAGAGAGAGACAGTGTGAGTGTCAGGGAGGGGCAGAGGGAGAAGCACACTCCCTCCCCGCTGAGCGGGGCTCCATCCCAAGACCCTGAGACCATGACCTGAGGGAAGGCAGACACTTACCCTGAGCCACCCAGGCGTCCCCAGGTTCTCTCTTTAAAAACCTATCCAACAAGAGTTGCCTTCACATCTCACTGTCTCAAAACTCAGGAGTAAGGAAATGGCTTCACAGTGTGAGGACTGGCAAACACAGCAAAATGGATTTGCTTGTACAAATGTGGCATGTGAGGTTCCAGAAAGACAAATGGATGTAAGCAAAGTACTGCCATTATAGTTTTTCCTAATGGGAGACAGGAACTGTGCCTATTCAAGAGCAGTGACACCTTGGCCATACAACATTTGTTTAAAATATTGAAGTACATGGTCCATATATACAATGGAATATTATGCCTCCATCAGAAAGGATGAACACCCAACCTTTGTATCAACATGGACGGGACTGGAAGAGATTATGCGGAGTGAAGTAAGTCAAGCAGAGAGAGTCAATTACCTTATGATCTCACTTACATGTGGAGCATAAGGAAAAACATGGAGGGCATTGGGAGAAGGAAAGGAAGGGTGAATGGGGGGAAATCAGAGGGGGCGATGAACCATGAGAGACTGTGGACTCTGAGCAACAAGCTGAGGGTTTTGGAGGGGAGTGGGTGGGGGTTGGGCGAGCCTGGTGGTGGGTATTGAGGAGGGCATGTATTGCATGGAGCACTGGGTGTGGTGCATGAACAATGAATCTTGGAACACTGAAAAAATAAAATAAAATTTATTAATTAAAAAAATAAAATAAAATAAAATATTGAAGTACAAAAAAAATTGAAGTACAAAAGAAAAAAAAAAGTTCTGTTCAGGAAAAAACAAAGAGCTGGGAGCCAGAAGCTGGTGCAGTGTTGCCTCTGGAAACAGAAGGAAAAAATTCTTGATAAGCCAGGTGAGCTGGAATCTCAGGACAGTGCTTGAGTTTGCATCCTTCTTGCTGGTCTGGCCTTCTAGATCACACGGCCAGAGACTTCCCTCATGGTGCTCCTCACCCTGGCTCCAAAAACTATTAGGACTGTATTGTACCCCAACTACTGGTTCTTCTGAGTTAAATCTCTACTTTTACTTCTGAGTAAAATCAACACATTAAGTTAGAGCAAAACTCACAGGGAAATTTGACAGCTCATTCACTTCTGTGAGTCATTCCATAGGAAAAAATCAGAAAAAGCTCAAGACATGTAAATAAATAAATCTGAATGAGGTCAGAGTTCACTCTAGAAGGTCTTCTAAAGCCTTAGGCTGTGCTGGACCAGCTTTAAATGAACCCTCCCTGTCAAATCCCCATAAAAGGAAGCTGCTTCCTTATTCTTTCTAGAAAAAAGAACAGCATGCACCCTGAGTAGATTCTATAAACATGTTTGAATCACACATTTCAATACCTGTTGATTTCAGTGTCTGACCCTAAGTCTGCTTTATTGGTTGGTGAAACCCTAAAACTGTTACCTGCTAAGTATTGATTAAATAGATTGAATAGCATTAACCACAGAAATTAGAATAAAACAAGAGCTTATAGCCTTCCACCTCAAAGGGATATAATGAAAAGCCAAGAAAACTATAGATGCCAGAAGTCTGGAATCTACTGTCCATATCTGTGATCCTCTTTACATTCTCTCCCATGGTCCCCATCTGAATATTGTACAATATCTTCCTGCCTTCATGATCAAATTTTAAAGCAACAATTGATTCTGGCTGGATTGTTTTTTAAGAGCTGTTCATTCTTCAATCTGCTTCAACTTTTTCCCATACTGACTTTTCCACTAAGAATGCCCTTCCTGTAGATATCAGAATCCTCCCAAATCATTAAATTCACATTTTGCATTATTTCTTGCGCCATTTGCCCATTCTCCCATCCAAAAACTCTTTCCTATTAGGGCTTGTTCCATGATCCAAGTCCCTCCTGAATTTTCCCACCTCCCCAGGAGTTCTTTCTCAGAATTATTTGAGAGCATTCTATTTCTGCTCACTCCTTAAATTTTGGAGTACCCCAGAAGCTCATTTAGTTGCATGGCTTCAAATCCCAAAGAATTTTTCTTCAGCTCAGATCTCTCTCTCCAAGAAGAGAGTCCAATTTCCTCTAAAAAAATTCTGCTTGTAAATTCTATGAGTATACTATTTTTAGAGTTAAACTTCTTCTTCATTCCTCATCCTACCTTGTATCATGAGTCACC
>CM053607.1:91192136-91218249 GCA_028646535.1 Procyon lotor | reverse complement strand
GCTAGGATTCTTTCGGAGAGATATCATGCTGTTGTTTGCTCTTGTTGTTTTTCACCCTATCTCCCGTGTCTGCCTACCTCAAAAAAGGAACTCTTTAAATATTGAGAAGTTGAATTACTGAATTAATTCATGGGCAAATCATCGCACTAAATGTGCTGTCAACAGAACTCTGCAATGATGGGTATGTTCACGCAATGTTCACCTGCTAGAGTAACTACCAGGCACATATGGTTACTCTTGAGCCCTTGAAATGTGTCTAATAGAGCTGAGAAACTGAAATTTTAATTTCATCTTATTTTAATTAATTTAAATTTAAATTTAATTAGCCACATGTGGCTGATGAGTAACATATTGGATAAGACAGTTCGAGATAGTAGGGATATAACCACGACCAGAACACAGTGTCTGCCTTCAAGGAGAGTTCCTTGTCCAGAAAGATAAGCTCAAAATCATTGAAAGTCTTCACAAAAGGAGAGGCATTTGAACCAGGTATGCAGGATAAAATACAGAATTGAATCTAAAGTGAAGATTCAGAGCTTCACCTAAGACATACACTAAATGGCATGTTGCAGGCCTAAGACAAGGTTTTCTATTTAACTTATAATAACTCATATGCAACTAGAGAAAACATAGATTTGTTTTGAGGATTAAAAGACAGTATATAGGTACTTAGAATATAGAAAGAGCTACTGCGTGTGTATATATGTATATACACACTCTTGCATAATCTCTCTCTCTCTATATATATATATATTAACCATAATTTATTCTAACCAAAAATAATCATAATTTATTTTCCACTCCTTATGCATATGAGACCAAAGAAAGAATTATTTTGTTCATACAATGATATTTAGTGGCATAGCTAGCTTTGGGAGTAAGGAAAAAAGAGAGAAGAAAGAAGTCCGTGCACGTGATCAGGAACCTCCAGCAATCTTCAAAAATTGTGGCCTAGAATCCTAGAAACAAACAATATAGGTATATTCCTTTGGTTTCATTTCTTATAGCTTTAGTTTATAAGAGAAAAGGTTAAATAGCTCCATCTAGAGATACTTGTAGTAGATCTTAGGGATACACAGACTAGAAATCATCACAGGCACCAGCCCCTAGCCAATTTCTGTTCTTCCTTCAAAGAGTTTCATAAATAAATCACCCCCACTGGTCCTACATTATACCTACAGCAAATCTGGGAGAAACCACTATAATCTAGTCCTTAGAAATTTATAAAATTTTACGCTACTTAAACGTTAGCTTAAATGAGTAGAACTCCATAAAAACAATAAGCCCCAAGAACAAGTGAGATGAAGAGATGAACAAAGCTTTCCTGTGGCTTTCAAATGCGTTCAGTAGCACGTACAGATACAATCAGAGCCATGCCAAGGTTGCTAGCAGAGCAAGGCAACTGTAAAGTCACCCAAGCCTATGCTACACTGTTGCTGAGGACAAAATGGTGCGTAGGAACAAACACATTCTCTGAATCTAGGGGGCTTATGTTCTAACGGAGGATAGAGGCATTAACCAAATACGATAATATTTAAAAATCATAATGCAACAAGAGCTTTTAGGAATAGTTCAATAATGCAAGGAGTAAAACAAAAGGATCTAGGAAGACTTCCCTGACGAAATGACACGGAGCTCAAATATAAAGGTTGGGTGGGAAAGAACGCAGAGAATAAACGAAGGATGAGTACTGAATGCAGAGGAAGAGGAAGGCTCAAAGACTGTCACAGATAGGAACATTCCAACTCAAGAGAGTGCAAATGGACACAGGTGGATGGGTTGGAAAGAGTGAGAGAGTGGGGAGAGCTGCTCTTCCTTTCTGGGCTGCCCCTACTGTAGAATGAGAGCACCACCTCTCTGCAGTGTGCTGGGTTTCCCACTGTGTGCTGCCATTTACAGATAGGTGATACTTACATCTCCCTCTATGTCTATCTACTACAGCTTTAGTTTCTTCACAGGAATGAGCAGAAAGGCCTACATCTTTCTGAGAAGGGGCTCTGCAGACACGTCACATGGGAAAACTCTAGGAACAGGCAGTAACCAAGCAATGGATGAAAACTTTGAGGATCCAGCTGCCTTGAAACTGGCATTCTTGCCTACTAACAAGATGAGAAAGGGTGACCCCCTCAAAAGGCAAGCATTACAAAGAGCAGAGGAAACTTTGGGGGGTTATGGATATATTCATTATCTTGACTGTGGTGATGGTTTCATAGACATAACTATGTCCTTAAAAAGTCTCAACTGGTTTTTCTACCACAGATAAATTTTTAGGATGCTTGCCACAATATAAAAGTGAGAAAACACAGAAACAAATAGGAAAATGTAAATAACAATCAATAAATATAAAGAATATCATCTTGCAAGCAATAAGAAAAATACAGATTAAAACCAGAAGTCATCTTCACTCATTACATTGGCAAAATATATATACCCATAAACCTCATAACCTAATCAAGTCCATTCTTTAAAAATGTGGGGAATAATAAATAGACAGAAGGAGACTGTATTTCATTATATTAAAAAAATAAGAATGTGTTATGAATGCATACAAACTCTCCAGTCAATTTCCCCAAACGTCAATAAATCACTCTTAAACACTATATAATATTTCCCTCAAAGATGCCTACATAATAGGAAAGAATTAAATACCAACTACTTAATTATCACTTATTAGCAGATAAGTTTGTATACAATATTCAAATATATTAGTTATGAAGTACTCTTTCTTTCTCATTGCAACAAATATGTACTATAATGTAACTAAATAATGAATAATGTGCAAAACACACATAAGATGGAAATGGAACTTTGCAAAATACAATGTTAAATGGTTTTTCTATTTAATGTGAATAACCGAATGGAGATCTCACTTTTCTGGGTTTTTTTTTTTTCAGTTTTATGAACATATAAATGACAACACTGTACAAGCTTAAAATACATTGTGATGATTTGTTAATATGTATGTATTGCAAGATGATAACCACAGTAAAGGTCAGTTCATATCTCCAATATCTACAGAATTACCACTACTTCCGTTTGTATCTGTGGTAGGAACATTCAAGTTCTACTCTCTCAGAAAATTTCAAGTGTAAATGACAGTATTTTTAACTATACTCACTAAGCTATAATATTAGATTCCCAGAACTTATTTATCTTACAACTGAAAGTTTATACCCTTGACCAACATCTGCCTGATTCCCCCCCAGCCCCCATAAGCACCAATCTCTTCTCTGTTTTTACCTGTTCAAATTTTTTTAGATGTCACTGAAAAATTTAGATTACATTTTATAAGTGAGATCACGCAGTATTTTGCTCTAATTTTACTTAGCATAATGCTCTGAAGTTCATCCATATTGTCACAAATGGCAGGATTTCCTTCTTTTTTATGGCTGAATAATATTCCTGTGTGTGTGAGGACATGGGTCGTTTTCACATCTTGACTATTATTCCCTTTTCAAAAAGTAACTGTGTTAGGGCTACACAGTATGTCCTTTTACCCTGAATTTTGCTAAAGCAACCTATCTTCTCTACTTTATACCAGGGAACTGATTCAGATAGTTGAATTGGGGCTGAAAACATTAAAAGTCACTACAGGGATAACTGAAATAGTGACAGGAAATAATACTTATATTTTTTAATGACACACCTTTTGTGAAGGTGTAGTAGTGAACCCAACTCTACGTTGTTGGTAAAAGTCTGCATTACCATTTTACACACAGACATGTTTACAGAAGATGTGATTACATAAATTGAAGGTTGAAATCTCTGGCAAGGACCTGGAAAGCAGCTCTTTGGGGTTGTCACTCAAAGTCAGATCCATATGCTTTGGAAATAATATTGTGATCAAATTCATATTCTTGGATAGGAATTTAAGAGCCCAAGCAAAAATTCACCTGGTTGGATCTTAATTTCATTAAAGAACATTGCTATTTCAGGAATTTCTTTTTTAATACAAGAAAAAATTTTTTAAATTCCTTTATTTAATATAAAGCAAACAATTATTTTGCAATGTGGAAAATCACTTCCATATGTGTTTGTTTTTCAGATTTTTTTTTTAAAGATTTTATTTATTTATTTGACAGATATCACAAGTAGGCAGAGAGGCAGGTAGAGAGAGAGAGAAGGTAGCAGGCTCCCCGCTGAGCAGAGAGCCCGATGTGGGGCTCGATCCCAGGACGCTGAGATCATGACCTGAGCCGAAGGCAGAGGCTTTAACCCACTGAGCCACCCAGGCGCCCCTGTTTTTCAGATTTTCTTAAGCAGGAAATACCCACTGGGTAATTTATATGATTTAAAACAACTATTGTTGTACTCCAATTAGAAATAAAGAATAAGGCACATTTGTGAGGCATAAAATAATCACAGAGCACTCAGTTACTACCTGTAAGTCTAGGGACTCTTGTGGAAAGAACAAGCACTGGCTCAGTTGTTGATAAAAACATAGTCACACTTCAAAAATCTATCACATCTGGCACAGGCCTAGGGCCACTCAGCACACAGTTCTCAGTAGAAATTTCCAGAATACAATTTTTCAGAAAATCACTTTAACTCAAGAGATTAGTGGAAATAAACAATAATGCTGCACTTTACACACAAGGCTTTGCCTTTTTTTCTCTGCTCAGGTAGGTTTGGCTAGATTGGGAGCACTAATGTGTCACAGTCAAATAGAACTTTCTGATGGAAACGTTCTATATTGCTTGATCTAATAAGGCAGCAACTAGCCACATGTGGCTTTTGAGCCCTTAAAATGGGGTTAGAGAGACTGACTTATAAATCTTACTTAAGGGGTGCCTGGGTGGCTCAGTGGGTTAAAGCCTCTGCTCAGGTCGTGATCTCAGGGTCCTGGGATCGAGCCCCGCATCGGGCTCTCTGCTCGGCGGGGAGCCTGCTTCCCCCTCTCCCTCTGCCTGCCTCTCTGCCTACTTGTGATCTCTCCCTCTGTCAAATAAATAAATAAAAATCTTAAAAAAAAAATTAAAAAAAAATCTTACTTAACAAAAACATTTAAATTCAAATAAATTTAACAAAATAGCATTTAAAAAACACATGTGGCTGGTGGCTATGACTGATCAGCAGAGATCTACTTGGAGCCTAACTAGCCCAAATCTGAAACTACTAGAGACCTCTTGCTATCACCAAGCTATCAGTCTTTCTCACCTTTATACATGACAGCAGCTAGCTTTTGTGTGAGATGGTATCAGAATGGCAGGGGTGCCCTGAGGGGCTCAGATGCTTCTGTGTCTCCCTTTGGCTCAGGTCATGATCTCCAGATCCTGGGACTGATCCCCGTATCGAGTTCCCAGCTCAACAGGGAGTCTGCTTCTCCCTCTCCCTCTGTCTCTCCCCCTGCGTGTGCACTCTCTCTCTCTCTCAAATAAATAAATAAAACCTTTCAATAAATAAATAGATGATAGAAACCTGCCAACCAGTGTGTTTTGTTCATGGTGTTCTATGTAGACAGAACAAAGACAAAAGCTTAATAAGTTTATCACTGATATTTTACTGGTAAAAGACATGGGTGCTAGCACATTTTCAACAGTTATTGGATATGACATTAAATTTTCATCTTCCATTCAGAATTTGAATAATGAGAAAGCCCTTTGTGGCCCAGATACTGGCTCCCATTCCCACAGCTTAGACATATTCATTAAAGGGCATCAACAAGAAAGAAAGCTTATTAAAGGAGATTATTAATTTTCAGGCTCATTATCCCAACTGTTATTTTTCTCTGTTATGTCTCAATGAAATATGTGGGTAAGTCTAGTGCTGAGGAAGAAGAAAAGCTAAGGGGAGAAAAAATGTGGGAGCCGAAGCAATCATGCATCAGGACACAGCAGAGCCGACAGCCTCTCTCAGGCTAAGGACAAATTGGATCAAGTGAGGTTGAAGGGCTGCATAATGATATGGAGAAGGTCAGATGCAAAATGAGAAATTGTGTTTCCAAGAGTAGAGCAATAGGACTGGAATACCTATTAAATGTTCTTCATCTTAGGCCTCAGGAATGCCAGCCACATGACAAGCACATTGTGTAAGACTTCAAAAGAACATGGGTTTGAAACATTTTAGGGGAAAAAAAGCCTTTTCAAAATAAGTCTCGCGCGACAAAAGAAAAAAATTCAATGTTACTCTTAAGTCACAGACTGCCTGTAAAGCCATCAATTTCCCATTATTTGTTGATGGCTGTGACATAGGTCAGTGTTTCTCAAAGTGTGAATGTGGTTGGCTGGTATCAGTATTGTTTGGAGAACTGATGAAAAATACAGAATTCTGGGACCTCTTCCAGTTCTTCCAAATCAGAATCTCTAGGGCTGGACACCCGGCCTCTGTCTTTCTACTATTATCCCCAGATGATGCCTGTACAGACCAAGGTTTGAGAAGGTCCATCAAAGGAGAGTGAAGGATGATAAGGAGCGTGGAAGCTCACAGAGTTCTCACCCAAATATTGGAAGAAAAAGAAAAAGTCTTTAGAATTTGTTTAACAGGTGGATGCCTGAACTTTCAAGCAGCACCTGATGGGCTGAAAATTAACATATATGCAATATCTTTAAATAATCACAAATACCCTTATGGTTTCCATAAAAGCAGGATACAAATCATTATTAGGAAGTGTGATAATTTTATGTGTCAACTTGCCTAGGTCACAGATTGCTTAGATATTAGGGTAAACATTACTTCCGGGTGTGTCAGTGAGGATGTTTCTGAATGAGAGTCACATCTAACTTGGTAGATTAAGTAAAGCAGATGGCCCTCCCCAGCGTGGGTGGCTCCATCCGATCCTGGGAGGCCTGAATGGAATAAAAGGCTGAGTAAAAAGTTCTCTCGCTCCACCTTGCTGTCCTCCATCTGGGACATCAGTCTTCTCCTGCTTTCAGATCTGGACTCAGATTTGGTTCTCCAGCCTTCAGATTTAGACTGGAAATGTATTATCGGCTGTCTTGGGTAGATCTTGGACTTCACACCATCCATAATCACATGAGCCAATTCCTTATAATAAATCTCTCTACATAAGGAGAGGGAGGGTTAACTATAAGGAATAACATTTTATTTTTTTTATTTGAAATTGGTACTGATTCTGTTTCTCTGGAGAGCCTAGATGGATACAGATTTTGATACTGAAAGTGGGTGTAAAGAACAGAATTTTAAGGATGAGTATTCTGAATCGACTCCAGGGTCTCTGGAATTGGCTCTCTAATTTGATTAGATTTAAATATGTCGATGACTCTATTTCCAGTAGTAAAGAGCGCGCTGATAGTACCTGGCATGATCTGAGATCTACAAAATATCTCCAGTTGACCCTGCTAATCACTAAGTATAGAAGCAAGGAGTTAGGTCCCTGTGTACATGATATTTTCTAACATTTTTGGAAATATAACAAATATAATGAAATTAGTTGGTTGTTTTTAATGTCACTGGAGAAAATGGTGAAAGAAGAGAATGAGTTTAGGGATTCAAATTGCTAGCTCAGGGCACCTGGGTGGCTCAGCTGGTTAAGTGGTCATGATCTCGGGGTCCTGGGATCCAGTGCTGTGTCAAGGCCTGCACTGAGCCCTGCACTGGGCTCTGCTCAGCAGAGAATCTGCTTCCCCTCTCCCTCTGCCCCCTCCCACTCCTCATCCTCTCTGTATCAACCTCTTTCAAAGAAAGAAAGAAAAAAAAAAGAAGAAAGGAAGGAGGGAAGGAAGGAAGGAAGGAAACCTTAAAAAAATTGCCAACTGAAGGGCCACATACATGACCTGAACTCTTCTTCTATATGTACCCTGAAGGAGATCATTACATCCTGTAGCCACAGGGTTGCAACTGCTGAAAATCAAATGCAGAATCTCATCCTGCGACTGACTGAATTAAAACACAAAGTGGACTCCCAGCCTTGCAGGTTGTCTATTAAAATGAAACCACAGACTGGGAAAGAATGGGATACTGTAAATTGGAATGGGCACACTGAGCCCCCAAATTTTCATGATTTTTCTCTGCCAATGGAAGACCTGCCTTGGTCTAATGCAGAAAAAAATTCAAAGAGTTAAGGAAAATGGCATGTGAGAGTGCATTTATCCTCTAAGAGCTACTCACCTATACTAGGAGAGTCCAGAAGACATACATTTCACTAATAATATGAGAAATACATTTGTGAGGAGCACCCTGGCATCCTTGAAGAGCTCTGTCACAGTTCTTCTCTATAGGCCAAGGGGAAGTGCAATCAGTGGACTGGAGAACCTAAACGCAATAAGAGTAATTGGATCCTGAGGTAGCAGGGGCCAAGGGGCAACACTCAACTGCCAAAGGCAAGCCGGGAGTGGGCACTATAATGGACAGTAATCAGAACAGTCTGACTCATGCAAACCTATGGCATTGACTAACTGATCACAGTGTTCCTAAAAGTAAAATAGAAAGGAAGCCTCCTAAATTCTTACTTGATCTGCATAAGCAGAAAATTCTAGGTCACTTGAACAGAAGTCTAACCTGAATTATAAAAATACAGAATCGTGGCCCCTCATTCCACTCCCAGACTTGAGCCAGTTTACAGATCCAGAACCCCTTGAATAAAGGGGATGCAGGGCTCCTTGAGGAAGGAGATCCCGTGCACTACCAAAAATTTATATTGTTAATCTTACTTCCAGCCTCTGCCCCCCCCCCCAAAATTCAATGGTCTTTTACTAGTGTAACTGTAAACTGAAGAAAAGGAAGTAATCAGACCTTCCGGGGACTACGAGACACTGGCTCTAAACCAACACTAATTGCCAGAGACCAAAGCTTCACTGTGGCCACAGCCAGACATGGGGGGGTATGGAAGTCAGGTGATCATTGGAGTTGTAGGACAGCCCACTGTGCTTCTTATAATATATCCTGTGGCTACTTCTCCAGATGCCGATGACATAACTGAAATAAATATACTCAGCAGCTAGCAGAATTCCCACACTAGTTCTCTTATGTGGGAGGCAGGGCCCAGGCAGAAGCTGCTAGAACAGCTTCTACCTAGGAAAATAGTAAATGAAAAGCAATAGTCAAGCATTCCTGGAGGGATTCCTGAGCTTAGGACCACTCTGAAGGGGTTGAAAGATGCAGGGGTGGTGGTTCCCACCTTTATTCCCATTAAACTCACCTTCTTGGCCTGTGCAGAAGACAGACTGACCTTGGGAAATGACCTTGCATTATTGCAAGTGACCAGGTGGGAGCTCCTGCAGCAGCTGCTCTGTCAGGTGTGGCTTCACTGCTTCAGCAAATGAACACAGTTACCTGGTATACAGCTGTTAACCTGGCAAACAGCTCTTTCTCCATCCCTGTCCGTGAGGCCCAGGAGAAGCAGTTGGCCCTCCACTGGTAAGGAGAGGAATATACCCGCACTGTCCTCCCTCAGGGCTATGTCAGCTCTCCAGTCCTATGTCGTAATGGAGTTCGCAGGGTCCTTGCTCTCCTTGCCTTTTTACAAGATATCGTGCTGGGCCATTACGTGGATCACATTAGCTAATGAGAACTAGCAAGCAAGAAGTAGCAACCATGCCAGATTTGTTGCATATCAGAAAGTAGAAAATAAATACAACAAAAATTCAGGGATCTTCTACCTCAGTGAAATATCTAGGTACCAGGAGCGTAAAACATGTCAAGATATCTCTTCCAGGATGAAGGATAATTTGTTGCAGCAGGCCTCTCTGCAAACTGGGGGGAGAAAATGGGACATTGCCTAGTAGAACTCCGGATTTTGGAGGCAAGAAATTCTTCATTTGGGTGTGCTGTCCAGCCCACTTACCAAGGAATCTGAAAAGCTGCTAGCTATAAGTGAGTCTAGAATAAGAAAAGACCCTGCCCCAGGTCCAAGCTGCTGTACAAGCTATTCTGCCACTTGGGCCATTTGATGGAACAGATCCAGTGATGACTGAAGATGTTAATGACAGATAAGGATGCTGGTGGGTGGACCTTGGACAGGTCCCTACAGGTCAATCACACACAGCACGGGCCCCTGGGGTTGTGAAACAATGTCCTGGTATCCTTCACAGATACCTACTCTTCTTTGAGAGAGAGCTCTTGACCTGCTATTGAGTCTTAGTAGAGCCTGCACCCCTAACCATATGACACCAAATTACCGTGCAATCAGAGCTGCCCGTCATGAACTGGGTGTTAAGTGACCTACCAAGCGGCACTCTCATTAGATGGCTGTGTCTTGCACGTGATTGGGTCTGAGCAGGCCCCAAAGCACAAGTAAGTTACATGAAGGAATGGCCGCAATGCCCGTGGTCCCCGAACCGGTTACACTGCCCCTCCTCTCCCAACCTGCATGGATGGCCTCACAAGGAGTCTCCTACACCTGACAGAGGAAATCATTCCTAGATGGTTCTGCAGGATAGGCAGGCACGCCTAAAAGTGAACAGCTGAACAGCTGCAGCCCCATTCTGGAACATCCCTGAAAGACAGTTTTGAAGTCAAATATTCTAAGTGAATAGAAACCTGAGCGCGGCACCTGCTTTCTCATTGTCAGTCTGCTCAGGCTGCTGTAACAAAATACCATAGGCTGGGTGGCTTATAAACAGCAGAAAGTTACTGTTCTGCCTTCACGATCTGATCACCTCCGAAAGGCCCCACCTCCGCATACCTTCCCTTTGGGGGGTTAGATGAATTTGGGAGGCACACAAATATTTCGACCAGAGCCCTCACTTTTTTTTTTTTTTAAAGATTTTATTTATTTGACAGAGAGAAACACAGCGAGAGAGGGAACACAAGCAGAGGGAGTGGTAGCGGGAGAAGCAGGCTTCCTGCTGAGCAGAGAGCCTGATGCGGGGCTCGATCCCAGGAAGCTGGGATCATGACCTGAGCCGAAGGCAGCTGCTTAACGACTGGGCCACCCAGGCGCCCCCAGAGCCCTCACTTTGCTTAGAAAGAGAAATGGCAAGGTGTGCAGCCAGATACTGATTCATGGGCTCTGGCCAATGGTTTGGCTGGATGGTCAGGGATTTAGAAGGGACATGGGTGGGAAATTATTGGCAAGGAAATCTGGGGAAGAGGTGTGGGAATAGATGTCTCTGAAGGGGCAAAAACTTGAAGATATTTGGGTCCCATGTGAATGCTCAGCAAAGGGTGATCTCAGCAGAGGAAGATTTTAATAATCACCTGGGAAGGATGAGCCATCTGTGGCTACCAGTCAGCCTTTTTCCCTTTACCAGGGACCTGTCATCACCCAATGGGCTCATGAATAAAGTGGCCACAGTGGCAAGGACAGAGGTTATGCCTGGGCTCAGCTATATGTACTTCCACTCACCAAGGCTTACCAGGCTATGATCACTGCTAAGCACCAAATCTTTCAGCAGCAAAGACCAACACTGAGCCTGTGACTCACTCGATGGTCAGCCAGCTACCTGGTGGGAGATTATTTACATTGTACCACTTCCATCACGGTAGGAGTAGCATTTTGTTTTTACTGGAATAGGCCATTCTGGATATTTGCCTTCCCTGAATGTAATGCTTCTGCCAAAACCATCATCCATCACTTATAGAACGTCTAATCCATTGTTGTGGTATTGCCCATAGCACTGCTTCTGATCAAAGAACTCACTATATAGCAAAAGAAGTGCAGGACTGGGCCCATTCTTATGGAATTCACTGGTCCTACCATGTTTTCCCCATCCTGAAGTAGCTCGCTTAACAGAATGGTGGATGGCCTTTTGAACACTTAGTGACAGTGCCAACTAGATGGGAATATGTCACAGGGCTAGGGCAGAATTCTCCAGAAGGCTGTGAATGCTCTGAATCTGAGCCCAGGACATGGTATTGTTTCTTCCATAGCCATGGTTCATGGGTCCAGGAATCAAGGAGTATACGGCCACTTAATATTATCTCTAGTGACCTACTAGTAAAATTTTTGCTTTCTGTTTTGGTGACCTTAAGCTCTGCTGGCCTAGAAGTCTTAGGTCCAAAGGCAGGAATCCTTCTATCAGGAGACAAACAATGATTCCATTGAACTAGAATTTAAAAAAGGGGCTTTACCATGATGACTGAGTTACTGATCCTGACTACCAAGGGAAAATTTGACTGCTAATCCACATTGGAGGTTTGAAATATGGAGGACCACTTTGGAGAGATCTTGGTCTTACCATGTCCTGTGATTAAGGTTGATGGAAAACTACACAACCCAATCCAGGCAGGACTACTAATGGCCTAAACCCTTCAGGAATGAAGATTTAGGTCACTTGACCAGGCTAGAAACCACAACTAGCTGAGTTGCTTGCTGAAGGTAAAGGGAATACAGAATGGGTAGTAGAAGAAGGTAGTTATAAATACCAGCTATGACTAAATGACCAGTTATAGAAATGAAGACTATAATTGTCATGAACATTCTTCTTTATGGTGTTATGAATATATTTGTGCATGCAGAAATAGCAGAGAAATCCATAGATGCTTTAAGCAAGTATCTTTATTTTCTTTCCTCTCATATTCTTATCATGTAATATAACTTAAGTACAACAAAGTCAATTCTTTATACATGTGTTTTTATAAATATATAAGGTCAATAAGTTGTATTAAGTTTATGGCAAGTTTTTAAGTATCATTAATTGTACATTATAGTCTTTAAGTTACAGGTTATCAAGAAGACTAAAGACAAAAAGATTCAAGGATTTTGCTTCCTTTTGTAAGCAAGGGGTAGGTGTGTTTATAGCTGTATAGGATAGCTGCATTCTATTAGGTGAAATTATAGATATGTTATTGTCTTTTTTGGAAATCAAACATGATTTTAAAAGATGTGGATGAATACCACATTGGCAACATGTGAACTTGTGATAGTGGTTTCTATGTATCAGTTTGACTGAGCTATGGGGTGCTCAGACATTCAATCAAACATTATTCTGGGTGTGTTTATGAAGGTGTTTCTGGATAAAATTAATGTTTGAATTGGAAAACTGAGTAGAGCAGGTTGCCCTCCCTGGTGTGGATGGGGTTCATCCAATCTGTCAAAGGCCTAATAGAATAAGACTGAGTAAGAAAGATCTCTTTGTCTCTGACTGTCTTTGAGCTGGGACATGGGTTTTCTCTTGCCTTCAGAATAGGATTTGGACCAGAACTTATACCATTGGCTCTTCTGGTTCTTAGGCCTTAAAATTCTAACTGGAAACTGAAACTGATGCATGAAGATACATTAGCTAGTCAAAAGGTGGGAAAAGAATATTCCAGATAGAGGGAATTTCATATTCAAAGACCTTGAGGTAGGAAGAGGCACATCTCAAGAAATTTTAAATATATATATACTTTTTAGTAGGAGAAAGAAAAGCAAAGGTAAAGGTGTTATGTAACAAGGCCAGAGAGATAGGCAGCGCAGTTGTGTGGCAAGTCTTATAATAATTCTTGCATTCACCAAATATTCATTGAGTATTTCCTATATGCCAGTCACCGTTCAAGGAATTGATGATGTATTGTTAAATAAATCAAAGTCCCCCATTAAAAAAAAAAAGTTCTGACTGGAACTATACTACCCGCAAACCCAGGTCTCCACATGCTGACTACAGATGGTAGACTTCACAGCCTCTACCAGCACTTAAAGTATTCTTCATATTAAATATGTTTTGTTATCTGTTTCTCTAGAGAACCCAGACTAATTTAATACATAACTATGATCTTAAATGCTCTGAGTAAAATGAGTGGATGTCGAAGCATCTGTTGTTTGTTTAACTTGAGCTTGTATTTTTTTTCAGGCACCCATTAACACCCCTCAAATAATACAATTAGAAGGTCTTGTTACTGATTGAAGTAATTCAGTTCCACGGCTGTATTGATTTGAGTCCACATCAACACTCTGACATTGAGTACCGCATGGCAGGCAGGGCCAGGCCAGATTACCTGTTTAATCTTCTAGGAAAGTTTCATTTAATAATGAGTCCATTAATTAAAATAAACTGAGAAACACTGAACTGGGAGGCCCTAAAGATACCTTTTAATTCTAAGATAACAATGATTTGCCAGAAGATGATTTATTGTCAACCAAACATGAAGTGCTCTACAACAGTACAAAGTAAATACAATATGAAAGTCCAATAAACTCCAGTGTTCAATTCAAGTAAGGTGAAGAGTCCAGTGTATTAGGGACTACTACTCAATCCATTCTGAGCTACTGTGACCAATTCTGACACCAGATTTTAAGCAATTAAATAAACAACACAATCTAGAGAAGGATAATAGTGGCCAGAAGGCACTGGATCAAGCTGTCCTTTAGAAATAAAAGACTAAGAAAGACATGATAGGGCTCTACATATTTTAATGGTTATCACACAGAAGAAGGTTTAAACAGGGTTTAAAGAAAAAAGTCTAAATTTGAATAGCTTCAAAAATTCAGTGTCTCGGTCACAGTAGTTTACTTCAAGCGCTCAATAACCTCTATGGCTAGTAGTTACCATATTAGATAGTGCACACATAGAACATTTCCATCATTGTAGAGATTTCTATGGACAGTGCTATTCTCAAAGTTAGAATGAGGTACAATAAGGAATTAGAAGAAATGGGACTTGGAATCAAGAAAAGAAAGACCTTTCTAATGGTTAGAGTTATCCTACAACAAAATGCACTAGACTTAGCTACAAGGGGAATTGATCAGGCTAAGCCAAAACACATACATAATTCTACCATTCAGAAAGAGGGTGCACAAAGAACTTCTAAAGCAATAACCAAATTTATAGTTTTAATTACATGGAAATGCTTTATTATAGACACTTTCAACTGATCAAAGGCTGATCTTTCCCTACTTGCATACTGCTGTTTTTAACATATTTGCCAAGGCACATTAAGCTTGTGAACTTTGGATCTTCCAATCAAAACTACCACTTAAACCATGAGTTATTTCCTCACCTCTGAAAATGCATTTCCCTGCTCTTGTTACAGAAATGACATGCAGAGATGGAAAATCTTTCAAGATACAGGAAAAACCAACTCACCCCAGTTACCTCTCTCAAATAGATACAGCAGAAAGATATGGCACATTTTGTGTCCGCAGGCCAACCGTGGTCAGAGTGAGAGGTTCCAATAGCAGGCACAGCAGAAAGAACAAGATGTGACTTTGGGAGCAATGTTACTCTGTTAGCAGACTTCAGGTCCACATGACCGAAGGTGACTCACACACAAATAATGTTCATGGGAACCAATACCATGCAGAGGCAAATGATGAAAAAAGAAATAGGGATATCTGATACATCCATATATCCAGTTCTAGAAATATGTTTTAAGCCCAGGAGTTTCAGTTTGGGTCCAGAACAAGGTACAGGGCATGAGTGATACTCTTGCTTCAAGCCAAGGGCTATAAATAGAGACTAGGAAAATAAATCTTGACAGTGGCATAAGTTGATATCAGGATCATTTCTCCGTCTCTGCCCAGTTACTAGGTAGTGGAACCTGTCTTCCCTGAAGTCTCTGAATCAGAGTATTACTCTGTTCCAGTTCAAGGGTCAATCCCACACCATCTTCATGTGCCAGAGAACCCAAAGCTGGCACTTAGTGTTAAAAAGCGGTTCTGGATGTCAGCCTCTTTGAAAAAAAGAGGTACTTCCGGGCTTAGAATACCAGTGTTTCAGTTTGAGTGCCTATGAAATAGACCCTGAGGTAAGTATTGAATGAATAAAGGAGGCAGTAGGTAAAAAGAAGAAAAGAAGGAAAAGGAAGCCAACAAAGTGTATTATCAAGTGAGTCTCCCCTGAGTAAATAGATCTTATTCCCATTGGTGGAATCTGGGAGCTAATATAGAATATCTCAGGGGCGCCTGGGTGGCTCAGTCGTTAAGCGTCTGCCTTAAGCGGCTCAGGTCATGATCCCAGGGTCCTGGGATCGGGCCCCGTATCGGGCTCCTTGCTCGACGGGAGGCCTGCTTCTCCCGCTCCCACTCCCGCTGCTTGTGTTCCCTCTCTCGCTGTGTTTCTCTCTGTCAAATAAATAAAATCTTAAAAAAAAAAAAAAAAGAACATCTCAGAACTATGCCACCCAAGAAGCAAGGGAGCTGTGGTGCCCAGACACTAACTCCTGAGATTCATTTGCTGAGGTCAGGAGTGTTCACTGTTATGCACATCTGGCTTGCTGTGCACATGGTAAGAATAGATGGCTGGAGAAAACGCTTGAGCAGGGATGTGGACGCTGGCTGATATATGGTCCTACTGACACAGAAATGACAGGGCCTAAGAGAATAATGGCAAGATGCCAGGAGGATCTGCTGTAATCCTGGAGGGACTGGCAGAGTTACACATAAAACTTCCCAGATTGAGCTGCAAAGTATTATCAAGAGTAGCCCACACCAAACGCGAGATCCCAAACCAAAATTAGCGATCTCACAGGAAAACAAGTCAGTATGAATCCGTATGAATCGAGTCAATGTAAAAAATAAATAACGGAATTTGACTTCTAAGAACATCAGGTGATAGAATTGGAGTATCATAAAAATCTGTGTTTAAAACGAGTAAATAAATAAATGGAAAAGGAATCAGAAACATAAGAACACAAAAACAGGCAGATCTAAAGAAAAAAATGTGTTCACTGAAGTAAAAAGTCCAATGGATTAAACAGCACATTAGATAAAACTGGGGAAAGAACAAACTAAAAGACAGAGCTAAAGAAGTTACCTACAAGAGGAAACAAAAAGATACAAAGAGTTTAAAAATACAATAGAGTAGTGAAGACGTGTGGAGAACAAAGTGACATAAACCATGAAATCTCTAAAAGACATTCCAGAAGCCACAAATAAAGATAATTCAGGAAAAAGAGAAAGTCACTATTTGGAAAGATAATAGCTTAGAATTCTTCAGTTCATTAAAGAATGCAGTCCTCAGATTTAGGGAGCCCAGCAAATATAATATAATTTCTCATTGGGGTGCAATCTTTCAAAACAGCTCTCGATAAAGTCACCAGTTACCTTCAATATTGTCATGTTGTGAACAATAGGATTCAGTTCTAATCTTTGTGGACCTAGAAGCCTCATTTGCTTTAGAAGACACTCTCTTGTCCTTGGTATATTTTATGTACATGGCACACTACACTCATTCGATTTTTTTCCTGTCTCATGGGTCACTTATTTTTAGTCTCCTTATCTGATTTCTCCCCCTTTTGCAACCTTTTTTTTGGGGGGGGGGCGGAAAGAAAGCTCTGATTTATTTTGTCCTCTTCCATTTCCTGTGTTGTTTTCAAAGGATGTTTCATACAAAAGGAGATAGTCAATAAAGCCAAAGTGAATGGAAAGACAAAAAAAACACATGTGTTGACATATTGTACGTTCTACAAGATGATCCTTTCCAATTTTACAAAGTTGTACCCGTGACATCACACGAACACCTTCGGCATTTGTGATTAGACTTCTAAGGTGTGAGCTTCACACGTACGGTCTAGTCCAGATCGCCTGTCTTCAGATTGCACATTTTTTTTTTTTTCCTTTTGCAACCTCTTAATGTTAAAATGTCCTTGAGTCCCCTCCCTTTTCTAACTATGCTGCATCAGTTAGTGATTTCATCCAAACACATTGCTTTAAATACCATGCATATGGCAGCAATTTCCAGACTGATACCCGTAGTCCAGATCATTTTTCTACAAGGTCAGACTCACATATAAAATGACATTGGAGCACCTGGCTTGGCTCAGTAGGTAGACTGTGTAACTCTTGATCTCAGGGTCATGAGGTCAAGCCCCATATTGGGCCTAGAGCTTCCTTTAAAAAATAAAATAAAACCAGAATGGACATTTTAAATATATAAATAAATAAATAAATATGACTTACCTTTTATCTCCAGTTGATTATCTTTTAACATCTGAGATACATGTTCTAAACTGAATCTGTTATCTCCCAGTCACTGGGAGACTCTGAAATCTTCCATCTACAACCTTTCATATCTTGGATAATGGCTACCCTATCTTTCCACGTTGCTCATACCAGAAACCTTGAAAACATCCTTAACATCTCTTCATGACTCAGTAAATCCCACTGGTTCTACCTTTAAAAAAGATCCAGAACCCTATACTTCTTCTCACTACCACAGCTACATGCCTGCTCTGAACCCCAAATCGCTTGTCTGGACAAATGAAAGATACTTGGTAATAAAATGCATCATTAGCCTCGATTCTTTACTCCTTTGGCCATGCTTTTTTCCACGATATAACTTTGTAGATCCAGGAAGGAAAGCAAGAAGGCAGGAAGGAAGGAAGAGGGGAAGGGAGGAAGGGAAGGAAGGAAGGAGAAAGAGAGAGGAAGGAAGGAAGGAAGGAAATTTACTTCCCTATGCCTTGGTGTTGGGCGTGGTCACATGACTTGCTTTGGCTACTGGAATTTTAGAAGAAAATGATAGAAGGGACTCACACAGTACTTGTACGATCAGGATGACTCTTGGCCTTTGATACTACCAAGAGAATAATCCTACTTAGTTTTCTGGTCCCAAAGGGAGATGACAAACGTGGAGCCTAGTGAGCCCAGCCAGGTCCAGCTTGAATGCTGCCAGTCTCCTGGCCAAACTGTAGATGAGTCATGAGTGCATGAGCAATCAGAAGGACCCAGCCAAGCCACAGACATAGGAGATACAAATGTTCCCTACTGTATACTACGGAAACTTCATGATTTTATTGCTACCGTAGAAAGGGCAGTTGGATTTTAGCCTCCTAACAGGTCCTCCAACTTCTTCCTTTGACTCCTGAAGGAGTTATTCTATTTTTTTCTAGTTTTGTGTTACGTTTCTTTGCCATAACACAATGCCAATGTTGAAAACAAAAATACAAATATAAGCATGTACTTATTTTAACATTTTATCCATATGTCACCCCAATTTTTAGATAGTTCTGACAATGGAAACAAACCTAAGCAGTAGATACAAGTCAGATAACTGGTTTTTCTCCCCAATCCCCAACATTTAAGAGCTGTCAATAAAGGAACACTTAAAAATCAGATGAGGATCAAAGTTGAAGCACATGTTTCTTTACATATACTGATCCCTACAGTCTGTTGCAAAGGTGAAAACAAGACCATTTTACACACAGCCTGTTGATGTCTAAGTTTTACTTTTAGAAACTACTCAAAGATCATAAAAAGACCTATTTTTTAAAAATAAACTTTGAATGTATATTAATAATCAAGTGAATTTTAAAAGATTGACTCTCAACTATATTTGAAAACAAATGATCTTTAACTTATTAAAATGTCTTCACTTGGCTAATGAAAACTCGAATGTCTATCTATCTTCTTGGAAATTCAGACTAGACACCCAACATGCATAACATGTACCAAAAAGCCTAAGGGTAATATTAATAATCAGCAAATTAGAAGGATATATTAAAAATTAAGGGGAAAAGCATTGTATGTTATAATTATGAACTTATAAAATTCTGTCAAGAGACAAGACACTGCTTCCCTATTTTTCTGTTTTATTTTTTGTGTAAATAAACTTGTACTTTTCCTTTATGCGTAATATGCCAACGCAAGTATCAGAGACTTAACCCCAGGGTTCCCCAACTGTGCAAATTAAAACTAGGGGACATTTAAGCCAAAACTCTAATGTTTAAGGCCATAAGTAAAACTTAGGAGAGTGTACAATAAATTTCAATGCTATCACATAATTCTGCTTTAACCGGCAAAACCCACTATTTGTGATGTTTAGTTATTTGATTATGTTTTCATTTTTTCCTGTCTTTTCATATTTGTCTCCTTTGGGAAAAATTAACCATTGAATACAAAGATTATCACTCTGAGTATCTCTTCCATGTCTCTCACCATGGTTACAAATTCCTTGTTCCTGCTTGGAAGAGACTGATTTTTTTCACCAGTATCTCCCTTCCAGGATTTCACCAATTATGCATTATAGGGCCTGACATAGAACCATGGGCTAGGGGAGTTATTCAGATAAAACAGTCACGTCCAAGGACAATTCCAGTCTGAATTTTTCTTGGAAGAGACCAAAGTAGGCGGGCAGGGATGAGCAATCTGAATTTGTACTTGCTAAGGAAGCCATGGCCTCCAGTATTCTTTCTCGTTAACTCTCAGCCAGTTACATTACAACCACTTGGAGTGCTTCGCATTAAAATGAAGATTTTTTTTTTTTAAGATTTTATTTATTTATTTGAGAGAGACAGTGAGAGAGCATGAGAGAGGAGAACGTCAGAGGGAGAAGCAGACTCCCCGAGGAGCTGTGAGCCAGATGGGGGACTCGATCCCGGGAGTCCGGGATCATGACCTGAGCTGAAGGCAGATGCTTAACCAACTGAGCCACCCGGGCACCCCTAAAACAAAGATTCTTAAGAGTCACTACAGATCTCCTGAAGGAAAATGTCTGGGTGGAGATTGTGAATAGGTATTCAGAAAAAAAAGCTTACAGGGTAATTGGTGTTCATAACAACCTCTCATGTAGAAGTTGCTACAGGGGTGCCTGGGTGGCTCAGTGGGTTAAAGCCTCTGCCTTCAGCTCAGATCATGATCTCAGGGTCCAGGGATCGAGCCCCGCATTGGACTCTCTGCCCAGCAGGGAGCCTGCTTCCCCCTCTATCTGTCTGCCTCTCTGCCTACTTGTGGTCTCTCTCCTCTCTGTCAAATAAATAAATAAAATCTTTAAAAAAAAAAAAAAAGAAGAAGTTGCTACGACAGAGAAAACTAACATACTATTTAACAAGGAGGCCCCAGAAGATGGCCATGGGAAGATCTAAATCTGAACCAAAATAAACCCTAAGGCATTGTCCTAACTTGCAAACTAATCACAAAAAAAAGTGGATGCTCTTTGCTATGGGGTGCAGAAGGAAAATGAAGAGTCTGACCAGAAATCTTCCAGCTGTGGCTTATCCCTGGGCAAACGCCTCCAGAATTACATTTATGCTTTTGTTCATGTTCCAGTAAAAATATAATCTATTTTATATGGCTTGCTATTTTCTACAGTCTTGGCTGGCTTGTTCAGGCTAACATTTTTTTAATTGAATAATTCAAGCATCTGACATAAAATTATAAACTGACATTGGCAACCAGCAAAAAGCAGACACTGCATAAAACGCTTAAACATAAAAGCAACGAAGCAAATGTTACAGCGCAGGGTTTCATTCCCCATCTCCAACTCCAAGCAGCTTAGCTTGTGCTTGCTGATTTTTTTCTTTATTTCTCTTTTGTTAGCACATCAATAAATACTAGTAATTTATCCAGACACTATTGTACATCTTTGAAATCAAATTTATGTGGCTTTTGTGTGCTCATCTAAAGTGTCACCTTTAAAGTGAGCAAGGAGAGTTAAGAAAAAGCTATTGAACTCTGCCCAATGAGACAGGAAGAGCTCCCAGTTGATGGCTCTCTAGGCTTGTCTCACATACTCAGGGATTCATCTGAATGCCAATGACAGAGCCTTTGACTGTGGGAAAATAGGAATGGGGTTATTCAGGCATGGACTCGATCCATTTAAGCCAGACTTCTGAAAGACAGCCCCTACCAAAAGGCTTCACTAAAAAGAGGAGAAATACCTCATTATACGCCCAACATGTACATATAAAAACATATAGGCACCCATTTTACACCCCACCTATGAGAATGGATTCCAGTATTTTATCTCCAAAACATATAAGCAAAAGATTAATACAAATATGTACATTGAAGATGTATTAAAATGTATTAAAGTATTTATCAGTTAACTCTCAATATTCCATTTTTAAATGGCCCAGCCATTATTCTGGGAGGATCAATGGCAGAGTAAGGTGGGCAGAAGATGAGAAAAAAAAAAATCATTGTCACCACGTGTGTGACAGGCCGCATTGCATTTCTTCATCTGTAAAATGGGAATGGTGGACTGGAGGACCTATAATAACCTATACAGTAAAATAATCAAAGTGAGGGTCGACTTGAAAAAAACTCAACTAATTATTTTGCTACTTTTAAATAAGATTGTATTTCTAGACATGACTAAATTAGAGCTGTAAATATTTAAGATAAAATTACTTAGGGATTATGATAGGAGGAAACAGGAGGAAATACACATGATATATTTTGATGGCTTATTTGTCTATATCATATTCCTGAGTGCGTGTATATGTATGTGTGGGTGCTGTATATCAACATACAGATTTAAATATGACACCTTGAACATATACAATAGAGAATAAAATTTTATAACAATATACAAATTTTATAACAATATACAACATACACATGAATACACATACAGAGAGTTCATGGAATTAAGAGAAAGTCAAATAATCATGAGAAATGCTTGTCCTAGTCTGTAAGAGCGTATTAGGGAGACTATACAGTAACATTTTAAATACTTAATAAATCCAAACAAGGTCAGGGCAGCATGATGTAAGGTGGAAAGCAAAAGGAAATGACTAACAAAAATATAGAATGACCTTATATAGTGGTGTCCTTCACTGCTAGATGCAAAATTAAACTTTGGTGTGTAAACCAGTACTTCAATGTGTTTTTTTAATTCCTTAGAGAAATAGCCACTGGATTCTTTTTCCGGGGCGCCTGGGTGACTCAGTGGGTTAAAGCCTCTGCCTTCGGCTCAGGTCATGATCTCCGGGTACTGGGATCGAGCCCCGCATCGGGCTCTCTGCTCAGCGGGGAGCCTGCTTCCCCCTCTCTCTGCCTGCCTCTCTGCCTACTTGTGATCTCTCTCTCTGTCAAATAAATAAATAAAATCTAGGAAGGAAGGAAGGAAGGAAGGAAGGAAGGAAGGAAGGAAGGAAGGAAGGAAGGAAGGAAGAGAGAGAAGGAAGGAAGGAAGATCCTCTGGATTCTTTTTAATATGTGGGGTGGAGAATTGGACAAAAGAAGAAATAGGAGGAAAAAGAGGTTGAGAAAAGAGAGGAAGCTTGGGGGAAAAAAAACAAAACCAATACCCTTTATTAAGCTGATCTTCTCTGAAAACAAAGGGATCTACACAACTCCTGATTTAAAGACTCTGAAACTTTTCCATCATCAGAACTCCAACCATCTCTTCCCCCTCAGTAGAGACTTTAAATACTCTAAGCCTTATTGCCTTCAAAATAGACCGTCCCCCTCTTTAAGTAGACACTGGATCTTGAACACTGACGTATTTCTAGCACACAGCACAAAACCCAGCACACAGTGGGCACCCACTCCCTTATTAATTCAACGGATATTTGTGAAGCATCTACTACATGACAGGCATGTTTTAGGATCTCAATGTTGAATCAATGTCCAACGATGTTCGAGGGGCATCCAGGCAGTCACTACTGTCCCAACAGTATCTGATGGTTCCTCCTGATGCTCTATACTGATGAACCACTTGCAGACTAGACCACATTGCAGGCTGGGCATAAACTGTTCCTAACAATTACTCTGTGTTCGTGAACTCCCGTTATCATTGCCGCTGTGTAACCATCTGCTGTTCTTCCCATCCCCTATCCACCGCAGAAACTAAAAGCTGGTTCAGAGAGCCAGGTAATTATAATAAAGATTGAAGTGAATCACAGTCTAAAAGGGAGAGGATATTTTCATTCTGATTCTCTGTATTTTAAATATAGCTCTTTAAAAAATCACTCACTTTTTTTTTTTTTCTCTATGGGCTGAAGTTCAGCTTAGTGCATAAATCATTGGCGAGTTTTCAACCTATTGCCTCTCAGCTCCAAATCTACTCTTCATTATCTCCTTTTGATATTTGAATGGTTCCACCTTGCCAGCTGGCATGATATTAACATTTGTCAGTAGTGTACTAGCGGGACACCAGACACCGTAATAAAGCTCTTCTTTCCCTATTCCTAGTGTGTTTTGCTTCTATTGCCCCTGCACTTTTGAGCTGGGGTGCAGAGCATACAAGGCAGCTTACCCCCAAGAGTTCAGTGGCACCCCCACGGCTAGTTTCCCGGCAAGCTCTATAAGAGCCCCAGATGGCTTCACAGCAGCCCTTACCCAGCCAAGGCCCATAGACTTTGGATCAATTCTGGTCCTGACAACTCAACAAGGCAGGGAACTTCACCCTTCAGTGGCTGCAAACACATCTTTCCAACAGTCTGCACCCCAGCCTTGGAGAAAATCCCTCTCCTTCCACTCCACTTTCCACTCCTCTACGGAACAGCGTGGAGTCCTCTTTTATTTCCTTTTATTTAAAAGTAGATAGATGATAGGTAGATAAACAGAAAAGAATCTTAATAATTATCGATATTAAAATTTCTCTGTTTAAATTATGATGTGTCCTGATGGGATCCTGTGTCCTGATGGGATCCTGACTGATACAGTGTTATAAGCATAGCAGTAAAAGCAGATTAACTTAGTTTCTGCAGATTTAAAAAAAAAAAAACTTCATCAAAGTATCACCATTAGAATAGAAATCCATTAGTAATAAAGTATGCCACTGTCATTCTTTGAATGAAAGAATTATGACCTGATATATCTATAATTTAAAAATTAAAAATAATGGAAATACTTTCTAAGGGTTCCATTATTTGTTTCCACCTAAAATGTCAGTAGGTCTTTCACAAACATGCTTGTTCAGATGAAAGCATTTTCCTGAGTCTGCTTTCAGTAAGAAAGCTCCCAGAAGGCATGTGCTATACATTATGTAATTTTTATTCATCACATGTATCTTACGGATGTTTCTCCTCTTACATGGCACCTAAGTACATTGATAAAAATTGATTTTGTTAAATATGCAAACAATAGAGCCACAAAAACCAACCATTGTACCACTTTAAAGGGCTATCACCTCATTATTGAAGAAATTTCAAAAATGATGTGTTAATTATACAAAACCAAAGGGAACTACAAGAGTGCCTTAGAGTGAATTTAGAATATCTAAATGTAAGGAAAACCACATTAGACATTTGTGTGTGTGTGTGGTTTATTTTAATGTAATGAAACCTATATTAATATCAGGGGGTTTTACCATCCACCTTTCCTATAAGTAAACAAGATTGGTAGAGAAGTCTCTTGAATCACTTAATTACCACGGTTGTGGCAGAAAAAAATATCTTCACAGTGCAATCTGAATGCAACAGCCACGATACCATAATATCTTCAGATTTTCCTTCATGCCTTAAACAAATAGCACCACCTTCAAAGAAGATAAAACACACAAGAAATCTGCCCTCCGGGAGACAAGAAAATGAGGAAAGTCTTACTATCATTTGAGCTCTATCTTAAAGATAAGCATAGACTTGTAGATGAGAAAAATAAAGACTCTTTGGAAAAATAACTGTGAAATGTGATAGGGAGGGACTGACAGCTGAATGAGCAACCAGTTGTGAGATCCCAAGTGAGGTTCTCTAACCCAAATTTGCAATATATTCAAATATCATGAAAGCAGAGAAATGAGCCTATTAGGGTATTCTAGGATTGAAGAGGGCAAGCCAGGAGTAGTAGAAGCTGAAGGAAGTAATAGATTCTGGGATATAAATTAGTAACATAAAAATTACAAACAAAGATGGATCCTGTGTGTGGACACACAGAGATAACAGCCAGTTCTTCTTTCTTGAGGAATGAAGAACATTTCTTCATTCCTCAAGAAATGAGGAATTTCTTGATCAGAAGAAGGTGGATTGATGGAGGGATAGAAGAAAAGAACAGGTTCGTAAAGCAAGAGATACACGGAGTTAAGGAGGTTGTCCACAGGAAGAGAGGATCTTAAGAGTTAAAGATCTAATTAATCAAGCAGTGCTGAGTCATGACAAGGACCAAGATGTCATGGATTCATGATTCCACTGCTTCAGGGGAATGGGGTGGGAGACTTGCAGGGAACTGATGTGCCGGGCAATTATTCTATTTAACCTGACTGATCCAATATATGACCTAAATCCCTGGGTTAGAGAAAAAAAGGAGGTGGAGTTTTGGATTAGGCCAGAATAGCGTAAATGTGATTTAATGGAAGCCTGAGAAAAAAATATCCCATAGAGGTTCCGCCATGGCCTCCGAGGAAGCGAGCGGTAGTCCTCGTAGGTCTCGGCGGGAGCCGGAGGGGCGCGCCCCGGGACAGGACATGTATTCAGTGCCTTTGCCCACCTACAACGAGCGCGAGAACCTACCGCTCATCGTATGGCTGCTGGTGAAAAGCTTCTCCGAGAGTGGAATCAATTATGAAATTATAATCATAGATGATGGAAGCCCAGATGGAACAAGGGATGTTGCTGAACAGTTGGAGAAGATCTATGGGTCAGACAAAATTCTTCTAAGACCACGGGAGAAAAAGTTAGGCCTGGGAACTGCATA
>CM053607.1:91177151-91191636 GCA_028646535.1 Procyon lotor | reverse complement strand
AACTCAGATTTTGCTCAGACCAGGAGCATCTGACTTAACAGGAAGTTTCAGGTTATACCGAAAAGAAGTTCTACAGAAATTAATAGAAAAATGTGTTTCTAAAGGCTATGTGTTCCAGATGGAGATGATTGTTGGAGCAAGACAGTTGAACTATACTATTGGCGAGGTTCCAATATCATTTGTGGATCGTGTTTACGGTCAATCCAAGTTGGGAGGAAATGAAATAGTCTCTTTCTTGAAAGGATTATTGACTCTCTTTGCTACTACATGAAAGAAAGTTACACATTATACTTATCATGTTGATTTCATTTAAACATAAAAGAAGCCTGGTTGCTGATTTTTATAAAATGTACTCTTAGAGCATAAATCATAAGGTAAGGTAAATTTCATACGTATCTTTTTTCTGAGGAAACTCCATTTTATATGTCAATTAAATTAGAAAAATGAGAAATATTCTCAATTTTCATTTGATTTTGCTGTATTAAGACTTGTAAATAAATGTATATGGGTTTTTTTCAGAAAAAAAAAATATCCCATAGAAGAATGAAAATAAGAACCGTATCCCTTCCTTTGGAAATTCTTTTTGGCACTTTAAATGCAGGACCTTTAGAACAAAGGTCCTATCATGGAGCAGAAGCACATGTGGTCCTGTGGCCCAGGTCCATCTGATACTCAACTAATTCCATTCATGTCTAGTTATTTTACCGATAACATATTCTTCTCCCCCATTAGATCATACGCTCTCCCAAGAAAGGGGCCACATTCTCCTTTCCTCCTACCCATGGCGCCGACTCACTTTAACAGTATGTGAGGCACAATGAGGCATGGAAAAGAAAATGGGCTCAGTAGGCAGAGGGTTCTTAATTCAAACCCAGGCACCTATACTTACTAGCCATGTGACCCTGAAAAATTACTACTCCTTTTGAAGCTTTGATTTCTTTGTCCAATTAAATGCTGATAATAATAATTCTGCCATGGGTCCTGTGAAATAAGCACCTAGTAGAGTTCCAGGCACATAATAAATACTTAGAACTGGTTGTTACTACTGATGCTTCTATACACTGACTGGGATTTTCTGTGAGCGAGAGAGTTCAATATAAGCACTAGCTTTTCAATGTGATGATGTAGAAATCTTAGAATAGTCCAGATTATCTGGTAATTTTTTGCCTCAAAGTCCCAGAATGTTTCCAAATGGAGGCATAGAAATGAATTTTCTCTATGGCCAGTTTGGTTGTAGAACAAAGCAGGGCAAATCTTTCAGATCACAAGATCTGGACGTTCCTACAGAGCAGCTCTGCCTCACAACAGGGCAATTTGGCCATTTCAGGACCAGGCTGGAAGCCAGCACTGCCATTTAAAGCACATAAAGCCAGTGAGTTGTTGGCCACAGCAAAGGCTCTTCTTCCTTCCTCACTCCAATGCTCACTCTTCTGTTCAGCTTATCTCCCATGTGTGGCAACCATCACTTAACCCTGCTTTCTTCCATTCTGGAATTATAAACACCTCAGAGAAGACATAGTGTACCTTGAAGCCCAATAGACTATATTCAACTGAACCTGTCTATCGGAGCTGACCCTGTCCCACCCATGATTAAAAAAAAAAAAAAAGGAAAATAAATCAATCATCTTAATTTTCTAGAAATTAAAGCATACAATGGAAGAGTTTTTGGTATTCTCAGCAGGAGACTTGAAAGCATTCGTTTAAGCGTATTTAGTAAAAACTAAATAACAAAAAGTAAAAGGGAAAAAAAAAGTAAAAGGAAGGGAGTTGTAGGGAATGTATATATTTCCATGGTTACTATGTTTTGAGTAGCTTCACGGTGCAGTATATAAATTAAGTCTCACAAAGTACAGAGACTTTGTGCTAAACTGATGATAGCTGGGCTTGAAAGTTAAAAATACCTAATAAACAATAATTCTACAACTAAGATGCCTTTATGGATACATGTCTGGATTTATTATTAAGAAAGAAAGAGACAGAAATAAACATTCACTTGCTTACTACTTAATAATTTTTCCCTGTATTACAATCACTAGAAGAGTAGGTTAACCTGTTTACTAAAGATATATTTTTTTAACTTCATGAAAGTATATCCATTATAGAAAACAAACATAATTTAACAGAATGTGGAACCTCAAAACACAAAGCGAGTTTCATTAGCAAGAGGCATGGGAAGGGAAATGCTTTATTTAGCCTCTTAGTATTTAAAAGCAACTGAATAGCAATAAAATAAGGGAATGTGAGTCTAGGGCCAAAAACTCAACATGTTATCTAAAATTGAGTCTTTTTTTTTGACACAGAAATGGTTCGTTCTTATTGCAAATGAGGAAATAAAGATCTGACTCAAAAGAAGATAGCACTGACCCTACTGGGCAGATTTTCACTTAGGCAAAATCATCTTTCAATTTCATAACGGTATTGATTTGTAATTCTTCTTGGTAGTTATAAATATACATTGCTTTTATGCAACAGATGTGTTCTTTAAAAAAAAAAAGCTGAGTAACTTCACATTAATAAATTAATATGCAATGCCTCAAAAGGGTTTTCTACTACTTAAAAAGATCTTTTTAGATTAATAATTCCTTTTATAGAATGAAAAAAAATAATAATAACCCCAAATCTATCTATCATTGATATAAATCTCATAGTTTGGAAAGTTAAAGTTGCTTCTATCAGTATTGCCAATTAGAACAATTTTAAATATTCAAATATAATTGTAGGTGTGAACTACTGTCTTAAATAATCCTATTACATATATACAAGTTGAAATTGTAGGAAAGCAAAAATAATAAAAGGAGTTTTTTAAAACCTATAAAGGCAATTACCCAAGTCTGTTATGCAAACAAGCTTATCCATTGCGGACAGTCTTAGAGGGAATAAATAGATTATATTTACCATGATACATGGGACTCATGTATAGTGCATGATTTTTTTTTTTTTTTTAGAGAGAAAAAGAGAGCAGGTAGGGGAGGGGCAGAGAGCGGTGGGAAAAAATCACAAGCAGATTTTGGACTTAGTGCAGAGCCTGACACAGGGCTTGATCTCACAACTCTGAGATCAGGACTTGAGCTGAAACCAAGAGTCTGACGCTTAACTGACTGAGCCACCCAGGTGCCCCTGTTTGGTGAATGATTAAAACAATGGTAGGGCCACATAGTGGCCCAATTCACCCAGGGAAAGTGTTTGAGATGTTCCTGGACAAAACAGTCTAAGTCTAGAAAACCTATAAACATCATGAATATTACTAGGGAATAAAGGTGAATGCACTCATTAGGCCAGTAACACATTGGCTCGAATATTTTCAATAGATCATTCAAATCCAAAATTAAGTAAACCCAACCAGTTTTAAAAAAATTAGTCAATGAGTTATTGGTCAACTTGAGTTTTACAACTGAACTTGTTCTTTAAACAGAGTGACCATACCACTTTTTAAAGCAAACTAGCACATGTTCAGTGTGAAAATGGTCACTGAAATGCCTGAAGTTAAAGAATTTTTGAAATAGCTATTGATTGACTCCAAAATATCTTTTATTGTATCAGTAGACCTACAAAGCACTTTTAACCAAAAAGCATTTTCAAAGAAATGTTTCTAAAAACTAAAAATAACACATTTTTGTATAAATTAAGGTAATATTTTTAAAATTATATGGATCATTTGAAAGTAGCTTTGACATTCTTAGCTCATCCCTTGCTAGAGAGACAATAGGCAAAGAGCTGAGGAAAAAGACCAAGGAGGATGGGGCAGGAAGGAAGTTGTTGGGGAGTCTTCCATTTTCCTTTCCTTCCTAAGCGATAAGGGATGCTGCAAGAGAACCATTCAGAAAGCTCACCACATGTTCCTGAGTGTTTGAGACATTGCTGACTCATATCAGAAAAAGAATTGTCACAGGTGGCTAATTACAATGTGTGACAGCAGTAGTGCATGGCAAGTGTGTTAGGAAAGGACTGTGCTTCTCAAGTTTGGAAGGCCAAGAAGCACTTCTTTTCCATCAACAAAAGGAACCCACAAAAGTCATACAGAAAAGGAGCCCGTGTAAGAGCAAGAATCTTGTAGTGGCAAAACCACTGAAGTGCCCCATAGGAACACTGCACTTGTCTGCCATGGGCCAGGCAACAATACCTGATTATTATCCCTAAACCTCACCCCCGGGCCTCTCCTGGGAGGGGATGAGAACCAGCACCTACAAAGGAATTAGGAGATAAAGCATGAAAAAAGAGCTAACGTCCCCACTTTTTCAAACTATCAGTTTAGAACCCTGAGTCTGGGCAGAAAGAAAGAACTGAAGATTATTTTTTAATGGCAAAATATTAAAGTTTTAGTAATCAACTGATTGGACTATTCAGTGTTTAAAAGTAAATAGAAAGGGGCACCTGGATGGCTCAGTGGTTAAGCATATGCCTTTGCCTCAGGTCATGATCCCAGGGTCCTGGGATCGAGCCCCACTTAGGGCTCCCTGCTCAGTGGGAAGACTGCTTCTCCTTCTCCCACTCCCTCTGCTTGTGTTCCCTCTCTCACTGTCTCTCTGTCAAACAGATAAATAAATTTTTTAATCTTTAAAAAAATAAATAAATAAAATTAAAATTAAAATAAAAGTGAATAGAAAATCAATTGAATCTGCCCAAGATTTCACTTAGGAGCTGGGAAGAACAATTCTGCTTAGTGGATTTCAGGATTAAGGCAACAGTATTAAGATAACAATAACAATAATAGTCAAGTTGTGTTTCTCTTGTTCCACACTCATTTATGCCACAGTCATAGTCATAATCAGTTATATATCAGTACTATTGATATAATAAAAAGCTATTAAATGATGGGGAGGTTTTCCCCAAAATCTTTGTTTAAGATCACCATTTCTCAAAATTGGGGCACTTGTATTCCTGGGAGGTAGAGTACTCTGACAGAGAAAAACCACAAGATTTTTACCTTAAGATTATGATCATGACATGGGCGCCTGGGTGGCTCAGTGGGTTAAAGCCTCTGCCTTCAGCTTAGGTCATGATCTCAGGGTCGTGGGATCGAGCCCTGCATAGGGCTCTCTGCTCAACGGGGAGCCTGCTTCCCCCTCTGCCTACCTCTCTGCCTACTTGTGATCTCTCTCTCTCTGTCAAATAAATAAATAAAATCTTTAAAAAAAAAAAAAGATTGTAATCATGACCTTAAAGATTATGATCATTCCTCTGAAGGGTTAGAATACATTAAAGAAGAAGCTCAGTGTATACCGGGGGCCAAGACGGTGACAGAACAAAAGATTGCGAATAAGATTAGAGAAGCTCTTCCATGAAGCACACCTGGCTAAGAACGTCACCAGTTCTTTGGTAGAAAATATTTGGAAATTTAACATCAGAACTACACTACAGGGACACCTAGGTGGCTCAGTTGGTTAAGCGACTGCCTTTGGCTCAGGTCATGATCCTGGAGTCCCAGGATCAAGTCCTGCATTAGGCTCCCTCCTCAATGGGGAGTCTGCTTCACCCTCTGACCCTTCCCCTTCTCATGCTTTTTCTCTCATTCTCTCTTTCGCAAAAAAAAAACAAAAACAAAAACAAAAAAAACTACACTACATATTATTATACAACATGATGTCTAGAAATATGCCTTTTTGTAAATTAGTATCCAATGCTGATTTCTCAGTGGTTTTGTTTTTCAGCCATTTTTATTGGATCCTTTTATTGTGTATATAAAGTTGCAAACTGAAGTGCTCCTTTGAATATTTTATTAAATAAATGATATTAAAGTCAAGATTCTATTTTCTATTGGGGGCAAAGCAGAAACAGTGCAACTCCTGCAAATGGGTTCTAGAAATACACCACCTAAAAGACCTATATGGAGAAGAGGAGAATCTTGTCAAGACACTGCTGTGAATTTTAACTTTACTTCATCTCTCTGTTTCAAACCTTTGACAATAATAGACAAAATGTCACAATCTGAATACACGGCCCAGCTCTAAAGTATGATAAACCTATCTGTGAGCCAGAAACACAATACACGGGTGAAGGCACAAAGCCACAGGCCTATAACAGCTGGGACGTGGAAGCAGCATGTGGTGGCCAAGAATTCCATGCGATAGGACAACAGGGTAACTGGAGACAAAGTGGTTCTAAATGAGATGAGGAGCCCTCTTTCTTCCACTGCTATCAAAATTCTCTCTTGTCTTCATCTTTTAATAGTTTGATGATGACGTGTATAGGTGTGCATTTCTTTGAGTTTGCCCTTCTTGAATTTGGTTGGATTTCTTGAATGTGCAGACTGATGTTCTTAAACTTGGCAAGTTTTGGCCATTATTTCCTTAAATATTCTTTCTACTTCTTTCTCTCCTCACCCCTGGAATTCCCCTAATATGTGTGTTGACATGTTTTGTGATATTCTACAAGTTTCTGAGACTCTCTTCATTTTTCTTCATTCTATTTTCATTCTATTTCTCCCATAATCTCAATTGATTTCAAGTTGCCAAATTCTTCAGCAAGTTCAAAGCTTCTGTTGAGGCCCTCAACAACAGGAAAGTTTTCATTTCAATTATTGTAATTTTGAACTCCAGCTTATGTATTTAGTTCTTTTTCATAATCTATCACTTTGATATTCTCTATTTAAAGAGATTTATTTCTCCTATTTTTCTTTAATTTTACTGGACATGATTCCTTCTTAAGTTCTTCAAACATAATTTTAGTAGCTTTTTTAAGGTTTTGTCTAAGAAGATCCACATCTGGGTTTCCTTTTAGGAGAAGTTTCCAGTGATTGCATTGTTGTTGTTGTTGTTGTTGTTGTTTCTTGTTTATGGACCACATTTCCCTATTTATTTGTGTCATTTGTTGAAAAGTGGACATTTGAAATAATATAGTGTGGAAACCAGAAAACAGATTCCATCACTCTCCAGGGTTTGTTGTGTCTGTTGTTTGTTGTTGTTCCTATTTGTTTAGCAGCTTTCCTGAATTACTTCCGTAGAGTCTATGCTCTTTGTCATGTGCCACCTTCAATATCTCTGTTCAGGCCCTTGAGAATCTTAAGAATTGGTCTGACACAAATCATGGGCAGTCTCAGAAGTCCCTGATTGTGTCCCATTATTCATTTGCTCCAACCCAAGAAATCCTTCTCTCTTGGCCAAAGATTCTCAACTAACTTTGGAAATGCTCCAGGTGCTCCCATTCTGCAACTATACAGAATAGAAGCCTTTCAAGGTATGTGATAAAGGCGAAAACAATATGGGTGGGAGTTTGCTATTGGGTCTAAGAGAAATTATCCCATATAAATATGCATCTAGAAGTTGAAAATAAGCCAGCAATGACTGTGATCTCAATTGTCACTACCCTCTCTCTCCCTACTAGGGAAGCCAGCAGATTTGCAACATGGAGCTCGTAGGTCTTTCTGTGATAAAGTTAGAAGGGAAATCTGACCCTATAGTGTTATAGTCGCCCAAATCAGTCCTGTGCAGGAGAGTTTGGCTTACCTCTTCACCTTTCCACAAGGCAGCTCCAAGCTATAGACAGACATCCACTTCCTAACCAAGTAAGAATTTATGGAGACTAGGGCTGGATTAGATCCACATAAATGCCCCTTTATCTGAAGATCATTTCACATTCCATAACTTATCCCTTAGTACTGTACTCACTACCACAGAAATGGGTCACTGGATCCCTGACATCTCCTCATGTATTGCCCCAGGCTCCTGAATGCATCTGCAAATCACTTGTAGGCAAATGCAACCTTGTACTTAAGTTGGTGTAGTCATTAGGGATATTTGGCATATTTTTTCCCCTTGTGGTCTTTCAGTTATAACCCCAAAGCCCTGAGTGTGTGCAACTTCTAAAACTCTTCCTAATTTTCCTGAACTTAGAATGTTTTTTTTCTTGAAAGAGAGAGATAGTATCAGAGGAGAAGGGGAGGATAGATGTACTCCACTTATGAACTATCATTTTCTATTTCTTCCCACAGACAAAAAAGTTTTCCACAGCCCTTTAAATTCCTAAGCACACTGGCCATTCTCAAATATGCTTTTCTCTAGGCTAGTTGGAAAATGAACAAACTTGGAACCATGCTGATTTTTCAATTTACTTTGCCCAGTTTAATTCCAGTAATTCTTGAATAGGGCCCAATCATGCTGGCTTTAAGATCAACTCTTACATTCAGTAGCTCTCTATAAACTCTCTATAAGCTCTCTATAAAAAAAAAAGAGAAAATGGTTCTATTCTTAGTCTACCATTTTGGAGATTCATGACTACAGTTTGAGCTATTTTTATTTAGTCAAAGATTCTTATTCCACTAAATCTAAAGGAGTCCCTAATATCAGATGAAACACACAAAAAAAGTTTAAAAAAAAAAACTGCTGCTTAAATAAGACTCTACAATAAATGAATCTTCACCACAAAAAGGGGCCTGAACACCTAGACTGCATAGAGGAAAAGTATTACCAGGAAAACCTTTAGTTACCTAGAATATCCATTATCCAATTCTTACAACAAATATTAAACAAGTACATGAGTCTTATGTGCAAGTTATTGTGTTGGGAATTATGAGAAATAGAAGGGTGCCATCAAAATGGCTTGTGTTCTTAAAGAGATTCCAGTCTTGGTGGAGATACATGAACCCCCCCCCCCATTAATGCCTGTAGCACAAGGTGCCATTACCTTAGAAGTGTGAGAAATTAATTGCTTTGACAGCAGAGAGAGAAGGATCATTTTTAGCTAGGGAAACACAAAGGTACAGTTAAGAAGATGGCATTTGAGTTGGACAGATCATGATGAACGGAGGTTCGAGGGAAGTTTATAACAAAAAACAAAACAGAACAAAACAAAAAATATATCTAGATAGATAGATATACAGATATATAGTTTTTAGGAAAATAGAATGTCACAGAAATTCTAGAGATGGTAGGAGTAATACTGCAGAAATAAAGTATAATACTCACGTCAGAGGCAGTGTGAGATACAGGTTGTATTCAGACGTTAAGGGACATGCATTTTTCTATTCAATAAATACTAATTAGCAGTTCTTAATTACCAGGCATGTAGTGAAGATACAGAAGTGGGAAAAAAAAAAAAAAAGACAAGGGTCCACCTGGAGAAAGCTGATAAAACAGAAGGAAAACCTTTGTACTGAACCAAGATAAAGGGGGTAAGGACAAGACTGTCAGAGATAAGACACCTTGAGGGAGTGCTATTTGGAGCAAGACCTAAGGAATATGTGGTAAAGGAAGGAAGGAGGAGAGCAAGGTGGAGCACACCAAGCTGAGAAAACTGTAAAAGATCCAGAGCTTAAGTAGGACTTGGGACTTAAAATAAGATTTAAGATCACAGAGACTCAATATTAAAGTAGAATGAAATAAATTATCAGATAAGCAGAAACATATGTGAATCATCACTTTTGGTTAACCTATTCAAGATGGAACAGCTTGAAGGCCAAGATATCTGCATATAAATTTTACTTTTGTTCGTGTTCCACCCCACTTCGATTCCAAGTTAGTTGGTTAACAATGCCCATATTTTTATGGCTTATAACTTTTTAGGAATGCTATGCTGATAGGACTTTGGTAACTTAGAACTTTGGTAACTTAGAACTTTGATTTTGGTACATTTGGTAACTTAGAACCTGATTTTTTTTAACAATTAAGCAAGAAACCTATCTTGTCTTTAAAAACACTAAGACATTTTGAAGTTATACATTTTAGACTGGTTTTAAGAATAAAATCTTTTCATTTCCACCAAAATAAAAATAAAAATAAATAAAAAAACTAAGACACTAAGATAATAGGCTATAAGAGAATCCAGCTTAGCGAAATATTTTCTCAGAAAACAGAAAGAAGTCAACATTCTAAAGAAATTGAAGGTAATATAATCTCCAGTTGTGATGTTCATTATGGGGGAAAAGTGATATAAATCTGGATCAAAATGTATTCCTTTGAAATCCGGGTAAGGCAAGACCTTGACCTATCATTCAATGTCCATTCTGAAAATACTATTGCATATACCTATTTTTTGACCAAGTACTACACGCGACACCAAGACACAGTCATTTTTAATGCTGAAAAACAAAACAAAAGAGACATAGCTCTTCTTCCAATGGAGCCTACAGTATTGTGGAAGGAACAGATGCTCCCAGAACACTTAGAAAAACAAATGTAAAACTGCTACTGTGCAAAGTGCCCTGAAGAAGCACCCAGAGGTAAAAATGCATTTACAAAGGGTGTTGGTTGTAGTCAGTGAGATTAGAGAAGGCTTTCTTAGGCAGTCATAATTGACTGGCGAGGTAAATAATGAGAACAATCCAATCAGGCATTGAGGAGCAGCAGCATTTGAGACAGGGTGATCAATAAGTGCAAAGGCTCTTTGGATCCCACACGACCAATGTTTAGGACTGAAAGAAAACCAGGAGTAAGCCAGGAGTGGACATGAGTAAACCAGACAGCAAGTACATAATCAAGATAGGAAATCATGCTGATTTGGACTAGGGACTTGGTAGAATCACGAAGGAGAGAAGCAGTCAGATTAGTGGTAGTTCTTTCCAGTCCAGACCTTTGACTGTGAACTGTCTCTGTCTTCTATTTCCTTAAGAAACTCAGCAAACCCTGGCTCATTTTGGACAAGGTCATGGTACTAGTATAAAATCCCGGGCAGCCCAGTTTTAATGGAGAGCACGGAGGTATGTGAAATTATTGTTGTGGCAGTGAGGGACAGCTCATAAAGAGCTAGATGGACCATTTTTAAGACATTTGTATTGTATTTTAAGGGCAATGGAGAGTCAACAAAGAAGGTCAAGCAGAAAAAAGGCATAATCAAATTCTGTCTTTTAGTAAGTATAAGTTTACTGTATTGCTAAACATAGGGAACTACTGATGGGTTTTTAGCATAACATCTTTCCAAGAACATTAATCTGACAACATGATGATGATCTGGAGTTGCATACAGAGGAGAATGTAGTAAAGAAAGAAACAACTGAAAAGCTATTTTGGTGGTCTGGGAATGAGGTGATAAGTGATAGAAATTGAGTAGTGACAATAAAAACTTTCTCTCTTTTTTTTTTTTTAAATAAGGGAAGAATATTCAGGAGACAGATGATTAATTTTTCTTCAGAAGCTTCTACAACTGTTTGTCACAGTGTCTGAATCAATGTGCTAAAAATATGATCCTGATACCTGAGAAAGATTAAGGGAATGAATGAATGAATTAGAATTTATTTATTAAATATTTATTTGACAAAGGAAGAGAGAGCGAGCACAAGCAGGGGGAATGACAGAGGAAGAGGGAGAAGCAGGCTTTCCGCTGTTGCAGGGAGCCCAATGTGAGACTGGATTCCAGGACCCCAGGATCATGGTCTGAGCTTAAGGTAGCTACTTAATGAACTGAGCCACTCAGGTGCCATTTAAATTAAATAGACATACTTTCTGTAACTACATCAATTTGTCACTGCAAGCCTAAGAGTATGCAGTACATTTGGTAAATCCATTTTTATTTTAAAATGAACACATTGATATGGTTTTGTTAGGGGGGTTAGCTAAATTCAGTTGAGGGAGGACTGGATTCTTGTGGATTTAGTACATTTCTTCCGTGCCAGAAAAGTGGGAGTCCATAATCCAGGAACAAGGATTCTAGTGAAATTGTTTTATGGGAGGAACAGCTTCCCAAAGGGAGACCTGGAGCAAGTGCCAACTGCCTCAGAGCCGGCAAAGGACTTTTCACCACAATCGGCCTTTAGAAAACTTCCACTGGGCACTGAGCTGTCCCACCCCTCCCAGTGCCAGGGTCAAGCAGTGCAGCTAAAATCTGAGGTCTCTTAAATGAGAAGTCCCTTTGACTTTCAGTTTTAGAATTGAGGGCTTCTCTGGGCCTTACAGGAGTAGCAGAAAATCTCTGTTTCTTAGGAAGGCCCTCTGGCAGCCCTTTCCTTTGCTCTGCCTCCTAGACGCGGGCCAGGGGACGTCACAGCCCTACCCTTCTAGGCGAGCTTCAGATTCTTTCTTCCCTACAGCCAAGGGCCTCCTGAGAGCCATGACATAACTGTACAGTGATGTCCTGAGAGCCTAGGAACTAGCCCTTGACAAAGGTTCTTTTAGGAGGAGTCTAGTGCTCCACAGAACATCCCAGCAGGCCTCCTGTGGCCTGCTGGTCCTATTTCCCCATCCCCTGTTCCACATCAAACAAGGATTTGCCTAAGAAGATTACCTTGGCAGGATTTCCCTTTGTCAGATATTTTTAAAATCTTCTTTAAAGAAATAACAAAATTATATTTGTGTGGGGGAAAATTGCTACTCCACAGGTTCGGTAACTGCTATCCATTTACAATGTTTTAGTACCATAGGAACTCACCATCAAAATCGTGGGGAATTCATTTCCAATGGAGAGATGGATGAATTTCCTGTGCACTGTTTCTTTGCTAAATAGTCAAACAAAAAACATTAAAGCAACACTTGAGAGGTAAGTTGCTATGATCTCCTAAAATAAGAAAGAGGTTTGAGATATCCAGAAAGGAGACAAATCTTTCCTAAGGATCACACTTGCAGAGAAAAATGTGGTTTTTCCATGGTCAAGAAAGAGTAAATTCTGTGTTTGAGCAAGTGTGGTTTTTTTTACTGATATTCTAATATAAAATCTGGTTAAAATAATTTTTTAAAGCAGTAAATACACCAAATGTTTAGTCTTCTTAGTATTAAATATATTCTGCAAAAAATATACTTTCATAGATATGTAATTAAAAATGGAGTAATTAACATTCATTGCAACTTCTCCAAGCACAACTTGTTTTAGCAAGACTTTGATATTTTTGTAGTGACTACTACTCTCAGAAGAAACAGTCTACTCTGAAATTCTCAGAACCAAACCTCATATTAATACCTTCCTTATAAAAAAATGTTTTAATCAGTTCTCTGATGATTTTCCCCCAATGAAGTTAACTTAAAAAAAGAAATTAACTTATTTCTAATTTTACAATGTAAACACATGCAAACTAGAATTCAATATATGTAACTCCACATTATTTAAATTTAACTGCTTCTAAAATATGTCAATGTCAAAGTGATTGGTAACTACATGACATGAGAGTGACAAAATTTTAAAGTCTCCGTGTGAGCAGCAAATCTAAAGGTAACTTCTGATTTGTCACAAAATGATTAAAAGCTCATTCACAATAGACCTGTCTTAATGTGACTGAACGAAATCAGCTTCGTCTTCTCTACACAGGGAATTGCTTGTGCTTTTCTTAAGCACTAATTCCAATTAGAATAACCACCCTCAGATCCCCTTCCTTCAATAGCTTCCCCTTCATTGTAGTCATAAAATATTTACTCTTTGATTAAATAGCTATGGCATCCTCTAGTTGTTCAAATCCTAATTTAAAGGAGAAATATATCAAAACTGTTCCAAAACATTGAGCATTTTGTATTTACATTCTTAACAAAAGTGAAAGTGGAAAAAAGATTTTACAGCGTTTTATAAAGTGCTAACTAACAACAGAACCGTGTAGTCAAAGGAAATTACAATGAAGGAAAACCTGAACATGTTATTCTCCCAAAGGGAGAAGAGAAATTATATTTTTGGATGACTTCAGCTTCTTCTTTTGTCAGGTAATGACTAAAAACTTGACGGGAATAATGAGCTTTTGTTAGGTTTTGTATTAATCTTAATAGGAAGATCAAATAAGAATTGTTATTCCCAATACTCAAAGAAAGAGGAAGCTGCTCCAAAGAAATGGCACTGCTTGAATAGATAGCTCAGTTGGGGCTCCAAATGGCACTGACTCCCAAGTTCTCTGTGATGCCAGCTGCCCCAAAGTACCAAGTGTTGAGAAAAATAGATCCTAAATCACCTGTCTGTGCTCTTGGTTAGGACACCCAGGTCATCACAAATAACCCACTGGATCATTCATTCGTTTATCCTTCAAGGCATTCATTCATTCAAAAAGTAGCTCTTGAAGGCCTTACATGTAGAAACAGGGACTGGGACACCACAGGGGCAATAGGGATACAGCTTCTGCCCTCTGGTTTTTCCTAGGTCTAGGACGGCAGACTTGGGGAAGAACAGTCAGGATATATTGTGAAAAGTGCCTTCACAAGCTCAGAGTGCTGCTGGGAACACAGAATCAATTACTCTCTCAGAAGGTGAGACAACAAACTTTCAAGAATTCCCTCTTGCTTTTTAGCCTCTCAAAAAAAAATATATATATATATGTCTGTGTGTGTATATCAAAAATATACATATATCTGTATAGATATATAGATATATATGGCCTATAGGAGGTAAGCGAATAATTTAAGAATAAGCCTCTCTTCTGACCTGAAAGAACACTGATATTCTACTCTGGGAACTGTCACCTTGTAAAAACAACATCCCAGAAATACTAAATTCTGGAAGAAACCTGAAATCTAGATTTTTAAATGCTGAGAACTGATCGATATTTTTTTAAAGCCTTGTATTGGGTGAAAGAAACATCTCTAAGCCGGATCAGTGCACTGGCCAGGGGTCTGCAACCTCTGTTTTTTTCCCATCAGAATAACAGCACCCG
>CM053607.1:91166800-91177051 GCA_028646535.1 Procyon lotor | reverse complement strand
TTCACATGGCCTAAATGGACTCTGGTAGACACCAAGAGTTAAAATAACTCCAAAAGCTGAGCAGTTTGCTTCTTTAAAGCTATAGATGAGGCCCACTGGGAGCTATTCACGGAAGCAGCAAGCCAGGTCCTTCTCAGTCCCACGCAGCCACCCGATTCACGTTTCTTCTCCATTAAGTACAGCCTCCTTGGAAACTTAAGTATGACTTCAATTTGGGACTAAGCAAGAAACAAGCCATTTATGGACAATACAGCTTCATGAGGAATCACATTACTTGAATTTTCACCATTAGAAGCAAAGCAGATGAGTACAAATCCAGAGCTGAGATGCTCTGAAAGGCTCAGCTGCACGAAGGGCCACAGTGTTGCTGTCCCAACCTTATCATGGTTATTAAATCTTGAGTCCTTACAGAAGCAACGTAAGGGAAAAAGAAAAGCAGAAAATTGGCGTAACATCAAATGAAGCACAATCCTAATGCGGTTTTTGCATAATGTACTAACATCCCACTCACACAGATGTCACGGAAAATAACCAGTCCCACTGGAATGGGCTTCTGCAGAGATCCATAGGACCACTTAGAAACAAGACTGTATTAATGCAGAAAACAATTTCGGATCCAGCTATCACATTTTGGAAAGCTGCGAATATATTCATCACTGGCAGCGCTTGAGAATTATTCTGTTTGCTTCTCCCATGAATACTCAGGTTTTACATGTCAAGAGCACTTTGCAAATAATAATAATAATTTCATTTTACACTGTGATGCTGTCTCATTTCTGACTATGATCACTGGAAACTAGACTGAAGTGTGTCCCTCTGTGAATGACTAAGGACGAGGTAGACACGTAATATTCACTACATTGGCAGGAGTGTGAGGAAAGAGTCAGTCTTTGTTTACTATCAGGGTGACTAGACACTGACACCAATTTCAAGAAAGACAATGGGACAACATAGATCACAAAACCTTTAAGGCTACCCTTCCAACCCAAGTTCATTTCTGGGAATTTATCCTAAATAAATGATTGAATGAATTATTTTATTACAGCTAATAATGGAAAGCAAATTCTCATCAGTAGCACATCAGATACGTAAATCATGGTCCATCCATCCACCCGATGCTATGTCCACACAATGAGGTGAGTCCTTAAGTTTTATAATGTGCAGAGCCTACAATATGTTGTATGTTGCCCACAATATACTGCGAAATGAACGCAGTAGCTTGTAGAACTGTGTGTGTGTGTGTGTGTGTGTGTGTGTGTGTGTGTGTGTGTGTGCGCGCACATCTTCAGAGAGCTGGGGAGGGAGAAATAAGAACTAGAGCATTTGCATTCCCCTTTACTTAGGCATATTAGAATTTCTAAAGCACGCATAGCCAGTTTATCAAACATGCTGAAGCTGACATTCCAATAATGAAACAGCACCATATCCCCCGCCGATGCCTTCCTTCAAATTTGACCTGTGGGATTTTCCTCTCCATCTTTCAATGATACTTAGGACCGATCCCACTTCTTTCTTGTCACTCAGGTAGGGGAGTGATTTCGTGTCCCACTTTTAAAAGATTCCCTCCATTGTAATTCCAAACTTGAATGTGCCGTCCTAATCAAGATTCTTCCTCCCCTGGCACAGTTCTGATCCCCAGCTTGGGAAAAAGAGGCAACAGAGAAAAGGCCTAGTCCATCCTTGCATTTCCCCTTGTCCCCGTTTCCTCTCTTCCCTAAGCTGTCCCTTTATCCTCAGGAATGAATGCGAGGGGTAAAGAGACGAAAAGGGACTGGGCAGCTTACTCTAGCTGGTGCTCGGTGCGTGGCTCTCTCGGCTGCCCCACACTCTCCCTGGACAGTCACCTGAATGCTGCTCTCACACTGAACGTGACCGTGAATGCTGCAGATTCCTTGTGAGAAGCCCTGACCACTTTTGCACAGAATGCTTCTGAGGACCCTTGGGAATTACCTGCAATCCGTTTCTGCCATCTTGCCCTCGGTCCTGGAGGTGGCAGCTCTCTTGGGTGAGTTTTTAAGACTATTCAAGCCTAGAAGCATAGTCCCAGTTTATGCCTGCTGTCCCAGCACAATTATCAATAGCAGCCCTTTCCTTTTCAGAACTGTCCCGGTTTGAAAAATAAATCGTGTGATCAACAAATCATAAAACCTGAATAAATCTGCCATTGCTAATAGTCCTTTATTAAAGCTAAACTACCTAACTGTGATAATTGTGCTGTGCTGAGGTTATGTCAGTGAGGGTACTTGCTCATAAAAATAAACTCTGAAGAAGCAATAAGGGTGAAGGGACATGATGCAACTTACTCTAGATTGGTTTAGCAGTATTCAAATCTACATACAGAAAGAGAGAAGAGAGGGAAAGAATGGTTCACCAAGAAAAAAAAAAAAAGATTAAACAAATGTGGCAAAATATTAACAATTTGCTAATTTCAGTGAAAGGAACACAAGTGTTCTCCATGCTAGACTGCAACTTTTTGATGCGTTTTAAATTGTTTCCAAATAAAAAGCTTCAAAAACATTTTATGATTGCTCTACTGGTACCCATGTGACCCAGAAGAAATACATAAAGGGACGCACCCTATGCCCACAGTGGCCTTCACTTCACTCTGCCAAAGAGCTGCTTGTCAGCCTTCCCAATCAAAATCCATCGGAGGGTTCCCATTCCTGCTGATCTCTGGGGGAAAGGAGGGGGTTACTTATCAAGTGCTCCCAAGTACTCACTTAGCTAGCAGCACAGGTGAGGCCGAGAAGTTACTCTAGCCCTGAAGACCCAAGGCTAGTCTCACTTTCTGCAAGTCTTGCATCCCCATTGGGTTTGCTTAGTTGCAAGTGGGGGTCAGAGGGTATAAATAGTTGGATGCCACTATACTCTCTACTCTTACCAATCCCCCTGAGAATGAATCTCAAATTCTCCTCTGCACAGGCTCCTGGAGACGATATGCCCTGGAAAAATTTGGCCCATCTCAGCAGTCCCTGCATGAACACCTCTAGCTCCTACCCTCAACTGGAGCTTTGATTAAAAATTCAACCAGAGTCAGGAGGGAAATCCTATTCTACACCCTGTTACACATACAAGACTTTAGTGGGAGAAACATTTATGTAGATATTTTAGGTTCTCTTTTCATCACTGAGGAAAAATAGAATGAATGCGAGCAACTTATATTTTATTCTACATTTTCTTTCTCCACATTTCAAGAAGGCAGGTAGGTCTTTCTCTTATCCTGGGGATGTGAAGACTGCCTCCTTTTCTGACACTCCCTAGTGTGAACCTGAGCTCATTGATGGAACAAAGCAAGAAACAGGGCAGGGGAAAGGTAGGTTTGATGGGGCAAAGAAATGGAAATAGAAGGAGATACAGAGAATATCCCCCCAAATTTGGAATAATGTAGATTTCTGAGGCTCCTAAAAGTAGTGAAGACTTATATCTGCCTACTTTTCAATCCCTAGGGAAGTTCTAGAACTGCAGAAGGAAGGGCTGTAGGATGCATCTATAGAGACTGGCCTCAAGGAAAGAAAGCTGTCCATCCTCCATTTTGGCACTAAACATCAAAGTCATCTGCTTATCATTAACCAAATGGGTTTACACAAAAATAACTGCAGTAGACTCGAAGCACCAAAGACTAGAAATACTTCATCTGACCACTTCATAAAGTTCCAGGGCAATCCTTGGTCCCTTAAAAGATTGAGATTAAATTTCCCAACCAGACTGTCAAGAATGAGTTTCAAAGTGATGTTTATTTGATTTATATATAAGGTACCAAGTCTTGTATGCCTAAGTTTGTAAGGTCATCCATGCCAGTGACACTTTTATAATTAAAAAAAAATGAAGAGATTTCCTTTTTGGTAACAAAATCTTTGCTGGTACTCAGTCACATTCAATAGACCTTTGAAATATGTTAGCACATACCATTGAGCTAGCACTGTACTAAAAGTCACTACTCTTCTGGATATTAAAACTAGAGACAGGAAAAATACAATTTCCCCCATATATATTGCTAACTGTGCTAATCTTATAATGAGCCTGTGTACCTAGTTACAGATGGGCCAGTCTCCTCTGGTCTTCCTACTGTAAGTCATTCTCCACATGATCTGGAGCCTTAAGTTTGATTGAAAAGCCCATGAGCAAGTAGGTTCTCCGGCAAGTTGAGTCAGCAAAAGGAGCTTCACCTGCCCAAGGAGAATCTACCCTTGGTCTTGACATCAGCACCCACCTTTTAGCATTAGCAGTGCGCACAGACAGGGTGGCTCAGCTGACCTCAGAGACCTCCTCAACAGTGAAAGTCAGAGCAGGAGAACAAGAAAACAAGAAAGATAAATGACAGGCACCATGTGGAAACAAACAAGCAAACAAACAAAATGCATTTGAGTACACAGGAATTGAGCACCAGAAGAAAGGGGGAATTTTGAAGAACACTTGGAAATTCAGGAATAGGAAAAAGAGGGCAAGGGTTGGGGGAGGAAAAAGCTATGAAAAACTGTGCAGTGGGGTCCAAAACACAATTCTGGCCCTTGAGCTACTGAGTCTGGACATATTGATTTCTTGCTGTGATGCAATGCCATGTCCCTTGCCCTAGATGAAGTCTGAAGAAGTCTTTAGTCATGGCCAATAGAACCATCAACAGCTTCAGTGGCCTCTGTCAGAGGCACTTAGGGGCAGTGAAGCAGAAAGAGGACAGGCCGAGAAGTCCAAGGATTTGTACTCCTGCATCAACTCCGCCATTTACTAACTAATCTCGCCTAAGTCACTGCGTCACCTGAATCCCACAAACTAATTTTCTAACCTACCAAAGAGTGACAACAATAAAGATCCTGCTGAAGTTCCTCAATGACTGTTAATCAATGAGTGTAATGTATATTTGCTATTTTTCAGTGAGTGTGATATCATGGGCCCAAATCAGGGGCTCACTAGCTTCCCTGAACCCAAAGCAAGAAGAAACAGAAGCTCCCTCCTCTAAGAAGGATATATTAGGACCCCATAGCCTAGAAATCAGGTACACCATTCTTCGTCAGTCAGGTGAGGTGCAGTCAGGGGTGTCTAGGCAAGAACATGTATGGAGCTTTCCCCAAGTGAACTCACACTGGAAATGAAATCCATGTGATTTTTTAAAATATTTTTTTGTTTATTTTTGTGATAGAGCATGAGTGAGTGAGTGAGCATGAGCAGGGGTGGGGAGGAGGGGGCAGAGGGAGAGGGAGAAGCAGATGCCCCGCTGAGCAGGGAGCCCAATGTGGGGCTCAATTCCAGAAAACCACGAGATTCTTGATAGCCAAGAGTCTAATAAAAGAATCTAAGTCAAGAAAATTACTGATTCTATTTGGAATGTGTGTGAGAATTCAGTTGAGACTCCAAGGGATTGCTTCCTAAGTTACTGTCAACCTAAAATCATGAATAATAGCGAGGTGATTTTCTGAAACAGTAGAGATCCTTCCCATACCCCCAAACCCTTCACATTCACATGGTTTCTGGGAAGAGTCTAGAAGAATGTGAGGCTCCGAAATGTTATTTCTTTTGTCAGTATTCAGGGGGAACCTATTGAATCTCTTCAGTCTCTAGCCCTGTCCGCACAATGGCACCAAAGGAGCAAAGAAACAGAATCATCGAGCTGCTCTCCTCAAGAAGCCCAGAAGGGACACTTCTGCCCTTAATAGTGTTTATCCAGGAGCTGATCATATCACCAGAGGAAAGAGTCACGGGATACTTTCCCAGTAGTTTGTCATTGTCCGCAGGCATTGGTGACTGAAAATAGGGAGATTTACTTTTGCTTCCTCTATTTCATTCTTAATGGAAGTCAACAGTATACCTTCCACCCATTGACTCAGAGACAAACACAATCATCTCACTGGCAAATCCCAGCATTTCTACCCTCTACTTCATTTTCTGAGAGTTTCAAAAATCAATTCTGCATCATCAAGGGTAAGTTAGTAGGAAATATTAAGTTGCTTAGATTCCATTCAGAAAACACAAATTTGCAGTCCTTAAACTGAGTAAAATAAAAGTTCCTTATGCTTTTCAGACATTTCCTTTCCTGGGCTGCTGCTCCAGCTGGTGTTTCTTGATTGAAGATTAGGGGCAGGGGCTTAAATTGGCGCTCTAGGTTTATTCTATATTGTCATCTATGGTTAGGAGAATAGGTTCTCATGAGCCCATATCAAAAAACCCAAGACTACCATTATCTGTTTTTAGCACAAGACATTTATTATCCATGACAGTCAGTAATTTATGGCTGAAAGTGTGGACTCCAAAGTTCAGACTACCGTAGTCTCAGTCTCAGTATTACAAGTACCAGCCGTTGATCTTAGGTAAGTGACTTCTGTCTTTCTGTGGCCATTTCCTCATATTGCACATCTGTTGGGTGAGTCTGTCAGGAGCTCCTACCTGCCAGAAAGAGTGCAGGTAAAGCACCTTGCCCGGTGACTAACACTGGGAGAAGTGATCACCAGCAGTGGAAGTCATTCTCCTCCCCCTCATCGTTATTACCGTTTCTGATAACTACAGAGAGAAATAAAATCATAGAGCATATTATCAGGAATATCAAAAACGGATTTTAAAAGAACGCGCTTTGAGTTTACAGGCTTAGCCAAACCTCTTATAACGTATTTAATAATGTTCAGACTATGAGATTTTTTTAAAGGACCACAGCTCTACTGGGATATGTAAGGGCAATTGCAAACTAAAAATGAGAAATTTAGGAGCACCTGGGTGGCTCAGTGGGTTAAAGTCTCTGCCTTCGGCTCAGGTCATGATCTCAGGGTCCTGGGATCAAGCCCCGCATCAGGCTCTCTGCTCAGCGGCGAGTCGGCTTCCCCCTCTCCCTCTGCCTTCCTCTCAGCCTACCTGTGATCTCGCTCTCTCTGTGTCAAATAAATAATAAAATCTTTTCTAAAAAATGAGAAATTTAATCCTCCTTACAGGAAATGAATAAGACCCTACCCTCTTTTCCTAAAACATTTACTTTCAAAAATTTGTAATTGTCCACTCTTTCTCTGTCTCTTTGAAATACATATATAAATCTGCTAAAAGCAAAATAAGCCTCTTGCTAGTTTTAGGACCCACAAATGTCTTTTTTTAAGAGCCTGAAGATTTCCCCTTTGAAATGTAACCAACAGAGAGAACATCTTGCTCCCAGCCTTTCTTTGGGAAGGGAGGAGCCTAACTTCAATGTGTAGAAACACTACTTCAGGTCATAAAGATATATGAAGTTCATTTTCCTTTAAATAAAGCTCATCAGTAAATACAGATGGCAACAGTTAGGATAAGTATGTGACAAATCGTGCTATCAAGTCCTCTGAGTTGAGGACCGGTTATTATTCATCCTGAGACCACGTGTACAATGGATGTCTCCACTTGGGTATGTAAAAGGGTGAGATCCCTTTCTGTCTTTGTATTTTCTTAGTAGGCTGCCATTGAAGCACATCACGTGCTGGTTTAACGTTTACTCAATAATAAGTCTATTTTCTTTCTTTTTTTTTTTAGAGAGCACTCATGAGCAGAGGTTAGGGGCAAAGGAAAGTGAGGGAAGGGGAGAATCAGACTCCCCCACTGAGCAGGGAGCCCCACATGGGGCTCGATCCCAGGACTCTAGGATCATGACCTGAGCAGAAGGTAGATGCTTAACCAACTGAGGCACCCAGGCGCCCCTGTTTTTTTCTTTTCCTTGTACCTTTGTGAAGAGGTTGCAAGCAATTTTTGTTTTTAATTATATTTCTCTAACACATGCAAGTCATTTAATAGATGGTCCCTGATGGGAAAAAATTTCCGTCACCATCTTACTCCCAAAGTATATTTGGCTGCTAACAGGGCACTGCAGAGTCTCAAACTTCATTGTCTCAACTCCATTCATATTTGGCTGCTGACTTTTACAAGGCTGAATTTTACCTGAGCCTTGTGTTCCTGAAAAAACATAAGTGAACAAACAAACAAAAAAAAGCAGGACTAAGAAATCCCCCTTTCCTTTTGTGTTCTAGGAAATGGCTTATTGCAAAGAACCCCCTTCCCTACATGACTTATATCAGACCTAAGGACACCTCTTTTACTTACTTACTTACTTAAAACAAAGCCAGACATAAACCCTCCAAATTCCCAGTCCTTGCCTCAAAAATGATTCATTGGCCTGTCTTGTTTCTATTGGTCAACTGGAACAAAATTTGAATAGGGCTCTCTCCTTCCCCCAGCTTCCAGAACTTTAACCTTCAGCCTGAGCCTGCACACACCACCTCCTTAATAAGCCCCTACTGAGAGCAGGCTCATCTCAAAGTAAAGCATTCTCTGATCCACTCTCCTGTCCAGCAACTTGCACCTTTTCATGGTCTTTATCCCACTTCCGCCAGCATGTTGTTTCTAGCTCCGTCTACTCTTTACTGAAGAAAATCTCTTTTTGCCTAACTCTTGAGAATATTACCAATTTCATCATAAGATGTTTTTTTATTGTGGAAGTCCCATTCCCCTATTATCATAGTGCCTCTCCCCTGCCCCCACCTTGCAGTATACTTTTCAGTAAAGTCTCTTTTAAATCTGGATTTGTTTGGGGTGCCTGGGTGACTCAGTCAGTTAAGGGGCTGCCTTCAGCTCAAGTCATGATCCCAGGGTCCTGGGAGTGAGTCCCATATTGGGTTTCCCATTCAGCAGGGAGTCTGCTTCTCTCTCTCCCTCTGCCTGCCATTCCCCCTGCTTGTGCTTTCTTTCTGTCAAATAAATAAATAAAATCTTTTTTAAAATAAATAAATAAATCTGATTTGTTCAATAATTTCTTCCTCCAAAAATTCATGTTCCACCTAAAAAGAAGCAAACAAAAACTATTGTTGGATCTTCCTGTTGGATTGTCCTCTTTATTATGACATAGTGCCCTTCTTCATCTCATTAGAATTTTTGTTTTAAATCTGAGTTTGTCTGATACAAGTATTGCTACTATGGCTTTCTTTTGAAATCCATTTGCATGGATAATGGTTCTCCATCCCCCCACTTTCAATCCACAGGTGTCTAGTTCTAAAATGAGTCTCCTACAGACAGCATATTAATAGCTATTTTTTTAATACATGCTGACACCCTATGTCTTTTGATTGGCACAGTTAGTACAAAAACTACTATTGGTTGAATCTAAATCAAAGTAAAGGGACTTAGCCTGCATTTATTTGCAAAGTAAAATAAAAATATAATTGTCATCCAACTTTTGCAAATTTGCTTTACCTTTGAATGTTATGATCATTTTTTTGTTTATTTCTTGAAACAAAAATTTGTAAGAAATGATAAATTAGTCAAATGTCTTTTCTGGACATGTTTTATCCAAACTGAGATTCCTACTTGCAGTCATCTTCCTTGTAGCCATTATTAACTTTGTTCCATTTCCTTCATAGATGTATTGAATTTATTGAGTTGGTTGAATACTAGGTAAGGGATAAATTCGATCTTATAAGCCCAAATAAAATAACTGATTTGGTCTCCAAGAAACTAATGTTTTAAACATTTTTTCTTAATGTAAATATCTGCGGCACCTGGGTGCTTCCGGCAGTTAAGCATCAGATTCTCGGTGTCCACTCAGGTCATGATTCAGGGTTGTGAGATCAAGCCCCACAACAGACTCCACACTCTACGAGGAGTCTGCTTCCCCTCTCCCTCTCCTCCCTGACTTTCCCCCACCACTCGCTCTCTCAAATAAATAAATCTTTTTTAAAAATAAAATAAATGTAGGTAAATACGCTGCTACAGAAAACCCATCAACCTCATTTCATACTGAAAAGAGGCAGTGTGTCTTCAATACCAAAGAAAGCACGGATAAGGAAGAATTTTAGAGCAAATTTTAATGTCCATCCAAATCACCTGGAGGGCTTGTTAAAACAGATTTCTGGAACTCACCCCTAGAATTCCCTGCTGAGTCAATAGGCTTAGGGCTTTGGTGGTGGCTAACACTTTGCAATTCTAACAAGTCCCCAGTGTTGACAGTGTTGGTGGTTTGACTACCACACCACTGATTAGAGCATTTCTTCTTTTGTTCATTCATTCAAAAAAATATTTATTAAGTGCCTATCGTATACTAGGCAGTGTTCTAGGTGCTGGGAACACAGCATTGAACAAAACAAACCTATCTGTACCTTCAAAAATGTAAACTGAGAAAGACAAACAGTAAACAAGATAAATAAGAAAAATATATGGGATGTTGGTGATAAGCGTTAAGAAGGAAAAAATAAACATAGGAATGGAGATACATGTGTTACAGTGGGTATAATGTTACAATTTTAATAGGTCCAGCAGAACAAT
>CM053607.1:91147332-91166300 GCA_028646535.1 Procyon lotor | reverse complement strand
TTTTGGTCTGTTAGAAGAGACTGCCTCCCAAAATTTTAAAGAAAGAAAAACTTATATATATACACAAAACTTATATAAATATATATATATGTACAAAATACATACAAAACCTATATATAGGGGTGCCTGGGTGGCTCAGTGGTTTAAGCCTCTGCCTTTGGCTCAGGTCATGATCTCAGAGTCCTGGGATCAAGCCCCACATTGGGCTCTCTGCTCAGCAGGGAGCCTGCTTCTCCCTCTCACTGCCTGCCTCTCTGCCTACTTGTGATCTCTCTCTCTCTTTGTGTCAAATAAATAAATAAATAAAATCTTTAAAAAACCTTATATATATACAAAATATATACAAAAATAAGGGTAAACATGATGAAGGGATAGAATATGACTATAAAGATGAAAATGAAACAAAATTCTAAAAAAGGAATTGATAAGATAAGAAGTTGGTTGAAAAAAGAAAGGGAAATAAGAGGAAAGAATGTGATCAGGCTGGAAACTAAAACAAAGCGATGTACTAGATTTAGGGTATATTTTGATCTGTTAGAAAAAACTATCCCAAAATTTTAAAGAAAGGAAAACCTATATGTATACAAAAAATAAGATTAAATACAATGAAAGGATAAGATACGACTATGACCATGAAAAATAAAAAAAGATTTTTTAAAAAGGTATTGATAAGGTAAAATAGTTTAAAAAAAGGTTAAAATAGGAAAAAGGAAAAATTTAAAAATAGAATAAGGAAAAAATAAAATTTAAAAAAATTTTATTTTGAAAGACTAAAGAATTACTGGAAAAAGCCATGAATTCTATGTGCTGTATTGCCATAGCTCTGAGGTTTTGCAGTTCTCACTGATCGGTGAACTTGGTCTTCCCTGGATATTCTCGCTGATCTCCTGGGGGAAGGGTCTCTTGCTGTGATTCTCAAATGTCTTTGCCCGAGGCGGAATTGCACAGCCCTTGCCAGGGGTGGGGCTAAGTCATCTGTTCAGGTTCGCTCTCGGGAGACTTTGTTCCGGGAACGCTTTCTGTACAGCTTTGGAGGAGGAGAATGAAGATGGCGGCCTCCCAGTCTCCTGCCCGTGGGAGCCGAGAGCTCTGTGCCCCACTCCTCAGTGACCCTGGGAAAAAAGTAGTCAATCTCTCCTCTCTTCCTAGTCCCCGGCCACACTCTGAGCTCAACCAGCCTGTGACTGAGCGTTTCTGTCTCTGGTGCGCGGCCCCATTTGGAGTCTCCAAACCCAGCAGATTCCTGCCATGTGCTTCCCTGCCGCTCCTCTGGGAGGAGGAAGGTGAGTCTCCCCAGATCTGCAACTTGTGGGGTCCCTGCTCCACTCCCTGCTCCAAAAAGAAGTGGCCCAATTGTGCCTTGGATCACGGTTTAAGGTGAGCCTGTGCTGAGCCCACCTCTCAGCTCCGTCTCTGCAGCTGGCTCCCCCACTCGGATACCTGGGAGCTCTGCCACACTCAGGCACCCTGGGTCTATCTGTGACCCTGCAGGTCCTGAGACCACACTGTCCCCACAAAGGCTTCTCCCCCTGCTTAGCCTCTGGAGTGACGTTCCGCAGTGGAGCAGACTCTGAAGTTTCAGTTTTGTGCTCTGCTGCTCTACCGCTTGCAGGGAGCTGGCCCCTCCCCCTGCGGTCTATCTTCCCATATGTCGCCTCGGATTTACTTCTCTGCATGTCCTTCCTTCCAGAAAGTGGTCGCTTTTCTGTTCCTAGAATTGCTGTTCTTCTTCTCTTCTATCTCCTGTGGAGCTTGTAGGTATTCAGAATGGCTTGCTAACTATCTAGCTGAACTCCTGGGACAGACTATATTTAAGTCTCCTATTTCTCTGCCATTTTGCTCCTCCCTCTCTGGTTGATTCATTTAATTGTGTGATTCATTTGTTTCACATCTTCATGTGAAATATGCAAGTTTTCAGATTTTAAATTCTAATGGAGTGCTGCAAAGGCTATACCCACAAGGCTAAAGATAAACAGTTAAACCTTTAAGGCAGAAAAAATGGACTTCCATTCTCTGAGTTTAATGCGGCAGCACTTCCATACCTATGGTGTCTTTCCATTTCACATGCATGAGAGAAAGGTTAGCAACAGTTCTTTGGCTTCCTTTTCCCTCTGTGGACCCGTCTCATTATTTGTTCTCACAAACATCTGCTCTACTCAGGGCTATAAAACATGATTGAATACCAAGCCTAATGATGCTTTCATCTGTCTAGATCCAAAATGGTTGGGTGGACCAAAAAAATAATTAGAGAAGAATATCAAACCTCAAAGGCATGAAATTTATATGACATGGTCATACAAAGTATATGTTGTAGCCTGTATCATGATATGATTGCTTAGAATTGTAAAGAGCTTTTATCATGATGTCCTGCCTATGTTGTAGTTCTAAACTACAGAGAACATTTTGATTTCCAGCAAATGCATCTTGTAAAAAGTTAATACAAGTGAAGTCTAGCATTAGGAAATAGGAGTCTTTAAAGAAACCTGCTACTTGAATTGTTGCTCTAGCCTTTGCTACTTTCTATTTTGCCCCAATGATGGGAATGGGGCAAAGTTCAGGGTCTGCAGCTTGAATAACATCTTCACAGAGAGATGTTACACTTGGTTCTTGGTCTCCCCAACACCAAACACTCTGGGTCTGAAAATGTCTGGAAGATAATAGTAATAAAATGGGTAGGAGTAATAAGATAATAAAATGGTAATTTATTACTAAATTTACTAAATTACCATTTAGTAATAAAATGGTAGTAGAGCTGTGCTCCTACTTGGAAATTTTGGCCACATCAGTGGATCTTCACCATGGCTGAGCTTGAGAATTGTATGTGGAGTTGTCCTTACCTTATCAGTATTATTTTTTAAATGGCTTAATGGCATTATCCTTGAATATCCTTGAAGGTTCAAGTTTAGTAGGTTTGGAAAGGGTCTGCGTGTTTGTGTGTTTATAAAGTTCTTTAAAAAATCATCATGTGTATTTGAGGCTGGGAACCACTGGGCTTACTATTAACTGACATGAGAATCGAGTCTGTTATTTGACTTTTTCCCTTTCTGACTTAATTCTTACATACATGTTCTGAATGTTAGTTCGGGACTTGAACACATCAACTCTTACTTCATGACTAGGAACTGTAATATTATTATCAGAACTAGAATAAGAAGTCACAGATTCTTGGCTCCTCAGTCTCAGTAATTTGAATATTATTTGAACAGAACTTGTAACTTCCCACATCTCTGATAATGTAGGTGGTGGTGGTGGATATTGCTGATTGAACCAGAGGTGAGAGGTCACAGAGGCCAGTATTCAGTGTTATAAAATTAATAAGACCCATACATGTTGGTCTCAAGCCTTGTGAGTTCTCTCTGTGCTGCCCCATGCGGTCACTCCCTGGGTAACCTGTCAGCCCTTCTCAGTCCAACCAGGGAGAGGTTAAATCTGACACCACCAGGAGATTCTAGAACATCTGGTCATTCCTGTGGTGGATGTCTATGATTGTTTCAAGTTATTTCTGATTATGTCTCTGAGTGTGCGAGATGGTTGGAAGAATAGAAGTTTATCAGATCAAAGATGGGAACTAAATCAAGATTTGGGGCTTTCTTGACTGGAAGCTTTCTTTGGCTTAAGATTCAATGAAATATAATTTTACAGAAGTGAACCTGTGAGAACAGGTCTTATGACAGCTGAATATGTTCTTGGGCAAAAGACATGGAAAGAAATAAACAGAAGGGCTTAGGAATGTATGCTATCTGAAACACGTCTATGATTTTCATACTATTAACTGTTCTTTCCCAGAGACTATTAATAATAAACATTTCCATTTTTCAGTGAATTGTCTCAGAGTATTTCAAGTGTTAATATTCCATTTAGACATTTACAGTTAGGTTCCAGATGGTGTCCTGTACATCATTTTGAGATGGATTGGATTTCCAAATTCTAACATCTTCACCAGCAATAATCGCTTCTGAGTCCCTGAGGAAGGTAATAAGCTTAGAGAGTGCAGGGTTGAAAATGTTTGGTCTTTGCTGCAAGCTTTTGGTCCCAAGCTCTGGGAAATGGCTAGACTTTTTGGAAAACCTAGGAATCTCCTTGTCCTCTTCTCCTGAGATGTACGGTAGAGTGCAGTCTGAGTAGGCAACTCATGAACTTTTCCCTGAGTATTACCTAGTTAGCTCTTAGTGCCCTAGGTGAAGATTAAGGAGGGGAGCAGGGGGAGCGCCTGGGTGGCTCTGTGGGTTAAAGCCTTTGCCTTTGGCTCAGGTTCTGATCTCAGAGTCCTGGGATCAAGCCCCGCGTTGGGCTCTCTGCTTGGCGGAGAGCCTGATTCCCCCTCTCTCTCTGCCTGCCTCTCTGCCTACTTGTGATCTCTCTCCTCTCTGTCAAATAAATAAATAAAAATTAAAAAAAAAAAAAAAAAGGAGGGGAGTAGGGCTCTCTCTTCTGAAAAGAAGGAAACCTGAGTTTGGCTCACTGAATCAGTGACTTGGCAAGAGAAAGATTCCAAAGCAGATGCATTAAAAAAGGTAGGAACCCTAAGTTACAGAAACAAAAAGAGGAACCATGTTTCCCAGAACCTCAGAAAAAAGTGATTCTTTCTACTGAAGCCTCAGAGCATTTCTGAGCCAGTAACTTTCCTGGGTTTGGTTCTGGCCCATTCTAGGAGAAAGGGAGGGAGAAGCAGGCTTGAACTGGCTCCTAGGGTCAATATTAAGTCTCAGGTTGTTTGCACCTAGGGAGGAATACACAATTGCCATCTTCTTTACTAGACTGCTTTCCTCCCTCACTCCCCTAAAAAATGGTAATATATTCTTATTTTTAGAATCTTTCTGTCTACGATGCCCATGTACAAAAAAAAGTCAGCCTTGGGAAATTAATATTAGAGGGTTGATTTTGGGAGATATGTATTGAGAACCACCTAAATGTTAAGTACCAACTGCTTTATATATACTTCTTTTATTACACAACCCCATGAAAGAGGTAATACCACCGTCACTGAGACGCAGCATAGCATAGTGCTTAGAAATACGGGTTTTGGAGCTGACATTCCTGAGTTTGAATTCTGGCCGTGTTGTTTATTACCCTAGCTATGTGAGGTCGGGTGTATTTCCTAAACTTTTGGTGCCTACTTTTCTCATCTGTAAAGTGGGAATAGAAAGAATGGTGTCTGTTTTAAGGATTCACTGAGTTAATATCTGAATACCTAAAACTCTCAAAACACTGTGTGGAATATAATAGACATATGGTAAAAATTAGCGATTATTTTCTTCTTTTTTCAGATGAGGAAACAGGCTTGGGGAGGTGGTATAATCTGTGTAGGGCCATACAGATGGCCAGTTTCACACAGGGTTCTAAGAGCCCAAAGACCTCTAAGAGTGCAGTCTGGCCATTGCATTCACAGTAAAAAGGGCCAGAGACTTTGGTCAAGGTAAAAGCAGCAGATAATCTTCTGCCTTGGGGCCTTTTGGCCCCAAGAGGTTGCCAGGTATGAACTGCATCTTTGGAGTCACTTTTCTAGTTCTGTCAATGGGGAGCCCTAGTAAAAAATCAGAAGGTAGGGGGAACAGTGCAGTAGAGGTATGTTTTTTTCTGTTGATTTCCTGTCCATATGATGGCTTTATGCTGGCTCCATCCCCTTGGTATATTAATAATGGTAGATCAACAGGCTTGTTTAAAACAAGGCCTTTGGATGGGCTAGCCTTTTGTTCTTTTATAGCTGCGAGAATGTCAAAGGAATGGTGGCACTTGAGCAAAGGTGTCAACAGAGCAAGGAACAGACTCCTAGGGGAGGAAGCCTGCAGGTCTTAATTCTAAGGCCTCTCTTAGGTGCTTGTGTTTCCCTCCTAACTGGGAAGAAATGTAACTCCTGGGTCTCAGCCTCTATAGTCAACAACTCTGGCCCTTTTCCATATGCCTGACATGGAGTAGGGTAGGGAGTCATATTATTTCCCCTTAGGATGGAAGACTTTCTCATTTGACCTGGGTTCCCACAGCTCCTGTCTATGGATTTCAGATAGAAACCTGACCCACCCTGAGTTTGGAGAACAACATAGCGCATATCACCTGTATAGAGGGTCTTGAACTGCTTCATAGAATTCCTTTCAACGACATCACTGATCCAGAATCCCTATGGGGAGAGGGGTTTGCTTATTAGAGCTGGAATTGCTGATGTTTTACTATTCTTGGTCAATTAAGATGGATTGATAAAAGGTTTATTAGAGCTGGGGGATTAATTTGCTTTATTGGGAAGAAGATGAGTTTTTGACAGGAACTTGTCTGAGCTAGTGCATATGAATGGTTTATGCTGCTGGCAATCCATCAGTCATCTTTCATTTGGAAACCTCCACTTTGAGGGGAAAATGAATATGATCTAAATGACCAAATTAGGATCAAGGCCTTCAAAAATGAAACAGATGTAATTTAAAACTTGTCCTGCTGTGACATTAGCAAATGAGCACTTAGCACACAAATCAGGTCAAGTGCTTTAGCAAAGGTGGCCTCAGCTAAGATACCTCATGTTTGAGCTCAGTTGCCCATTTGGGAAAGGGGGCAACAATATCCATGATGTTTTTCTTCCTTTCCTGAGATGTCGAGAACTTAGTGACAAATAAAACCAACATTTATTGAATGTCCTCTGTCCAGGCCTTCTATGGAATGGTAGGGGAAAATATATGATATTATATTTATACCTTTTTGGGACTTGCTTTGTCATCTGTAAAACAGAAACACTGGATTCAACAAAAATTCTATCAAGCTCTAAACTTGGTGAAAATTACAGCCATTTGTTAAGCATTTATTAGATGTGGGCACTGGGATAAGCATTGTATGGGTATCATCTCATTTAATTGTCACAACTATGTTGGGAAGACTGTACTTTATTTTTTTAAATGCATATTAGGAACTTAGAGTAACTTGCCCAAGGATAAATGAGTAAATGAGAGCCAGGAGAACGTGAACTCATGCTCCCTGACTTCAGTTACTACCCTGTAATTCCTTTCGAGAGTCCATCCTTTTCCAGGTTGTTGCATTTGCCTTCACGAATGCATTTAATCTGTTCCCAGATAGCTATTTACCACACTAAATTTTTAAAATACTTATTCGCCAACTCCATTACCTCTAGCCAGTGATGGAGAACTTTTGAGTTACTGCTTATGTAACTAATCTAGACCAGGGTTTCTCCACCTCCTCCCTACTGACATTTTGGTCTGGATATTTCTCTTTGTGAGGACCTGCTGTGTGCGTTGTGAGCTGTTTGGAATCGCTCTTGGCCTCACTCACTTAGCGCCAACAGCACCACTCAGGTTGTGACAACTGAAAATGTCTCTGGGTAACTCCGCTGGGAGCAAAGTTGCTCCCAGTCAAGAACCACTAATCTAGACCTTGGCTGTGCATTGACAATATTTTTGTTAGTTGGTTAGCTGGTTTTTTGGCATTAGGTAACTTTAAACTTCATAATGATGACGGGCTCCAGCTGGCCCTGAATTTATGGTTGTAGGAACCTCTTGTTTTCATATTGTTATGATTTGCCTTACTTGGAACACATACAGTACAGAATGAGATGGAGATGCTATCAGCTTTTCATGTCCTTTTATGAATTCTGTACATTCGCCTATGAGCTATCTTATAGAGAAGCTGTACGGTTAGCAGTCAGGGTGCAGGTGTGCAGGGTGCAAGTGTGCATAGGCTCCGAGGTGCAGCCCCAAGCTACTCAGTGAAGCACTTAGCCTCTTGGGGCCTCAATTTCATTACTTGCTAACTGACGAAATTGGGCCAGATGATCTCCAAGGTCCCTTATTGCTTTAATAACTAATGATTTTGTGTCCAAATACTGAATAACTCCTAGCAAATTGATTCTTTCTGAGAATATTGCAGTTTGTGACCATGTGAATGCTTATTCACTTATAATGCAGCAATAAATGCCACCCTCTTACAGCACATTGTTGGATTTTTTTGATCTCCTTTTCACATATATATCTTCAATATTACCACTGAGAGCCTGGGTATCAGCTGCAGAGAGGTCTAACCTAAAGAAATCAGGTCATTTTTCTATTGGGCTACAGCTGGCTTGATAGAATGAAAGAATCCTGCCCCAAACCAGCTTTGTGTGTGTGCTGCCCAAATTGTTTCCAGCCAGACCCCAGTTCTGTGAAAAAACAAACCCAATATATTGGCTTCCCTTCCAGCATCCGGTTAGGGAGGTTCTCATTTGTCTCGCTTCCTCCACCACAAAGATGTGAAGAAGGTGGCAACAAAGGCTGGAACACAGTACAGAGATTCTGTCATATAGCCATGGAGTTCCAGGAGTTAGAGATTCTATTGAAAAATTTGTTTTTGAGACAGAAGGGTACATTGTGGCCGCAAGACTATCATGTGAATGATGGTTTGTAGTTAAGCAGTGCGGAGGTCTGGTGAGCAGCCAATACTTCAGCCCAGCACGGGTTTCTGGTAGCTGCTGGCAGGGGTGGGGGTGCTTAGGTTGTGAGGATCACAACCATGTCAATGGGCACCACAGGAAGAAAGACCATGACAGAGAATGCCGTTAGTGAGACTAGGGCACACTTTGCCAAAGACCTTGTAGAGGCTGGTAAAGGGTATCTTAAAATCTCAAGCTCAGAATTCCCCAAACTCAAATAACTGCGTACTTCCTTCTATACCATTCCTCTCTTCTGCGTGCTTAACTTAGTAAATAGTACCATCTTCCTCCCAGCTGCCTCAGTCAGGGTGAACTCGCTCAAGCCAAGGTGAATTCCTTAATGTTTCCTCTCTTCCTTTCCCTACACAAAATATATTAACAAAGTCCTATCAACATGTCCTGGTGATTTCTCTCCAAGTGGCTCACTTCTACCCATCTTCTCTAAGATTACTTAGTCCAACCCATCAGCCGCTTGCTTGGGCTCCCTCCCTCAACTCCTAACAACTCCCCAGACCAACAGTTATTCTCCTCTCTCATCTAGATTCTATACTCATATCACAGTGATTGCCCCACCACTCTAAGATGATCACGATATTGCCAGGCTTAAAATACTGTAGCAGCTTCCCATGGCCCACAGGCCTCCCGTAATGGTTTTTAAGGTCCATCACGACCTGGTCTTGCTTGTTACCTCTGATGTTATCTCTTAGCACTCCCTACCTTGTACTCTGTGCTCCAGTCATACAGAAATGATTTCAGTTCCTCCATGACATTCTGTTCCTTTTTATTTCTAAGCCCTTTTCCATATTGTTATTCCTGCCTCACACACTATAAATGAATGCTAGCAGTTTGTGATCAGGGAGCTAGGAATATTCAGTCATGGAGGAAAAAATGCTGTTTGCAAAGCATTTTCTAACAGGTCATTTATCTCTGGGAAATTTGGGGTTGAGAGCATAAAAGTCCTGTGGTTTAATTTCCAAAACTTGTACTCAAGACCTTTTACTACTTTTCTCTCTAATCCACGCATGCAAAAATGAAGGAATGCCCTTGTAAAAGTGGGGTTTTAGTTTTTCCATTGATAATCAAGTTAAAGCTTCTGAAGGAGAAAGACTTTCTCTAAATGTTGCCAGTTTATACCATCTATGTGTACGGTAACCTTTTGTGCTTATATTAATGGAAAATATTGTGCAGTGTGTAAAAATTAAAGGCTAGAATCAAGTTAGAGATAAAAGCTTAGTAAAGCTTAGTAAAGCTTTACTTAGTAACAGGGCAAGTAAAAGGAATGAGGATTATGGTATGGGTACAAAAATCCTTTGAAAACAAGGTTTTTAAAAGAGGGATTAAATCATGCACTACTAGAATTAGAAGAAATCCTCATTTTACTAATGAGGAAATTGAAACCTAGAGAGGTTCAATATACCGGTCATCATCACACAGCAAATTAGTGGTGAAATTGTTAGAATGCCATTGTGGTCAGCAGAACGGGGATTTCTTAAAACATTTTATATCCTCCTTATCAGGTTTTTCTTTGACAGTGGAGAGATGATATATTTATATTCTATTTTTTTAAAGCTTTTTTTTTTAAAATATTTTATTTATTTGACAGAGAGAAACACAGCGAGAGAGGGAACACAAGCAGAGGGAGTGGTAGCAGGAGAAGCAGGCTTCCCACTGAGCAAGGAGCCCGATGCAGGGCTCAATCCCAGGACCCTGGGATCATGACCTGAGCCGAAGGCAGCCACTTAACGACTGAGCCACCCAGGCGCCCCTATATTCTGTTATTAATATGGGATGGTAGAGAGTGCTAGGAATAGTTCATTTAGAAGTAGGGACTTCTTATCATAGGGATCAATAGTAGCACAGAAGCATTGGGATTGAGTTCCGCTAACCTTCTGTTGCTGGAGGGCTGTCAGCTCTGCTTTATTGGAGAGAGGATATGCACCCCCTGTCAGGCTGATTTGATACTTAACACCAATAGGAAATGTGGAAAGAAATTAATGTGTAGCTCTGAGCTGGATGGTTAAGGCCACCAGGGCAGAAAGTAGAGGAAGTAACTGTGACACGACCATCACTTTCTTTAGTTGTGAGATAATTATGGTGTCAGAGATGGCTTTGGCATGTAGGACTCAGGCTCTCTCACTGGCCTGGGAAAGGGAATTATGCTTTCATAAGCCTGAGACCCTATCCGGCAGGCTGGCGGTAGAGTGGGAAATAACCATGGTTGCCTTGAACTCACAACTAATAAGCAGATTGTTTGATTGATTGATTTTAAAGATTTTATTTATTTGACACAGAGAGAGAGGACAAGCAGGGGGAGCAGGAGGGAGAGAAAGAAGCAGGCTCCCCACTGAGCAGGGAGCCCAGAGTGGGGCTTGATCCCAGGACTGTGGGATCATGATCTGAGCCAAAGACAGACGCTTAACTGAATGAGCCACCCAGGCGTCCCATAACAAGCAGATTTGGGACCATATTGTAGAAAATGACTTGTTGACAAGTAAATCACATCTGTCCTCATTGTTTGGTTGAGATATCCTGTAAGAACCCTACGGTATCCAATCCACCCTTATTCCCCCTCCCATCTTTGTATTCCCAAGAGAGTAAGTAATACCAAGGTCACTCACAGCCCTGGTGGCTGGATCTTTCCAGGCCAAAAAAGTCAAGCCTCTTGTACCAAGCCTTTGGAGTGTACCAGGCATGTCCCTTTTGACTCATGGCCCTGCTCACCAACCTTCTTTTTCACTGAGTATGGTCCTGTTATGTGCCGCTTCTTAGTTATCCAAACACCAGTAGGGGTTTGAGCTCGTTGTTTGTCTTCATGCACCTGCCTCTGTGTCCTCCATCTATCCTTGCAGTGGCCAAAGTGCCCTCTTTGAGCCGGGGAGGCTGGCTGGTCATCATCAACACTCTGCCCACCAAGTATGAGTGCCATGCTGACTTGCATATTCATGGCTACGTAGATGAGTCATGACCCTGTTAATGAAGCACAGGCCAGAAACCCCCACCTAGGGCAACCCTCACATGCTGCAAAGGGTATTGTTCCCCCTGACCTACCTCCTGTCCCCAAGCTCAAGCCCAAAGAAGAACCCCCAACACAGCTCAATGGGCCCAGCACCTGCCAACCCCAAGCAGGAGCCCAGAGCTGAGCTCCATGCCCAGCACAATGGCTCCAGGCCTGCCAGCCTCTTAAGGGAGTGGCTTGACTGCTGTGAACCCTGTGAAACCCCCCACAGGGGTGAAGGTAGATGTAGTTCCCAGCTGACTAGGATGCCTGTGGAGGGCAGGGCTCTTTTTAGAAATAATGGATTCATTTTTTCTCACCAATCTCATTTTTTTTTACTTGTATCTCCTTAGGAGGAGACCTCAGGGTTCCTGGGAGGCAGTCTCCAGGCCCCAGGTCAGACTTGGCTTCTGCTTGTGTTCCTTTGCTTCTAGGGGGTCTCTAGTGGGGACCTCAGAAGAAATATACCTGCTTGGCCCCTGACCTCGGGTTGACACCTGAGGTACCTGCTCCTCTCCCATGTTCCAGACCCTGACTCAGGATGTTCTAGGGAGGTGGTCACCAACTTCTCCAAGAATTTTTAGCTAAACAGAAACTACCCCCCTCTCCTTTCTCGGACCTCATCCGCCCAACCCTAACCTCCCTAAAACCATCTTCACAGACTGTCTAGGAGATAGGGTTGTCAGAACCAATATTCAGGAGCCAAACTTCATGGTGGGACAGAGAATAAAGGTTTACACTACCTTTAGGACTAGAGGGAGAAAGTGGCAAGTTCACCTGGCTTCCTCCAGGCTTCCAGAAAAGTCTTTAATGTAATGAATGCAAACTGCTTGCATCTGGTGGTTGGACATGGAGTGGGGTGAGCCCTGACATATTTCTGAGTAGGAAAATAAATGTCCTTCATCTTGGGCATTGCTTGGCGGACTCGTTTCTTCTCCACTGCCCGAGCTGGCCACTTCCTACTAGCCACTGAATTTCAGAAGGAGAAGGGTGGATGGCAACAGACACAGGGGAAGTGGTTGTTGTTCTCCCTTGAATTGAAGTGGGTCATGTGGGATCTAGTGTCTTATCTTCTCCTTTAAATGTTTTCTGTCCTCAAGATTAGTTATTATATCCATTATAAATAAGTTCATGGACATTCAATAGAACATTTGTTGAGAAATCTTTGAATTATGCCTGCTTGTATGACTGCACCACTGCAAGGCAGAAAACCAGCACCAGCTTGGTGTCAGAAGGACCATAAATATGAAGGAAGAGTGGAGATGTTGGCTGGAGTATGGAGCAAATAACCAGGCTGTTGACCAGATCCTGAGAATTTCCTCCTCCCTGATAGGTGGGTGCTCATAATGAAGGAAGAAAAATACTTAGGAAAGACAGTGACACGGTAGACATATAAGGATGTTTCATGTAAAACAGGTGTGACTGGTAAGTGCAAAATGAGGCATAAGCAGAGAGTCCTGGAGTATGCTCCATCTCTAAAAACTTCCAGGCATAGCACTTGATCAGATACTCGTCTTCGACCTACTCCTTGATTGGATATTATTAACCAAAGCTGCTAATACCCTCAGGAAAGTGAACACATATGGGACCAAAAAAAAAAAAAAAAAAAAAAGGATAATTGAACAACACAGTTGCAAATAAAAGTTATTTATCATGTAACTTATGTAACATAAAGTTTCTATAAGAAACATAGTCAATATTCCAGAAAATGTACAAATGAAGATTGGTAAAATGAAGCAGGTATAAGCATTTGTAAGGACGAGCCAAGAAGAAGCATAAAGAGTCACAGATATAATGGTAAAAATAAAAACACCTTAGACACAATAAATAGCAGAATGAATATAACCCAGGAACTCTCTGAGAAAATGTCTGGGAGGAATTAAGAGATGGAATATATGAAAGAAATGCTAAGAGAATGGAAGAGAACTTGTGAGATCTCACAGAGTTTAAAACAGGGAAGATAAAGAAAAAGCCACACCTGAATACACTATTCATTTAAATATTAAAAATAAAGAACACAAAATTTATTATAAGTTTCCAGTTTAGGCCACCTATTAAAAAAATAGATGAGCTTGTCATCTGACCTCTCAACAGTGACCATTAGATACCATAGAGTAAGGGGGCGCCTGGGTGGCTCAGTCATTAAGCTTCTGTTTTCTGTTCAGGTCATGATCCCAGGGTCCTGGGATCAAGCCCCACATCAGGCTCCCTGCTCCACGGGAAGCCTGCTTCACCCTCACTATGTCTATCTCTCTATCAAATAAGTAAATAAATAAAATCTTAAAAAAAAAAAAAAGAAAGATACCATAGAGTAGGGGCACCTGGGTGACTCAGTTGTGTCCAACTCTTGGTTTCAGCTTGGTTCATAATCTCAGGGTCCTGGGGTCAGGACCTGTGTTGGGCTCTGCACTCAGCCCAGAGTCTGCTTGGGATTCTCTTCTCCCTCTGCCCCTCCTCCCCATGTTCTCTCTCTCTCTCATAAATACAAAAAATATTGTTAAAAAAATATGAGTAAAAATTTTAATTTATTTCATTTTATTTTATTTTTAAGATTTTATTTTTTTATTTGACAGAGAGAGAGCACAAGCAGGGGAAGTGGCAGGCAGAGGGAGAGGGCGAAGCAGGCTCCCTGATAAGCAGGGAGCCTGATGCAGGGCTCAATCCCAGGACCCTGAGATCACGGCCTGAGCCAAAGGCAGATGCTTAACCAACTGAGCCACCCAGGAGCCCAAGGATAAAAATTTTAAAATGTTTAAGAAGAGCAACTTTGAAATTAGAATTTTATATCCAGCAAAAATATCATTAAAATATGATACATACATATGTACATACATACATATGTACATATATACATACATACATATATACGTGTGTGTGTGTGTAAGACCTCTTACGGGTGTGTAAGACCTCAAAATACAATGCAAAATAACTTCTCTGGAAACATTTGGAGGAAGAATTTTAGCAAGGATCTAGAATGATCCGGGAGATACATGAAAGTAAGTTGGCCTATATGATTATCTAATTAAGCAAGGAAACCACTTCATCTACACATCAGCAGTTCCACTTCTAGGTATTTATTCAAGAGAAATAAAAACATATCTCACTGCAAGACTTATGCTGTAATGTTCATAGCAGCATTATTCATAATAGCTAAAAATGTAATACGTGTTCATCAAATGGTGAATGGATAAATAATTTGTTGTATTCAACGAATGGAATTCTACTCAGTGATTAAAAAGGGGCAAGCTGCTATTATATTCTACGACATGGTTGAATCTCACAACTGTTATGCCAAGCCAAAGCAGCCAAACATATGGTACGCTTCATCACTTCATATATGTAACACCCTAGAAGGGAAAAAAATCAAGTCTATGATGATATAAAGTTGACCAGTGATTGTCTTGGGTTGAGTGTCTATGTGTCTTTATCTGTGTACTTACAGTTAGAGTAAATTTCCCCCTTAAATGTCCTTTATTTTTGCATCTTGGATTTAAAGATTTTATTTATTTATTTGAGAGTGAGAAAGTGAGAGCAGGAGAGGAGCGAAGGTCAGAGGGAGAAGCTGACTCCCCGTGGAGCTAGGAGTCCGATGTGGGACTCGACCCCGGGACTCCAGGATCATGACCTGGGCCGAAGGCAGCTGCTTAACCAACTGAGCCACCCAGGTGCCCCGTGCATCTTGGATTTAAAGGGTAAATGGAAAATACAGAGAAAATAGCCCTTACTCAAATGAAAATATTTTTCAAAATGTTGAAGAGTTTTGAAGGTCATACTGGTAGTGTTTTGGAGGATAGTTGCATTTCCATTTGTTAGGAATAATTTTAAGTTCATGCTTTAAAATAGAGTTTTTCCTGGATAGTGGTATTAAAAGGCTAGATGAGCATGCCATTAAAGCCTGTCCTTTAGTTTTCTGGGGGTTGATCTCCCACTGGTTCCTCTATGATCTAATTCTCCCATTTATAACAGCAAGGACTAAATTACTATAAATCGCACCCTTCTGTGCTAACAGAGCCATTCAGAAAAAGACCTTAATGAACTGCACACTCAAGCAGAAATGTCAAGAGAGGACACTAGGAAACAGAAAATATCCATTCCCAGTGGAAGGAAGAGCTCTAGCTAAAAAGCACCTTTTGTTTAATCTTGTCTTACTTGGGTGACCACTATTCCCAAAGTGTAGTTAGCTAAAAGGACACGAATTCTAACATCATCTCAGTATCTTGGTATACAGTCCAAGTTGGAGGTGAAACCTGTAAAATTTAAGTGCAATAAATTGGAAGGTTAAAATCACTAACAGTTTGGATTTTAAAAATCATTAATAATTACAACTGTACCTTTGGGTCCTCCATGAAACATATAAACAATATTAGGCAGATTTCTTGAGGGAAATAGTTCTGAAAGATAGAGAAGGAGGAAGAGGAGGCACCTAAGAGTCTTCAGACCACAATGTAAGTCTGACACAACAGTTAAAGGAGGGAGGGAAGGAAAAGGATTGCGTAGGAAGGGCTTTAGTCTGCACATCTCTGAGGAACTTGTGGCCAGTGGAGTCTCTGTGTAAAAATTGCCTGTTAGCAGAGTCTTGGGTTGGTCAGATACAGTCTAGCTCTAGTACTCTTATGGGCTTAGTTATTGGCTGGGAAGAGGCTGTAGGGAGTGAGACTTTAGTGTGAACATTGCCATGGATCCAAATTTGTGGTTGCCGGAGGCGGTCAGCTACCTGTACTCGACCTAGAGGGCTCTTTTGAAAGATGTGAGTGGTGCATCCTCTGGCTACACATAATGCTATTGTACGTGCTTCAGGAAATACTCTCAGTTAAAATCACAGTCTATGAGGAAACTCTTGTTAAGTCATATGGTGTGAATAGAGAGGCAGAATTTTTGTGAAGAGCCAATCAAAGAAATTTGCATATTATAGAATAACATCTTGAGGAACTTGACCAGAAAACAGGGGTGTGCTCTCAGTTATGGAGTACTGTCTCTAGAAAAGATATTTTTAATCTAGTACAGGTGATGGCAGTTAACTCAACATATTCCCTTCTCTAAAACTGATGTCTTCAAAAAAGTGCAGTAATTCTTAGAGATGTGAGAACATCCATCAATTTGTTTACCATGAGGTACTACGAAGCCTTTAATGGATTTCAACTTTTTGTCAGTATAAAGGACACTCCTTTTTACTACCTTGTATCCTTTTTTTTTTTAAGTTTTTATTTATTTATTTGACAGAGAGAAAGAGATGACAAGTAGGCAGAGAGGCAGGCAGAGGGAGAGGGGGAAGCAGGCTCCCCGCTGAGCAGAGAGCCCGACGTGGAGCTTGATCCCAGGACCCTGAGATCATGACTCGAGCAGAAGGCAGAGGCCTCGACCCATTGAGCCACCCAGGCGCCCCACCTTGCATCCTTAAGAAAGTTAATCCATATATTTCCCTGCGACGGTCAGCTGTATCTCTAATAAGCTGGAGGCAATGGAACAAAAACCCTAGAATTGGAATCAGTAAAACCAAACCAAACCAGACTGTCTTTAATTCCTGATCCCTTATAACCACCCACAGTAGCCTGTTAAAATAATGTTGATAAAACCCACTTCTTTGGATTGTTTTGCAAACTGAATGCAGTCATGTATATGTGAATGTTGTGGTATGAGGTGGACATATAATACAGGACATTTTGTTAATGGATGGACAGGCGTGTTAGCCCTGGTCTTTAGATGCTGTTTCCTTGACCATGACATTCCTCTTTTCCATTGCCTACTGAACAGTATTGGGCTGCTCCCAAAGGGGTGCAGGCCTGTGTCTGGGGTGCTCAGGTGGCAAAACTGAGAAGAGAAGCACTCTGAAGGAAGCCACAGAGAAGGCACTGGGGAGTTCAACTTGGTGTATGTTGGCACGTTAATATTTATTCATATGCATAACCAGTAGTGGCCTTCCTGACTCACTAGTTCGTCAATTCTGCTGATCTGTGAGTTGATAAAAAGAGCCAAACTCTTTTCAAATGGCTGAATTGAGACGTCCATCTGAACGTCAAGCTTAGGAAATTTGTCTTTTTGTTTCCCACTGGGAGAACATCTAGGTGCCATTTTGCAGTTGACTTGAGGATCTTGGCTTCCAGTGAGAAATGCTCTCTTGTGGTATTTCTGCCTTGTCCATCACCAAGTTCTAACTTTAGGGGAGAAGAACGGCATCTGGGAGAGGTTTCAATAAATCTGGCATGGCATTAACAGATTATATTATATTCTCCTTACTATCACAAGGAAGTCAGTGTCATGGGAGAAGAGAAATAGGGAGTGGAATGGTGATTTTGTATTTTTTAAAATGTTTGATAGCACTCAAATCGGGGAATTTTTTTTTCCTTTACCTTGCAAGTGTTATTCTCATAGGGTATGTATTATTTTAGAAAATTAAACTAAAAATTGTGCTTATAAATAGTGATTAGTCATAAAAATAAGAACCAAATTGTTAGGAAATACGAGTTTGGCTTCCCATGGAAACATTCATTTTACACATGAAACAGCTTTCTAACTATATAATAAAGTATATTATGTTAAATCTAATATCGTTCTTCCTTAGTTAATGGTAGGAGAATGTGCTTCTATAATTTATTTTTGTGTTCTTTGGTATACCTAGCAATTATATTGATTTGAGCTGTAGTGCACTTTAATTTCTTTCTGTTTAATTGAAGGAAGGAAAAAAATGGGTAAAATAAACCACAATATTTCTACTTATAAATATTAACTCCTGATTTTGGATTATATCAGTTAATGACTTCAATACCACAACTTTTTCTCTGTGCTTCGAAATCTCAGTATTTTGCTTTCTGTTATCTCATCTCCTTCTAGAGATGAAGAGGGTTGCTACAGGTAATGGCCAGCAATCCCTGTACAGACTGATGAAAGTTTACTCCAAGCTATGTTGTGAAAGAGAGAAGGCAAGGGAGTGTGAATGCGGAGCTCAGAGACGAAGACCCTTTGCTCTTCTTTGTTCCTACTTTTATAGGTCATTCAGGATAGTCACAAATCCTTATTACTATTTCTCAAGCACGGGATGCGTGACAAGGGGTCTTACTGAAACTGGCAGGATCTGTTTACAGGAAAGATTCTATATGCTAATCTTTGTCGTTCTGCTAAACATAGCCTAAGGGACAATGCACACATCTCTTAGATCTCAGGGCAGCTGCTTGGGCTAAGAAAGCTTCAGGGAAGGCAACTCCCCAGGGCATTCGGATGGCAGAGTGGTCACAGGCCTCAGCATTCCAAAGGCCTACACCTTTCTCTGAAATCTTCCCTCGTCCTCAGCAGCCTCGGTGTTACATTTTAGCAAGCCAGGTGTTATGGCTGAGTGCATGCTCTACATTAACCCCAACAGATTGCCTCAGAGGGGAAGAGTTTCCCATCACATGAACACTAAATGATGGAGATATCGAAGGGAGGAAATCAAGGAAGAAGTGGGTGGTTGGATTAAATGAAACCTGAGCCCTTTATCTCAAACTGTCAGTCATATTAGAAAACCTACTTATGGTCATCAGAATATGCCTCACTTCTGACTCTTCCCAGCTAACTGTGCTTCCATCTTTCTAAACCTTT
>CM053607.1:91104001-91126868 GCA_028646535.1 Procyon lotor | reverse complement strand
TAAAATATTTTTAAAAATAGGAACACTCTTCCCCTCCATCTCAGCACTTGCTATATATCATACTCTAGTTTGTTTTTTCCCATAACGCTGATCACCATCTGATACATACATATGAATGTGTGTGTGTGGTTTTGTTAATTTTTTTCTTTCCTTCTCTGGAATACAAACTTCTTAAGGCATGAGACTGTATCGGTTAGCCTTTTCAGCATGACAAATTACCTTCAAATTTTTAGTGCCTTAAAATAACAACCATCTATTTTGTTCACAAGTCTGTGCTTTGACAATTTGGTAATAAATGAAGGTGGGAGGCTTCTCTGGTGTTAGCTGTGCTCACTCTCGCATCTGCAGTCAGCTTCTGAGTCACTTGAGATCTGACTCGTCCATGATGGCCTTAGCTAGGATGACTTTTCCCTTGGTCTCCAACAAGTGAGCCCAGGCTTGTTGACATGGTGGTTGCACAGGATTCTGAAGGAGCGTGTGGAAGAGTGCAAGGCCTTATGAGCTGCGTGGTCACATCAATCTGGCATGTTTTATTGGTCAAAGCAAGTCCCAAGGCCAATCCAGATTCAAGCGGTGAGAAAGCGTCCAGAACTTTGTAGGGGCAGCTAAAAGTCACATTGCAAAAAAAAGTGTCCACACAGAGGGCAATAACTGTGGCATTTTCACAAATAATCTACCACGGACACTTCATCTGCTTGGTACACTGCCATCTCCGAAACACCTAGAACAGTGTCTGGCCCACAGCGAGTCCTGAAATATTAGTTGAACGAATGAATGAATCATCTGCCCCCTATTCCTGAACCAGAGACTATCCCAGAGATGGCCCCTTCTCCATTGCAAATCCTTACGATGCAACATCTGCGTACAAGAAACGACATTGTTTGTGAATATTTGCAACTGGAGTCCTATCTCTACTGTTCAAGTTGCAACCAGCTTTCACTATTTGCTTTCTCTCTTAATGGTTCTCATAACGTCAGCCTAACTATTCCCGGAAACAGTGCAGCATAGCAGATTTCATAAAATGCTTCTCATCCAAGTTTCAAAATACTTCGTCCTCCCATCTCTGCAGCTATACAACCTGTAAGAGAGGTGAGTCCTGTGATCTACTCCTTCCTTTCCCTGTCCCTCCTCCCAGCCAGCCTGCTTCCCCTTCTTTCTTCAAACATGAATACAGGGGAGACACGACGGAACAACCAATTGCCAATGTAAAGCATCTTCTTGAGATCCTGCCCTGGGAAACTCCCCAAAAGCTGGACAGTTGTGTAGTGTTAGAGACAGGCATCGTAGAAATGACTGGATCGGTTAGTTACTGAAGTGTCTGGGGACCCAACTCATTTCTCCATCCCTGCCACTGCCACAAAGCACTGGTTTCAGGATCAAACAGGTCGGCCACGATAACTAGTTCTTAATAACTAGACTTGAAGAGGAAAGTGGATTGGGACACTTGGGTGACTTGGTCAATTAAGCGTCTGCCTTCAGCACACGTCATGATCCCTGAGTCCTGGGATTGAGTCCCACATCAGGCTTCTTGCTCAGGGAGAAACCTGTTTCTCTCTCTGCCTGCTGTTCCCTCTGCTTGTGCGCTCTTTCTCTCTCTCTCTCTCCCTCTGACAAATAAATAAAACCTTTTTTAAATAAAAAAAGGGGAAAGTGGATCGTTCTGCTCTCCACTGGGTCAACCAGACAGACTCAATCTTCTGGGCTTCATGTGTCCTTAACATACTGCCCATCACGGTATGTTGGGTTACCCTTCTTCAAAGGCTGCTGCAGTATCTTGGAATTGTGGCTCTCTCCGAAAAACATGTTCCATGAAAAGAAAAGAAAAATGCTTCAACCACCAGGATATTGACCCAAGCATTGTTCTCTGAGGATCATTCCTCACATACTCTCGCAAATGACAAACTGTCCAAATGCTGTGATATGTATCAATACCTTTCCCAGAAGGCCCCTGCCATCTGGGCTGGAAATTCTCTTAGCAGAGAACAAAAGCCTTTTTATATTTACAGATCAAACTAAAAAAAATAAAATAAAAATGAAATAAAATAAAAAACCCAAGACCCAGAGGAGTAGTAATCCTTGTTTTCCCCTTTCTGTCATTTGCCCCCATCTCCGAGGAGCAAAGCTTCCTCAGCATCTTCAACTCCCTCCCTCCTCACATCTAGACACCACATCTGCCAGGTCTTTCTCTGATGTCTAACTTGTTTTCCGTTCCTTCCACTGACATCCCACAGTCGAGTCTCCATTGTTCCACCCTCCTCACTGAAATCAGCTCCAAACAGAACACTTCTGTCCTCCTTCTTAGTGATCCACACTGACTAAAACTATAGTTATAGGTTTTTAACCTGGAATCAGAATGATTCTGCATATGATCTCTAGCACTCTCTCCTATACCTACCCTCTGCTATGTGGATTTTCTGCTTTGGCTGAGGTGGTCTCATTGGTATTTCTGAAAGGATCTGTTACCCCGAATTTAAATGGTGTATTATGTGAAAATCACTTGGCAAAACCTTAAACATTACATAGTATGAGTTATTCTGTCTTGTACCTACCCCCAATTAATCTTTTGTCAACATTTAAGAGTTTAATGATTCCTTCCCTATTCGTATGTGATACCCTTACGCTGTCAAAACATTCTTCCTCTTATACTGCCACTTCTCTGACTTTAAAAAGTCATCTTTTCTTTCTCTTTCCAGACCCTTCTGATACAACACATAGGAAGCCATGAACCTACATCTTTCCAGGATCTCCACCTCCTCAACCAACCCAGGCTACCAGCATTCAGCAATGCAGTCACAAATTTCATCCCAGGCCCCCACTTGACAAGAGGAAGGGACCAGGTTGTCTTTGGCATCTCATAAAGAATGTCTGTCTTTTCATACCACCCCCATCCACATGTCCACAGCTCTGTTCCAAATGCTTTATGGAGCTGTTCCTTACCGAATCTTTCCTACCCACTGCCAGCTCACAGCGATCTTTGTCCATTGAATTCCTGCAGAGCCAATCTCTTGTGACTTGTCCTGTGGAGATGATGCTAATAGTCTACCATTAGTATTCCTTTAGCGTTCGTGGCTTGTTCTTATATACCCCATTGGGTTGGAAACTCCTTCAAGGTGACAGAAGTATCTTATGTTAATGTGTAGACCCATATTTCAACATTATTTAATGGAGCCTGACATGTGGTAGCTCCTAATTTGTTATCCGGGCTCGTTAGTCACACTGGAAGTGAATGACAACTATTTTCTTCCTCAATTTCAGTGTTGATAGAGACTCATTCAGGCCTATAGAAAACAGAAAGCCATTGTCCCCTTGGAAGAATAGATGCCAGAGCTGAGAACAAGGGCCAAAAAGGGAGATACCCAGAATCTAAAAGACAAGCATTCCAAAGGCAACATTTTACTCAAGGTCAGGGATACATTAATGGAATAGTTTTCTTTTTTTTTTTTAAATATTTTATTTATTTATTTGTCAGAGAGAGAGCAAGAGTGAGAGAGGGAGTGAGCACAAGCAGGGGGAGCGGCAGGTAGAGGGAAAAGCAGGCTCCTTGCTGAGCAGGGAGTCCGATGCGGGACTAGATCCCAGGACCCTGGGATCGTGACCTGAGCTGAACGTGGACGCCCAACTGACTGAGCCACCCAGGCGTCCCTGGAACAGTTTTCAAATGAGAAATACTAGAAAGCTTTTCTTCTCCCCATTCCCCTGTCTTTACTCTTCGTTATTGGGAGAACACGTATATATATATATATATATATATATATATATATATATATATACACACATTGTCTGTACAAGGCTGCCTGCAACTTCAGGGTGCTCTCTTCTGGGGCCGAAATATCCCCAACTTTTGTGTTCCTGTGGGGCGTACCTGGCTCACCATGCCCTGCCATCATCATTCTGATATCAGAAAGCAGTAGAATTAACAAATATTACCTGGGAAACAAGAGGCATTGCTGATGATTCCAGCAGGGGAAAAGAGAGCATAAAAATTAATTTTAACAGAGTAATAGATCTTCCATACAGAACCCCACTATCAACTCAGTCTCAGACAGAAAGGAAAATGGCCCTCAACTTTTAATTGAGTGACAAACGCCAAAACAATGAGTTGCTATACTTGAAACCAGGGGAGGCTATTTTCTTCTAGATGCAAGTTGTAGAGAAGACAGAGGAGGAGCATCACACTGTCCACTGCTTTACCAACATAAGACATGGTTGTGTTTCTTGTTGCTTTCACCAGAGACTGCATCTCTCTTCTGCATGTCCTCCACCCTGTCCATACTAATTAGACAGATGTCTAAGTCTTAACAGTAGGTGTCAGTCAGGGAAAATTCATGGTTTCATGGCTAAGCAATGAGATGTGACTTTCTCTTTTCAGAGACAGGATTTTTTTAAAAAATAAATCACTCATTTAGAATGAGTTTCAGTACCAAAAACTAAATTTATTTCCCTAAGTGTGATATCCCTGATCTGTATAACAGAATCTTCTACTGATGATTGTATTTTTTAACTTAACTTTAATTTTTAAATAATACAAATAAGACAAGTAGACAGTAATTCCAATAAAAATAAAGATGCATGTGTTACTGATATCAGTTTATTGTAGCATTACCATTAATAAAGTCCTTTATTGTCACAGAGAAAAGTGAAGGCCAATTTTGATGCATATATACTTTGTCTTAATACAAAGACTAAAAGAAATAAAAAGCATCAGTGGCTGTTGACTGCTGTGCACTTATTCCCCAAATTTCTCTATTGCCTTGGCAATTATATTCCAACTGGATGCTCCTACCTCATTTTCATGTAATTCCTCCAAAGTGGGAAGAATAAATGTCCAAAAACCATTGCCATACAGTTCTGTAAGAGACACAAATAAATGGAAGACTCAAGACTTTGAATGTAACACTTGCTGGCCAAGGCATAATTTGGATAAACAAATTTTGAGCTTGATTTATTTTATATATATAATTTGTCCTAAAATTAAGGAAGACACACGGAAAAGTGCATTTTTTTCCATACAGCTGTACTGAAATTATTGTGAGCAAAAAAGTAAATTGAATTTTCAAATTAATAATTTTTGGACTGAAGAAGTCTACCTTAGCCCCCATCAGCTTTACATATGCGTACACGAACCAGCCACTGAGTGTCCAGAGCTGTACTTTATCTTAACTGGATATGATGCTTATTCTCAGTTCCAGTTAGAGAAAAAGATATCAAATGGAGGCTTTGTTCTGTTGACAAACAAGAAAATGGCTTCAGTGATAGGGCTGTCTTGATACTTTCTTAATCCTAAACACAAGCCATCACTCCATTGGCAACTTTTGCAACTCAAACAGCAGACGCAATCATTCAAAAGGTCCAGTTGATGGGAGAGAGGAGTAAAAATCAATAACTTTGTGCAATTACTGGAAAACACAACCGTCAGTCATCAGAAAATTAGAGGCTACATCTAACTAACACACCTCTTGATTCCAGTCCTGTGGAAATTTACATTCAAACGGAGCACCAAAATAACTTCCCTTCTGGGGGCAGTAAAGAGTCTAACTGGTTTCTCAGCAGAAGTGGCAAGGTTGAAAGAGTAACTTTTGTGGGAGAAAAAGCTTGGAGCGCTCCATATATTCAAATAGCAAGAAACTGGTTTGTCCTAGACCTGCGGCTCACTCACATCAGGTCAAGGAGCAAATATAACCCTGTACAAGATTCTCAGGGACTCCTCAGCGAGAGCACCCCTAACTAGTCTTTGGGGCCCTATTAAAGTAACTGCCTGTGAGGTCACAGATGGTACAAAACCTATCGGGACCCATCTGGGAGTCTGGGATTCCTATTTGGAAAGCAAAGTCCTGGTAACTATGTGTGCTGCACTTCCTACAGAACAAATAGTGTTAGGACGCGCTTAACAAAACTATTTTATCCGAAAGGACGGTGTAACTAGGAGACAAGTCTGCATCCCTTGGATGAAACTGCCCTTTCGGGTTCCACGAGGAGCGCCGCCTGCAGCAGGGGCCGCGCGCACTGACGTCTGCTCCCTCTTAAATGCCCGACATCACCCCCTTTGGCTTCCTCGGTCCCCCTCATCCCGCGGGACCTAGCTCCAGCGGTTTCCGCACACCCGGTGGTTTATCCGCCCTTCTGCGCGTCCCGTGGCGTAAGCGGAGGAATGGCTCTGGTTTGGTTGACTTTCTTGCGCGCGCGCCGGGAGCGCAAGCCAGACAACCGCTGGCTCGGAGGTGCGGCGGTGGTAGGCAGCCGGGCCGCCTGAGCGCTCACACCTTGTCGGCCCGCACAGCCCGCGGTAGGTAAGTGCTGCGCCAGAATGTGCGGACGCGCGGGAGCCTATACAAACCGTAGTCCGTTCTCCCTTTCCACTGATTGTCAGTTTCTTTGGTGAGTGCTGACACAAAGGCAAGCACGGATAAATATCGTTCGGCACTCCCTCCTCGCTCTCCCCCACGGGCCCAGCCTTGCTTGTACTTACAAGTCCACTCTAAGAAGCTTCTGGCCACTTGTTTGGAGTCCAGGAAAACAGAGCAGGGGCTGTGCGCGGAAGAGTTACTCTGCAAGTCTACACAGGAGGGGCGGGGATTCCCAGGAACACCACAGTCACTGGGAAAAATAGTACCTCCAGCTCTTCCCGACTAGCAAACCTAGGGATGAAACTAGAAGAAAAAAAAAGTGAGTTTCTAGGGTAAGCAGGCGGGACAGGGTTGGAAATCGGGAACGAAGCAAACTCCTGAACCTTAAATCCAAGTTCTAGCAGTAGGGCGATCAGGTGCAGCGGTTAGTGGGCGCGGCAGCTGCGTGTACTGTTGATTTTTCTGTGTAGATTTTTTGCCTTGAACGGCTGAGGCTTAAACTTGCGCCGCGAAGATTTGGGGTGCAGAAGAGGGAGGAGACAAGTGCAGGGATCAGAACTGATTCTAAGGCCAAGGTCGCTTATCACAGACCGGGGAGTTTCCCGCGCCCTCCAGACCTTTCCCAAGGGGCTCTTTGCACAAAGAGCGCTCCCTCGGAGCAGGGGATTGGGCGACGGGGGAGAAGGAACGAGGTCTAGAAGCGAGGGATCCCGAGCAGCCCAGACAGTCAGAGGAAAAGTAGCGAGCTATCAGAAGTGTTGATTCCAGAGGGTTGGAGGAGGCAGAGAGGTTGGGGCGGGCCTACTAGCCGACTACTCCTTCACCATCATCGGCGGCAGAACTTGCACTTGATGATCTTCTTAAACGCGTTTTGGAAGTCTTTGTTGAAGTAGGCGTAAATGACAGGGTTGAGCAGAGAGTTGGAGTAGCCCAGCCAGTTGATTATGGCGCCCAGCAGGGTGGGCATGTGGCAGCTGCTCTCGCAGAAGGGCAGGACCAGGGCCACGATGAAGAAGGGCAGCCAGCAGAGGATGAATGTGCCCATGATGATGCCCAACGTCTTCACCGTTTTCCTCTCTCGGGCCAGGGCCATCTTGCGCTTGGCCTCGGCGTTGCGCTCATTCTTCTTCTCGAAGGAGGCGGGGGCGCAAGGGATAGCACCCGCCTCGCTGGGCAGCGGCAGGTGCTCTTTGGAGTTGCCCACCCTGTGCACTTCAATCACCTCCAGGGCGGCGCCGTCGTCACCCTGCCTCACCGCGCCATTGGTGCACAGGGCTCCCCTTGCCTTGTTCTCCACACCCTGCCTCCATTCTCTGCTCCCCGGCTCTCCGTTTACTCTCTTCTTAGGCTGCGGGGCTGGAGACACCGCAAAGCGGGTGTCCGCTCCCTTCTTCTCCACCTTCTTGACTGTTTTGCGGATGCGGAAGCGCGCAGCTCGGAAAATGCGCCCGTAGAGAACCAGCATGAGCAGCAGCGGGATGTAGAAAGCGCCGAAGGTGGAGTAGATAGTGTAGCCATGGTCCTTGCTAATCGTGCACGCGTCCGGGTCCGAGCGGTCTTCGGGGGTGCGCCAACCCAGCATGGGCGGGATGGAGATAAGGAAGCCAATGAGCCAAGTGAGCGAGATGAGCGCAGCGGCGCGCCGGGGCGTCCTCTTGTTCACGTAGTCAATAGGGTCCGTGATGGCCCAGTACCTGTCCAGTGCAATGGCGCACAGGTGCAGGATGGACGAGGTGCAGCACAGCACGTCGAGGGCGATGAATAGGTCACAGGTGACCTGCCCCAGCGTCCATTTGTTGAGCACCTGGTAGAGTGCAGCCATGGGCAGTACCAGCACCGACACCATGAGGTCGGTGACAGCCAGAGAGCCGATGAGATAGTTGGCCACATTCTGCAGGGAGCGCTCCAGGGCGATGGCGGCCACCACGCACGCATTGCCCAGCACTGCGCAGAATATGAGAGTGCCCAGCAGCAGTGAGGTGATCACTTGGTAGCTGAAGGTCACGTCGGAGATGCCAGTAGCATTGCCGCGGGTCCCGAAGGGACCCTCGGGCAAGGTGGTGTTATTGCCCTGCCCCGAGCTGAGGACATCCATGCCTGCGCGCCCGGCGAGGGGAGGGGGAGGGGAGAAAGTACTACGTTAGGATCCCCTTCGCCCCTCCCCCTGGGGTCTTCCACCCCTCTCTCCCGGGGAGTTTCAGGTGGAGAGAATGCAGGGACTCAAGCAGGAAGTTCTTACTGCTCAGGCGAGGGCATCTCCGAGGAGCAGCTTCCAGGCGCTCCCTTGGCTCCCTTGGTCCAGCAGGCTCAGAGACTCCAGCAGGGAAAGGAGTTCGCCAGAGAACAGCTCCGGGAACTCTGGGCGTTGGAGAGGTGGCTGGAACGTCGGTTTCTCACTGTCCATTTTACTTTGCCGCTGCCCCACCGGCTACCGGAGCTGAAGTCGGAGTCTCCCCACTAGCCGACAGTCTTCAATCTTAGGAGTATCTGGAATAGAGAAGCCTCATCCTCTAGGGTCACTCTGTGACTCTCCTCTTCCTGGTTCTCTCTCTTTCTCTTTCCCACTCTGTCCTCTTGTCTCCTCTCTAGAAAGCCTTCTCCTCCTCTTTCTCCCTCTCCCTTCTCTTTCAGTCTCCCTCTTCTCAATCCCCTTTATCCTTCCGTGCGTCGCTCCCACAGCTCTGGAGAGTGCCCCTCCCTCCCACGCTAACCCTCCGCTCCTAACACTTCCCCAACCTTGAGTGTCTCTTTCCTCTGCGTCCCCACCTCCTCTCCCTCTAGCTCAGCGTCTTTTCGTTCTAGCCCCTTTCGGTCGGCAGAGATTCAGAATTCGCTTTCACCGGATCTGCCTTGGGTCAGACCAATATTACAACACGTAACTCCGCCTCTCACCCAGCCAAACTCGAGAGGGGAAAAAAATCCTAACTATCCATTGCTTCCTATTTCTGTCAAATTATTAAGTAGAGTTAGCAGCAACAGAGTGGCAATAGGAGATGAGAAAAGGAGCCACATGGAGACTGAACGCGGAGGTAGACAGTCCTGGGTTTGTCTGTAAATTATTGTTAATTGGTGGAAAGAAGACAAAATATTTCTTAGCTTTTTAAAGAAGTCAGCAATTTCATTATCTGAAAGTCAGTCAGTCCAGCCTGACTCCCTTGAGGAGGATGTTGCCCGTGGCTGGCTGGCTGGCTTGCTTTATTTATTTATTTATTTATTTATTTATTTATTTATTTTAACCTCGGGTAATTGGCGGGGAGGAATTATAAAGGACGTATCAACGGGCAGGTAAATAGCTGCATCTCAAAGTGAAGAAAAAAAAACACTCAGTTCCGTGTGTATTCTACACACATAGATATACACATGACTTTCCATTACCATTACCTTTTTAATTTCAGGAAACATTGCCACGTTTCATGGCTTTGTGCCGAGTAAATGCAGGGAAGGGACTCTTTTGCCTGTATTATGTAAATAAGGTTGGACATTTTATATGGCTTTTTGCTTCTTCTTTATCTGAGCCTGCAAACCTCTAGGGGAACTTGGTGGAATCTCTGGTCGCTCTTTCTCTTAAGCGCCCATATCAGCTTCAGCACTTGGGACAGCTCTAGGCAATAAGGGCTTATATCGCCACCTTCCGGCAAATGATTTGGAGAGCCACCTACAAACCCTTGGCTTGCAGAAATTAAGCAGGTACTAAGGCAATCCCATAATTTCACTGAAGAAAATGCAGTTATTAAAAGAAAAGTAATATTGAATTTTGTATTTCTTCTATTTTCTTCAAAAATTTCTTGTTGCCCTTTTTTGCTCTTAATCTTGTATATCAAGCCTATTCTATTCTCTAGCTCTTTTTACAAGCCCTCAACCCACCCCCCCATCCCCCCCACCCCTCCCACCTCCGGCCTTTAGAAAATATATCTAGGAATGAGGTTTTAATAGACCTAGGCAAACATCTTCACCTGTGCTGGTTTTGTGCTGACCAAGGCTACACTTTAAAACTCGCACATTCGCACACATTCACTTATGGGGGTAAAACAGTATTGGATTTTGCAAATGGGGATAACAACACAGAAAATAAATAGACTACAACGGGTTGGTTCTAAGCTGTTTCTTTCACCAAGTAAGGCACATTTAATCCCATTTGAACATAGGTAAAGAATGGGACTCCCAATCTACTAGAAAAAAAAAATGTAACACAACAAAGTTCACTCGTAGATGCAGATTACATGACTGAAGCAAAGGAAAAGTCCAGAATGCAATCCTACAAACAGATATGACTAAGTATGAATCTAGTTAACATGCACAGGTTCACCTTGGATAACAATAGTCTTGATATTGTGTTCAAATTTGAGCTGAATTTTATGGCTTTGAATTCTCCAAGACCAAACAAAAGAGCAATCACCAAAGTGTCAAAGAAAATCTAATTGGGCTGATGCATACAGTACTGGGCAATATGTTTGGGGATGGATTGTTTTACAATGCAGTGCTTGGCACAGTTCCCACTCAATCATTTCTGCATGCCACAATAATGAACCTGACATTTATAATGATTCATGGCATTGAAAAGAAAGAGATAAGTACACACAGCAATACTGGCTATAGACTCTGAAGTGTCTTTTTAAGATTTGCGAGGGTACTGATTCCCCTCTCAAAATACCCTCACAAAAAAGAACTAAATAGCTTTATTAAAATACAACTGTGGGTCCAGAGATTATAGCAGGAAAATAATTAAAATCTGGATTCTCCAAAGATGAAATTTTGGAAATAGAGTTGATAACATAAAAGTAAAAAGAAAGTTAAATTTTGGAAATAAATATATACATATCAAAGATCCTTGAATAAGAATCCTGTCTAACTTAGTACATATAAATATATGCAGTAAATATGTCAGTCAGCAATACATATTCATCTATTGGATCCCATGTGGTTTAATAACTGACAAACTTATTTTTTCCTTTTCAGGAAAGCTAAACTTATTTAAATCTGGAATTAATTACATTCATGAGGTCTGGTATTTGCTATTCTGTTATAATACTCAACCATGCAGCATTTTTATAAGTTGAAAAATAATCTCAAGTACTTCATGTCTTCCATAGGAATAATATATACAGTATTTCAAACATTTCATTTCTCAAAATGTATAATAAGCTGTTTAGGCACTCTTATGAAAATTAAGAAGAAAATAGAAATATGAAAAGGATAGACAGCACTGACTATGGTACTATAACCTTCAAGTGACCAATAGTTAGTTATATAACTTTGGCTGAACTAATACTACCATGATAGATACTAGCACCACAATGATATTGCATTTCTTTCTGTTGACACTTTGCCATTCTTCTAAATTTAACCCTTAAAGACACAGAATCCCAGACACACCAGAAGAAAATGGTGCAACCCAAAGATCTGGGTAGTTAGGCTCTTGTTCTCCAAGGCCTCTCAAATTAGCCTGAGGAAAAGCTAGCCTTAAAGCAGATGTTATTGATGAATCGCTTGAAAACAAAACTTGCAGTCATTCTGCTTTTATTTCTTGTTTGAATTTACTAGATGAAACTTGTCAGTTATGGATCCGGAGTACGAAACACCATCCATCATGTGAAATATCTCTAGTTTATGAGAGATAAAGATTTTTAACATTTTCACAGGAAATTTGATACAAGCCCTGCATTTCAATGTAGTTCTTTGACAAGGAATATAAGATAAAAAGATAGTAAGCTGATAATACACTAAAAAAAGATATGTGCTGTGAAGTCTGAATGGGCTGTCATTACCTGAAGGCTCAGCAATGGTTGGGGCTTCTCAGTAGTTGACATGTTTGTCCATAATCCCCAAACCATGGCTGATTTTTTTGCTAATGAGGAAATATATAGTCAAGAGTTGAAAATGTACTTAGGAGATTACAAAAAGCTACAAATTTAGATTATGTAATCTTTTTAGATTACAAAAAGAGCTTTCTAAAAGCTCCTATTGGGGAGCCTGGGTGGCTCATGGGTTAAAGCCTCTGCCTTCGGCTCAGGTCATGATCTCAGGGCCCCTGGATCAGATCGAGCCCCACATAGGGCTCTCTGCCTAGCGGGGAGCCTGCTTCTCCCTCTCTCTCTGCCTGCCTCTCTGCCTACTTATGATCTCTCTCGCTGTCAAATAAATAAATCTTAAAAAAAAAAATAAAAAATAAATCTCCTATTTAAAAAAGTTTTTTTTTTTTCTAGTGGAAACGAGGAAAGATTTTTTTTTTTTATGTAAAAATACCATGCTGAATTTAATTTTCCCCAAACATCAAAGAGTAAAGCAATAGGGCAATTAAAGTTCTTACAGAACTGTGGATTTTACTGGAATTCACTAGAAAAACAAAATAAACTTCCAAGAGAGGTGTTTGCTTAAGTAATTTAGGAAATGTGGTCCTCTGATTATCAGTGAGGATTAACAGGTCATCTATAAAAATAAAACAAAAATGCAGGAGAAAAAAATTCTCCTGTAAAACTGAGCATACTTTTCTTTTTTAAAAGATTTTATTTATTTATTTGAGAGAAAGAGGAGAGAGCATGAGCCAGGATGAGGGGCAGAGGGAGAAGCAGACTCCCTGCTGAACTGGGAGCCCCATGTGGGACTCAGTCCCGGGACCCGGGATCATGACCTGAGCCAGAGGCAGACCCTTAACCTTAACCGACTGAGCCACCCAGGTGTCCCCTGAGCATACTTTTTTAGTGTGCAAATCTTCACCATGCCCCTTCCTCTGATGGTATTATTCTTTCACTGCTCTTTGTACATGTCAGGCACTTCTTAGAGGCCCAGAACTGCACGTGGTTTTCAGTACCAAAGCACAAACTGTGGAGCCTCAGTCTCTGCCTCTGAGAACCGTTTAAGATTGACTTGGTTCATTTAACACACACTCTAAAACCACAGCATATGGAGAAGAGAGTGAAAAAAGTGTAACATGTATTCACTAGGTGCGCGACCTTGGGCAAATTGATTAACCCTCTTGTTTCCTGAGTAGTAAAATGACTGTGATTATAAACTTGCGAAGATTAAATGATCTCAATAAATACCCAAGAAAGGTGAAACAAGAACAGTAGCAATAGTGATGCAAAGTGAAAAGATTAATTCTCTCTCTACTGACAATTGCTGAGCAATGCAGAGAAAGAGATTTAGGTAGGCTTAGTGAAAGAGCAAGAACGTGAAAAAAAAAATCACCTTCTCAGATGAGAATTTATTGTGAAAACAGTTTGCCCATGAATGTGACATTCGTCCTATTCCTTAAAGTGTTTGGGGAGCTTGCAACTCTTTAGGAAATTCTGAGTACAAGGTAAGTGAATAAAGATGCAAGCTCTGCATTCCAGAACTTGCTGACTTAAATCAGAAGTTACTGAAAGGGGGAAAAAAATGTCAACAGAAGTTCAGTGATCACTTTTGAATGGAGTCTTCCATTTTTCTGGGAGTTTAGCCAGTTGTTCAAAAGAATAAAATAAATAAGTGAAATTCTTAGCCCCAGTATAAGGTAAAAAAGTATGGTAAAAAAACAAAAGTCAGTACTTTTGTTAGAAGTAATTAAGAAATTAGAGTGGCGGGTGTTAGTAAATGTACTTTCTTGAGCTCAATCCTTCTATGCTTTCTTTCTGACAATATTTTCAGAGCTCATCTCTGAAAGAATAAGAGCATATTTGAGATGAGAAAAATATTTGGAGTGTTACTTAATATTTCCCTGTTATTCTATGGAGAGTTGGAAAATTAAATTCCATCTAATGATTACTTGAAACAAAATTTTTACTGTACTAATCTAACAATAGTGGGAAAGGAATGCCTACATTTTTATTAGCTTTGGCAAGTAACATTTTTGCTATAAAACTAAAGCCAATATTCAATACATTATTTTAATCTTGTTTAAAAACATGCTCCTTATATAAAAGCAACAATTGCTCTATTGAAGCAGTAATATGTTAGTTAATATTGGCTCAGGGCCACAGTTTTGGATTCAAATGACTACTCTGCCTTTATTAGACTTAAATTTTTCCTTAATTTTTTTCACTTTATTTGCATTAAATAAGATATACCAAAAATATAAAGAATAATATAGTTCAAAGATTACGATAGTAAATACTTACATAAGTAAATACTTATATTAAATAGTATAATGTAAAGATTACTACAGTAAATATTTAATATATATACATTAATAATTAAATGACTATAATACTTAAGAACAAAAATAGTATGAATCCACTGACGTCCCTGTTTGCTCTTGAATTGTTACTCTCATGAATGACTTCATAGTTGTACATCATCTGTGTGTCACCAAGCAGTGCAGAAATGGTATCATTCTCTACACATTCTTTTGCAACTTTCTTTTTTTTGCTCGACATTATCTTTGTGAAATTCATCTGCACTGATACAAGCACCTCTGGTTCATTTAGTTTCATCATTGTGTAAATTTAAATTGTATGAATTATACCACAAATTATTTATCCATTCTCTGTCTAGTGAGTCTTTAAACCTTCTCCAAATATTTGCTTTTAGAAACAGTACTTCAATGAGCATTCCTGTGCCTATCTTTTTTTTATCTTAGAGTGAAGTAGATTAATACTTTTCAAACAAGTCATAAGGGGACCTTGCTTAAATGCAGATTATGACACCATAGTCTGGGGTGCCCCAAGACTTTGCATTTCTACCAAGCTCCTGGGTGACATTGATCTTGCTGGATCATAGGCTGTACGTAGGGTAGCAAGGACCTGAGCATCCAGAAGTGGAATTATTGGGTGCTATGCTACCTTAGTAGATGTAGCTTAATTCTTCTCCAGCCTAGTTGTATAAAATTGCATAATGTCTGTTGTGGCTTGAATTGTGTTACCCAAAGGATTCAGTGTCTGTTACTTGAACTTTTTTGGAAATGGGATCTTTGCAGGTGTAATCAAGTTAAGGTGCGGTCATATGCAACTAGGGTGGATCCTAATGAAAAGAATGCTACTGTTCTAAAATAAAGGGAATTTGTATAAAGACTCAAAAAGAGGAGAACCCCATGAAGACACATAGACACACAGGGAAAAACACCGTGTAAAGACAGAGACAGAAATTAGAGTTAGGCTGCCATAATTCAGGTAATGCCAAAGACCATAGGTAATCACCGAACACAGACAAATCTCCCCATCAGAGAGTTCATGCTGTGCCAACACTTTCCTTTCAGATGGCTAGCATCTGGAATTGTGAGATGATACATTTCTGTTGATTAAGCCACCCAGTTGGTAGCACTTTATTATGGCAGCCCAAGGAAACTAATACAACCACTAAAACGTAGATGTTTTCATCACTTCATCAAGGTTGAGTGTTGTTTCACATTTCTTTGCTGTGAATAATAGAATCTTAGTTCTTGCTTACCTTTAAACTGGGTTCTTTGTCATCTTTTTTTTTTTTAACTTACTAACGTTTAAAGTCCATTATCTATTATGGGTTTTAATTTTTTTGTCATTTGTATTATTGAAGATCTTTTCTTCCAAACTTTGGCCCAGGTTCTTTCTTTTTAGAAGTGTCTTTTGATGAATTAACGTTTTTCAATTTAACATAAATGAGTATTTCTGATTTTGTTTTGTGCATTTCATATTTTACTTAAAAACTCTTTTTCTACCTTGAGGTCATAAAGATAAGAGTCTACCATTTTTTTCTAGTTTCATATTTAATTCATTAATTCACCTAAATCTGGCTTTTGAGTATATCATGTGAGGTAGGAATCTGCTTCAATTTTTACTGTAAGAGTTCACAGTTACTTATTACCATTTATTCAGTGGTCAATACTTTCTTTCCCCGTTTTATAGTCTCCTCCATCATACATCATGTTTCCACATACAGGTGAGTGTGCTGGACTCTCTATTCTATTCAATTAGTTTGTTCATCTCTATTCTAAAAAATAGAGTATCTTAATTTTTTAAATAAATTTAGTATCTTGTAATATTTGCTCTTTATTCTTCCTTAAAAGTTTCTTGGCTAGAATTGGCCCTTTATGGTTACATATTAGCTTTGAATCAAATTTTCTGTCCCACCCTAATATGTCTACACAAAATCCTTCTGGAATTTTCTAGGAATTTCAATAATTTGGAAAGAACAGACATCTTTCTGATGTTGAATCTTATATCTTCATCTTATCCATTTATTTGGCTCTTTTTTGCATTTCAGTAAGATTTTTAATTTTCTCAATTAATTGCATGAATATTTTTCGTCAGATTTTTTCCCCTTAAGTACCTTATTTTGTTGTTATTGTGGTTGTGTTTGTATAGGTGGTAGCTAATATGAATGGGATATTTTTTACACTTGATCTTAGCCAAAAGGCTGAGAAGCGATGAATGGTATATTTTTTAAAATATATTTTCAGTTGTTGCAGGTGTATAGAATGTGGTTAACTTTTTAAATCGGTTTACCTTTGGTGCACTGAATTTTAAACTATCTGTAGGTTTTCTTTGCTTTTCTATGTTCACAACTAAATAATCTATAAAGATTACAATGTATTTTTCTGTTTAAGCTTTTTGCACTTAGCTTTTTGTTTCCTAATGAGCTTTTTAGAACTGTAGTTTAATATTTCAGAAATGAAGTAATAGAGAGCATACTCAGCTCATTCATGATACTAGAGACAATATTTCTAATGCTACACCACATGGTATGTTTCTAAAAGCTATACCTAATCAACTTGAATAGTTCTATGTTCAGTTTTCTTTAAAAAGGTTTATACAGTGGAATATTACTTGGCCATCAAAAATAATGAAATCTGGGGCGCCTGGGTGGCTCAGTCATTAAGCACCTGCCTTCAGCTCGGGTCATGATCCCAGGGTCCTGGGATCGAGCCCCGCATCAGGCTCCTTGCTCGGCGGGAAGACTGCTTCTCCCACTACCATTCCATGGAATTCCACTACCGTGTGTTCCCTCTCTCACTGTGTTTCTCTCTGTCAACTAAATAAAATCTTTAAAAAAAAAAAAATGAAATCTTGCCATTTGCAATGATGCAAATGGAACTAGAGGGTATTATGCTAAGCTAAATAGGTCAGTCAGAGAAAGACAAATACTATATGATTTCACTCCTATGTGGAATTTAAGAAATAAAACAGCTGAACATAGGGGAAGGGAAGGAAAAATAAAATAGGATAAAAAAGAAGAAGGTAAACCATAAGAGACTCTTAACTATAGGAAACAAACTGAGAATTGCTGGAGGGAACTGGCTGGGGAGATGGGGTGATTGGGTGATGGGCATTAAGGAGGGCACATCATGTAATGAGAGCTGGGTGTTTTAGGCAACTGATAAATTACTAAGTTCTACTCCTAAAACCAATAATACACAATATGTAAACTAACTTAAATTTAAATAAAATCTAAAGTAAAATGAAATGTGCAAACTTCCAGTTACAAAATAAATAAGTGGTAGAAATGTAATGTGCAGCACTATCGTCATTACCACTGCTATGTGATGTTGGAAAGTTAAGAGTAAATCCTGAGTTCTCATCACACACACACACGAAGTTTTTATTTTCACTAAGTTGTTTAAATCAATGAACTCCCTATCTGCAGTATATATCCTATTTTCCTCCTTAATGTTATTTGTGTGAGACTTTTCCAATTTATTCTTGATCAATTCAACAAATGTTATTTATTCTATTTAACTGGTTTTATGAAAGATCCAACCTTTATCTTTGTTGATCCTCCCCATTGACTGTTTTTTATTTGCTCTATTTCCTCTTTTGTCTTTATTATGTTTTGTCCTTTTCTTAGGGAATATTGGTGTTCTTTTCCTAACTGATAAGTTTTGCAATTAGCTCATTAAATATGAAATATTTTTTAGCATAGGAATTTAGAAATATATATTTCCTTTGAAATTGCATTTTAGCTACATCTAACAAATTTTGACATATGCTATTATCATTATTCAATTCTAGCTATTTTCTGTTTTCCATTATTATTTCTAAATTGGGTAATTTGGAAGCATTCTTTTATATGCCAATTAAATGAGAGGAGCTTGGGAAGATGACAGAGTAGGAGGACCCTGAGCTCACCCCATCCCACATTTAAAACTAGATGTCATCCACATCCAAATCAATAAACCAATAATCTAAACACTGGCAGAACAAATTCCACAACTAAATATAGAGGAGAAGCTGCATCTGAAAGTTTAGGAAGGTCAGAAAAACAGACAGAGGCTGCCCACAAGAGAGAGGGAGGTGCCTGATAGGGAAGGCAGAGAAAAAGGCCCTTGCACCAGGGAGCTCACACAGGGATGACTAATCCCTAAAACCGTTTGGCTTTTAAACCCAGAGGGGCTGAATTCTGTGAGTTTTTAAAACCAGTGGGACTTGAAGCCTGGAGCTTTAAAATTCAGCTGATTCAGCACTTCCTGAGCCCAGGGACACAGCCCTTAAAAGACAACAGCCTGCTCAGGGAAGCAACATAAAAATGACATTTTACACAAAGCCAAGGGCAAACAGGAAACAGATATGATTTTAGAGCATGTTTGGGGGACTTCTTTGAAAATGAGGGCCTGACAGGCACCATTTTTCCCCTGCCCCCCAGCATGAATACCAAGCCACCTGCAAGAGGCAGAGGTACACAGACACTTGAAACTTTGATCTAGGGCTCAAGGCAAATTTTGTTAAAGCTGCTCCCATACCCCACTAACAGCTGCCACCATGTGCCCTGACCAGCTGTAGCTTAGCTCCCAGGCATGGGCCCCCAGCACTGTTGCACCTGAGCCCAGCCAGGCCAGCCATCATAGCACCCCGTGTCCAGCCTTGTGTTCCTGGCTACCCCAGCACACGGCCCCCAGTTGCCATAGCACTTCAGGGGACTCAGCATAGGGCTAGTGGCCCAACACAAATTTTGCTAACACTGACAGGCCTCCCCATGTGCAACTTTCCCAGCAGGTATACCCCCTCAGAGCTGGCTTACCTGGAACCCACTAACACCATAGAGCAATAACAGCCCACAAGAGGCAGAGAGTCAGTGCAGATGACTACACTGAAAGGAAAAGTGACTTCAGACACAACAGCAGGGCATAAGCAGCACACATAGGGTACTCTCCTGAAGGACCAGATTCTGTAGGGCACTCCAGGACCTCTTATTCATAAAGTCAGTATTTTCAAAAGCAGAAGAAAGATATAGCTGACTTTCCTAACATATGGGAGAGGCTGACAAAGTGAGAAGCCAGTGAAATTTATCCAAATGAAAGAACAGGACAGAGACAAGGCCAGAGACCTAAGCAAAACAGATATAAGTAACATGCCTGGTAGAGAATTTAAAGCAGTGATCATAAAGACACTCAGTGTACTTGAAAAAAGAATGAAAAACATGAGTGAGACCCAGAACACAGAGATAAGGAATAACATAGCAGAGATGAAGGGCTCAATAAACCAAATGAGAAATATGCTTGATACAATAAGTAGCAAGATGGAAGAATCAGAGGAACAAACTAGTGACCTAGAAGACAGAATAATGGAAAGTAGCCAGCTGAACAAAAAAGAGAGAATAAAGAAGTATACAAAATGAAAATAGACTTAGGAAACTCAGTGACTCCACCAAATATAGGAACATTCTTATTATAAAAATTCCGGAAGAAGAAGAGAGAGAAAATGGGGTAGAAATTTTACTTGAAGAAATAATAGCTGAAAACTTCCCTAATCTGGGGAAGGAAACAGATATCCAGATCTGGGAGGCATAGAGAACTCCTTTCAAAATTGACAAAAGCAGGTCAACATCAAGACATACTATAATTATATTTTCATAAAGAAAAAAATCTTAAAAGCAGCTAAATAAAAGAAGTTGTTAATTTGTGAAAGAAAACCCATAAGCTAGCAGGAGATTTTTCAACATAAGTTTTGCAAATGAGGAGGTAGTGGCATGATATATTCAAAGTGCTGAATGGAAAAAATCTGCAGTTATGAGTACTCCACCCAGCAAGGCTATCATTCAGAATAGAGAGGAGAGATAGAGTTTCACAGACAAACAAAAAGGAAAGGAGTTCATGACCACTAAACCAGGCCTGCAAGAAATATTAAGGCAAACTCTTTGAGCAGAAAGGAAAGACCAAAAGTGACAGTATGAAGGTAGGAAACACAACAACACTTTAAAAAAAAAGGATATTTCTGTAAAAAATCAATCAAGGAACTCACACACAAAGGAAGGATATAAATATAGTGGTATATAGAGTGCCTGGATGGCTCAGTCCTTAAGCGTCTGCCTTAGGCTCATGTCATGATCTGAGGGTTCTGGGATCAAGACCCACATTAGGCTCCCTGCTCCATGGGAAGCCTGCTTCTCCCTCTCTCACTCTCCCTGTTTGTGTTCCCTCCCTCACTGTCTTTCTCTTTGTCAAATATATAAATAAAAAATCTTAAAATATATATATCATGGTTTATACCTAAAATATGGGGAGGAGAGGAGAAAAGAATGGGTTCAAACTTAAACAAGCATTAACTTAACATAGACTGCTTTATGCAGAAGATAGTATATACAAACCTACTGGTAACCATGCATCAAAAACCATGAATAAACACGCAAAAAATAAAAACTGAGAAAGCCAAATATATCACTAAAGAAAATCAGCAAAACATGAAAGACAAGAAAAGATCAGAGAAAATTCTCAGAAATAACCACAAAACAAACAATAAAATGGCAATAAATACCTATGTATCAATACATTCAAATATTTGTATTTGAATAATAAACACATATGTATTTATTAAATTATTATTTTATAATAATAAATTATATTAAATTATATTAAATGAATAAATAGTAAATTATTTATTGATTGATACATATGAACAATAAATACATATGTATCGATACATATCAATACATATCAATACATTCAAAGTTTACTTTGAATGTAAACACACTAAATGTTCTATTCAAAACATGACATAATGGATAAAAAAACAAGATCCATCTATATGCTGCCTACTCGGGACTCATTTTAGACCTAGACACTTGCAGATTGAAAGTGAGGGGATGGAGAAATATCTACCATGCAAATGGATGTCAAAAGAAAGCTAGAGTAGCAATTCTTATATCAGAAAAAAATAGAATTCAAAACAAAACCTGTAATAAGAGACAAAGAAGGACACTATATAATAAAGGAGACAATCCAACAAGAAGATATAACAATTGTAAATATCTATGCACCCAACATAGGAGGACCAAAATACATAAAATAGTTAGCAACAAACAAAAAGGAACTGATCTATAATAATACCATAGTAGTAGGGAACTTTCACACCTCACTTACAGCAATGGATAGATCATCTAAACAGAAAATTAACATGGACACAAAGGCATTGAATGACACATTGGACCAGATAGATTTAACAAATATATTCAGAACATTCCATCCTAAAACAGCAGAATGCACTTTCTTTTCAAGTGTACATGGAACATTCTCCAGAATAGATCACATAATAGCCCACAAAACAAACATCAACAAATTGAGGAAGATCAAGATCATACCATGCATATTTTCTGACCAGAACACTATGAAACTAGAAGTCAACCATACAAAAAAATCTAGAAAGACCACAAATACATGGAGGTTGATTGTATGCTACTAAACAATGAATGGGTCAACCAAGAAATAAAGAATAAATAAAAAAGTACATGAAATGAATAAAAACAAAAACACAATGGTCCAAACCTCTGGGACATGGCAAAAGCAGTTCTAAGAGGGAAGTTTATAGCAATACAAACCTACCCCAAGAACCAAGAAAAATCTCAAATTGCCTAACTTTACACCTAAAGGAGCTAGTAAAAGAACAACAAATAAAACATAAAACCAAGAGAAGGAAGAAAATAATAAAGATTAGAGCATAAATAAATTATATAGATACTAAAAAACCAATAGCACAGATCAATGAGGTCAGGAGCTGTTTTTTTGAAAAAACTAAAATAAAATTAATAAACTCTTGACCAGACTTATCAAGAAAAAAAAGAAAAAGGACTCAAATAAATAAAATCGCAAATGAGAGAGGAGAAATCATAACCAACACCACAGAAATACAATCATAAGAAGTTATGAAAAATAATATGCCAATGATCAGAGAAATACAAATCAAAACCACAGTGAGATACCACCTCACACCAGTCAGAATGGCTAAAATTAGTAAGTCAGGAAATGACAGATGTTGGCGAGGATGTGGGAAAAGGGGAACCCTCCTACACTGTTGGTGGGAATGCAAGCTGGTACAACCACTCTGGAAAACAGTATGGAGGTTCCTCAAAAAGTTGAAAATAGAGCTACCCTCGACCCAGCAATCGCACTACTGGGTATTTACCCTAAAGATACAAATGTAGTGATCCTCAGGGGCATGTGCACCCTAATGTTTATAGCAGCAATGTCCACAAGAGCCAAACTATGGAAAGAACCTAGATGTCCATCAAGAGATGAATGGATAAAGAAGAGTGGTATATATATACAATGGAATACTATGCAGCCATCAAGAGAAACGAAACCTGGCCATTTGCAACGACATGAATGGAACTGGAGGGTATTATGCTAAGTGAAATAAGTCAGTCAG
>CM053607.1:91080661-91095208 GCA_028646535.1 Procyon lotor | reverse complement strand
AAAAAAAAAAAAAAGAAAGAAAGAAAACACCAATGAAACCAAGAGCTAGCTCTTTGAAAAGATAAAATTGATTAACTGTCAACCAAACTCATAAAAAAAGTAAAAATTAGAAATGAATGAGAAATAATGGACACCAGGAAATACAAAGAATTAGAAGATTATGAAAAATTATATGCCAATAAATTGGATGACCTAGAAGAAATGGGTAAATTCCTAGAAATGTATAATCTCCTGAAACTGAACAGATCAATTAGTAGTAATGAAAATGATTTAGTAATCAAAACACTCCCAACAAACAAATGTCTAGGCCTATATGGCTTCACAGTTGAATTCTATGAAATGTCTAAGAAAGAGTTAATACCTATTCTTTTCAAACTATTACAAAAAAATAGAAGATGAAGGAAAACTTCCAAATTCATTTTACATGGTTGGTATTATGCAGATACCAAAATCAGATAAAGACAATAAGAATAGAGTACATGCCAATATATCTTATGAACAAATACAGAAAATCCTCAACACAATATTAGCAAGCTGAATTCAACAATACATTAAAAGGATCATTCACTATGATCAAGTGATATTTATTCCCAGGATGTAAGCTTGGTTCAATAGCCAGGAATCAATGTGATACATTACATAAATAAAAGGAAGGATAAAAACCATATAGTCTCAATAGATGCAAAAAATAATCATTTGACAAAAATCCAACTGCTGTTTATGATTAAAACTCTCAACAAAGTGGGTTTAGAGGACATAAACTTCAACATAATAAAGACAATATATGAAATACCCACAATTAATATCATATTTTAAGGTGGAAAATAGAGAGATTTTCCTTCAGGACCAGGAACAAGACAAGGATGTTTACTCTTGCTACTTTTATTCAACATAGTACTTGAAGTCCTAGCTGTAGTAATCACACAAGAAAAAGATATAAAAGGCTTCCAACTCGGTAACTATCAAATAAAACTGTCACTCTTTGCACACAACATTCTTCTATATGTAGAAAACCTGAAAGACTACCAAAAAACAATCAGAATTGATCAATGAATTCAATAAAATTTCAGGATGCAATATTAACACATAGAAATCTGTTGCCTTTCTATGCGCTAATAATGAATGAGCAGAAAAATAAGACAATGTCATCCTTAATTATACCAAAAATAGTAAAATACTGAGAAATACATCTAACCAAGGAAGTGAAAGACATACTCTGAAAACTATAAACACAGATGAAAGAAATTATACAATACACAATAGAAAGATACACCATGCTCACAGATTCAGACAACCAATATTGTTACAATGTCCATACTACCCAAAGCACTCTACATGTTCAGTGTAATTCCGATCAAAATACAAAGAGCATTTTTCATAGAACTAGCACAAAAAAATCCTACAATTTGTATGAAACCACAAAAAACCCTGAATAGTCAAAGCAATCTTAAAAAGAACAAAGCTGGAGGTATCACAATCCAGATTTTAAGCTATACTACACAGCTAAAGTAATCAAAGCAGTATGATACTGGCACAAAAACAGATACACATATCAATAGAACAGGATAGAAAACCCAGAAATAGACCCATGCATATATGGTCAATTAATCCATGACTAAGGAAGCAGAAGTATAAAATTGGAAAAAGGTAGTCTCTTCAACAAATGGTGTTGGGAAAACTGGACAGCTCCCTACAAAGGGATAAAACTGAACCACTTTTCTATATCACCTGCAAAAATAAATTAAAAATGGATTAAAAGACTACATAGAAGGCCAAAACTATAAAAACCAGAAGGAAATATAGGCAGTAATCTCCTGAACATCAATGTTAGCAGCATTTTTTCTAAAAAGGTCCCTCAGGCAAGAGAAACAAAAGCAAAAACTATTGGAGAGAAATCTATTCACAAAATAAAAAGGCAATCTCCTGAATGAGAGAAGATATTTGCAAATAACTTATTTCAGAAGGGATCAAGATCTAAAATATAGGGGTGGCTGGGTGGCTCAGTGAGTTAAAGCCTCTGCCTTCAGCTCAGGTCATGGTCTGAGGGTCCTGGGATCGAGCCCCGCATTGCATCGGGCTCTCTGCTCAGCAGGGAGCCTGCTTCCCCCTCTCTCTCTGCCTGCCTCTCTGCCTACTTGTGATCTCTGTCAAATAAATAAATCTTTAAAAAATTATCTAAAATATATAAAGAACTTATACAACTCAACGCCAAAAAAAAAAAAATACTCAGAATAAAATATGGGGAGAACACCTATATAGCCATTTTTCCAAAGGTGACAAACAGAGGGCCAGGAGACCCATGAAAAGATGCTCAACATCACTAATCACCAGAAAAACAAAAATCAAAACAATATACCAACTTAAACCACAGAGAATGCTTAATATCAAAAGGGCAACAAATTCCAGGTGTTGGGTAGGATGTAGAGAAAACAGAATCCTTATATGCCATTGGTGAGAAGGCTTATTGGTGAAACTTCTGGGGAAAATAGTATGGAGGTTCCTCAAAAAATTAAAAATAGACATGTGATCCAATAATTCCACTATGGGGTATCAATGCAAAGAATATAGAAATACTAATTGGAAAAGATATATGCACCTTACGTTTATTGCAGTATTGTTTATAATAGTCAAGATATACAAGAAACCCAATAGTGATAATATATACATACATATATACACAGAAGTGTATGTTTACGTGTGTGTGTGTAGAAATATTACCCAGCCATAAAAAGAAATCCTGCCATTTGCGAAAGCATAGATGGACCTACAGGATATTATGGTAAGTGAAGTCAGTCGAAAAGGGTAATCTTGTGAAATTTCACTTATATGTGGAATCTGAAAAAAAAAACAACAAAAAAACCCCAACTCTTAAAGACAGACAACCAATGGTGGTTGCCAGAGGGGAGGTGGATGGGGGATAAGCAAAGTAGATGAAGAGGATTAAGAGGTACAAAATCCCAGTTATAAGACAAGTCATTGTGATAAGAAGTACAGCATAGGATATAGAGCCGATCACACTGTAATAATGATGTGTGGCGTCAGATGGTGTCTATACTTATTATGGTGAGCACTGAGTTATGTACAGTATCGTCAAATCAAGTGTCCTACATTTGAAACAAATACAACATTGTATGTCAATTTTATTTCAATGAAAGAACAGTGAAGTCTGGAGGTAAGACAATTTTAGTTTTGATAAATTTGGTGGCCAAGTGATATTATCAAGATTCAGGCTCCTCCCATCTTCCAATTTTGCTGCGTAGGAAATTCCCTTTACAACTTTAAATGGCTGCCACAGTTCCATGCATCTAAGGTAGGAATATGTTCCTCAAAGAGGAATCCCTATTTCCAAATTGCTCTTTTTCATCAAGTTTCCTAGAAGTCTCTCAGATTTCTCCTCACACCTCAATGGCCAGAAGTTTATCACATGACTATGGTTATGTGAGTCCCTGGCAAGGGCTGTGGGGTGATCGGTGGTCTCCAACTAATTATGTAGCAGAATCATCTGGGGGTCTTATGAAAACATGGATTTCTTGGCTGCTGCTTCTAGAGTTTGATTCAGTAGGTCTGGGGCATGGCCCAGGCATTTTCTTTTCTAGCAAAACTGTGCATGATATGATTATTGTAGGTTGAGACCACAGTTAGATAACTGCTGGTTTAGTCAAACATGATGTACTCCTGGCCCTGGAGCTGAGGTTGGACCTTTAAGGGGCAGGTGGTTTCCCCTAAAGACTTTTTATTAAAGGAAGCAGATGTCCTACAGTGGGAGTAATACCAGACTCAAAGGACCATCCCATGGGTTATAGATAATGCATATAAATTGCCGGTCATAATGTGTTCAACAGATGGACGGACCTCTTATTGTTTTTACTGTTTCTGTTATATAGAGACATTATATTTATTAAACTCAATTTTACCTGAAAATTTAAGTGTGCTTTTCCATCTTTATTCAGGTCGTGAACAATATATTAAACAGGCCAAGAGCAGACAGAGAATACTAAAACATACAGTAGATTTCCCTGATCGGTGACAATACTCCACTAATCAAAATGCTTATGATTTGGTTCCTTAGTGATTTCACTTCATTAAAATGTCATTTTATTCTTCCATCTTACCCAAAATGTCTTGAGAGACTATAAAATAATTGGCTGTCAAAGAGGTATACGTATCTCTCTAAAAAATATAGAATAAAAGAAATATTCTGGTATTATGCTAACAATATCCAACATTTTTATGGAGTGCTTCTCATGTGTCAGATTCTGTTCAAACTACTTTACATGATCAGGTACTATTATTATTCCTAGTAATAGGAATATAATAGGGGGAATATTGGAGGGGAAATAAGAGGAAAGTGAGTAGGAAGAAGTTGAAAGGCTCTCTCAGGGCCATGAGACTGGTAAATGGAGGTAATGTGATTCTAATATAAACGTAATCTCTACTAATAGGCACCACCACATATGTTTATATTAGACACAACTAACAGGTGCCTATTAGTAGAGATAGAACTAACTCTGAAAATATTCAACCCCACATCGGGCTCTAGCCACATGTAGCACAGGAAATGGGCATGACTAATTCCATAATATAGCTGGTATCTAAAATGCTCTCTCATACACAAAGACACATACACATACACAATCCTCTTACTCATTACAGCCTTTAAATGTTACACACTTTAGTAGATTCCAGTTCTTTGAAAATGGTTCACCAAGCCAAGGTGTATAGGACAAGATTTATCAGTGTTTAGTGAACCACTGTGCGGAAGAGGGCCATCATGAAGGATAAGGGAAGTATTATATCTAGAAAGCATATTTTAATATTACACTGCTTATCTCATATTTTAGTAAGCATTTAGAGTAGAAACACTTGCAAATGTTTGCAACAACTTTTGCAGCTTCACAATGGATTGGAATCGGAATGAAACAGTGGTGGATGACAACCGAGAGAAGAGGAACTTGTATTATACTAATTAAGTTCAGTATCCAAACCCTCTGTCATTATCCTGTCCTAGTTGTTATAATCAAGTTGCCACATTTTCATTTATGCTATTTCTTTATTAGAAATTTACCATTCACACTACAGACTGCAGAAGGAAATTAACTTAATCTCCCAATTCTAGAACAAATTTCACAATAAGGGATTCTTAAATATTCAGAGAATGGGGTGGAAAAGCAAAGAGAGAAGCATTCAAAATACTGTTTCTCAAATTTCACTACTTTCAACAGACATTCTTGGGGGAGGGGGTTCCAAGTTGTCTGTAATAATGTTCTAAATGGTTTCACTTTGTTCATAATCTAAACAAATTAGTACACACTTGTTCAGGATTACCTGGAAGACCACATTACCCAATAGAGGTGCCCCATGATCACAGGATCTGCTCTTGTACAATTGACTCCTGTTGCAGAAAGTGAAGATCAGCCATGCTAAATTTCTCATGGGATGTTTCTCAAACTGAGTCCTCAAGAACCCCTTGGTTAATCCTTAAGTGATAAAAAAAAAAAAAAATACCAACTAAATAAAAAACTCTTTATTTGAAGTTAAGGGCTGTCTTCCAAGCATTTTGGGTCCTTTGCCTCTATTTTGATTACTTTTTTGTGTCTCGGCTCTCAACAAACCTACCTTCTGCTTACTTGCTTGTTCTTTGCAACGAAGCAAAGATGTTCCTGCATCCCAAGAACACTTTAATTAGTACTCTGAATGCCCAGATGTACCTAGCTATGAATTTTAGCCAATCTAGGCAGCTAGGCAAAGGAGTTAGTCAAAGCTCTTTGGCTGTCGTTCCTGTTTCTGACACTTTGTGTTAGGTCTACTGCACCAGCAGGTGTCATAGTGGACTCCTCTTTCCCATAGAAATACATCAGGTAAAAACTCAAAATCATTTTTTAAACTCTGAAAATAGAACAGTAGCCTCAAGCATTCTACAACACAGAAGCAGTAAGTTATGCTATCTTAATTATGAATGCATGAGACATGAAGGCCATCTCCTCCTCCCAGATTTCTCATGAAAAGTGCATACAGTATTTGGGTGGTTAATCTAGGCAGCTAGCCTGCCTTCTGTAAGGGGGTCAAGAAACCTAGGTATTTCGTGAGGCTCCCTTTGCTGTGCTAGGGCAGAGGCTGCCTTCCCCAAGGGAGCATGCATTTAACTCAGTGGTTCTATTTTAACCATCTATAGGAATCATTGGGAGGGTTGAACTCTACCCTCTGAGTTTTAGTTTTCATTCTGACAGGTTTCCAGGTGATTCTGGGAGGTTTTAATTGCCACTGCTTTAACTTAAGGCTTTGTTTTTTATTGGACAGACCTACTCAGTTAGATGTAATAGGCCTGTCCTGCTCCCTTTTTCTCCATTAAGAACTGCCCCGGGGCGCCTGGGTGGCTCAGTCGTTAAGCATCTGCCTTCGGCTCAGGTCATGATCCCAGGGTCCTGGGATCGAACCCCACATTGGGCTCCGTGCTCTGCGGGAAGCCTGCTTCTCCTGCTACCATTCCCTCTGCTTGTGTTCCCTCTCTCCCTGTGTTTCTCTCTGTCAAATAAATAAAATCTTTAAATAAAAAAAAAGAACTGCCCCAGTGCTCTTTGGGGAGTAGCTCACAACATGAAGGTTTCTTAAAAATAAGGGTATGGGATTAAAAAAAAACAAAAAAAAAACGCGTCTCATATATTCTGTTACAATTTAGGATTTTTGGATCCAGGTAACAAAGGATTTTAAGTAACTTGGTGTAGTTGACACCATGTGGCTCCCAAACAGATCCCCTCTTTCAGGCAAAGCACCTATTCCCTAACAGCTCCAAGGACTGTGGTATTAGCTTCTAGTTCTTTTCTGAGAATTGCCTTTGACTGCTGAGAGCCATTTCAGCCAGCAATGTCTAAGGATGTTTCACATCCATTTCTCCTTACTTCCTCCTCACTGATTGATACAGAGGTACCTTCACTCAAGGTGAGACAACTCTGTGGTACAATTATGCTCTAAAGTTGTTCTGTCCAAAATGTTCTAGCACATGTAGCTACTGAGCTTTTGTTTTCTTTTTGTCTTTGTTTTTTTAAGATTTTATTATTTGATAGAGATCACAAGGAGGCAGAGAGGCAGGCAGAGAGAGAGAAGGGGAAGCAGGCTCCCCGCTGAGCAGAGAACCTGATGTGAGGCTCGATACCAGGACCCTGAGATCATGACCTGAGCTGAAGGCAGAGGCTTTAACCCACTGAGCCACCCAGGCGCCCCACTACTGAGCTTTTGAATATGGTTAGCCGGAACGGAGATGTGTTGCAAGTATAAAACACAGAGATTTCAAAAACTAACAAAGAAGGAATGTAAAATGTGCCACTCATTATCTTTTAAAATACTGATTACACATTGCAATTACAATATTTTGTGTATTTGAGATTCAATAAAATGTATTAAAACTAGTTTCACCTGTTTCTTTTTATACATTATGCTTCTACTGGGTTATACTGGTCTACAGCCTCTACAGCTGCATGGCTCAGGCCAAGGCTACACTATGGCCTCTTGAAGTCAGGATCACATGAGTAGAAGGCTGAGGTCAGCTACCCAGAGGAAGCTGAATTCATGTCTAAGGAATTATGATTGCTCTCTGAACCATTTCTTGAATCCTATAACTATCAACTAAAGGAGAGACTGGGTCTGCATGAGGAAAGATCCTACAACACTATGAAAAAAACATACAGTACTGTATACACTTGATTCTTCCAGGGCTCCCCCAGAAGACACTTGCAGTCATTTAAGAAGGTAAAAATAAAGCAGGGAAAAGCAATACCCATGTCTTTTGAAGGCTCTTTGATACAAGGTCTATATTGACAATGACACCAGGGAACGATCCAGTCACCCCATTAGAATAGGGACATACCAGGGTCTAGTAATAAATGGAGCTGTAATCACACAGCAGGTCCATTAGGTCCATGTCTCCAGTACTTAAGTATACATTCGTAACAGAAATTTCACATTTCTTCTTTGGCCCATTAAATCCAAGCAGATCCCGAAGATGTACCTTCCCTACTCCTGCCAATCCAGTAAGTAATAACTCATCCCAGGGAACATTACAGAGATTAGTACTGCACTCAAAGTCTTAAATAATACAAGGAGAATTATCTCAATCAGACCTCCATTTAATGTACTGGTGTGTCACTTGCCAAAACCGGATGGATCATGACATATGTCAGCGTATTATCACAACCTTAATCAAGTATTATCTCCAATTGAAGCCACTAGTATATAGTTTGTTGCTATTCATCTTTAAATGCATTTTTCCCCCATTCCCATCAGGAAGAGTAAGAAGTGATTTCTCTTTATATTAAACAGCCAGTGGCATAGCTCAGTCTGTCTCCAGGTCAGTAATAACTCTTCTACTGCTCTACAACTTTACTGCAAGGGAGTTGGGCAGGTTGGAGATTCTGTAGCACATTACTTTCATTCAATGTTTTTATGGCAAACTGTAACTCTTTAGAACGCCTTGGTAAAACCACATGTATAGCAGAGACTGGGTAATAAATCTCAAAAAATGTTTGGATCTGCTACACTGGTAAAGATGTTAGATGTCCAGTGAACTGAAGTATGCTGAGACATCATCTGCAGAGTGAAGAACAAGATGCTACAACCTGTACTTCCTATCATTAAGAGAGCAACAAAATACCTGGCAATCCTCGAGGGCTTTTTGAAGCAATACTTGTGAATACCATTATGGCCATTTACGGGGTAAGGTGAATGTCTGCGAGTTTTCAGTGAGGTCCAGAACAAGCAAAGGCTCTAGGAGGTCGAGGCTGCAGTACCAGCAACTTTGCCACTTGAATCATATCAAACTAGGTTATTAGAGGTATCTGTGGTAGAAAATGAGGCACCAGAAAATTCTCAATAGATTAACTGCAGGGCAGAAAACTAGAATTCTGGTGTGGAAAAGGCTATTCAATTCCCTCCAAAAATTGCATGCTATCCATAAAACAAGTCTTAAATTTTACTTTTTTTTTTAAGATTTTTATTTATTTGACAGAGAGAAACATAGTGAGAGAGTACAGCGAGAGAGGGAACAAAAGCAGAGGGGATGGTAGCGGGAGAAGCAGGCTTCCCGCAGAGCAGGGAGCCCGATGTGGGGCTCGATCCCAGGACTCTGGGATCATGACCTGAGCTGAAGGCAGGCGCTTAACGACTGAGCCACCCAGGTGCCCCCCATAAAACAAGTCTTATAATGCACCCGAAATATAGGGGAGATTGAGCATCTGAGCATGGGACATGCAGTGACTTGTATGTTCACAGCTGCCTATCATGACCTAGGAGACTGTCAAACCCCTCCATGCACACGGTTAGGAGGGCCCAGCAGCAATGTACTGTAAAATGGTAAAATCCATGGGGAGTTGGGAGGAGTACTTTCAAAAGAGTTAGGCAAGTCTAGAAGCATAATAAAGTGGCATGAAGAGGTGGTATACATCCATTACCTATCACTATTGCTCAGACACTTACCCCTGAGCTTACACCTATGGACTTCTGGAGGAGTGGGCAATGCCTATGGCCAGCTGTCAGCTTCCAAACACAAATGAACTGATTTTAAACTGTAACAGCACCCAGGGGTACACCAGAAACATTATGGTGAGGGGGTGAAATCTCCCCAAAAGGGCAGAACTTCAGTTAGTGTGGAGGAAAAAAAAAAGAGGCCACAGGAGGATAAACATGTAAGGATAAATGGCTCAGCAGGTTTATCGGGGACGTGGAATGAGCCAGAAACAGACCGAGGTCAAGGAAATGAAGAGAAGAGCCATGGAGATAAACTTATGGAGTAGATACAGCACGTATAAATTTTTATATGCACACTAGGGATTATCTATTCTAGAATGAGGCACTAAAAATATATCTAGACAGCAGGGTTGAGATGAAAATATTCTTTTTGAAAAATAAAGGGACTGCATGTGGCAATGCCTATTTTGATAGTTTTTCTGCTTTAGGGACTGTGGTCAGGCAAAGTCAAATACCTGGTTCGGTGACTAGGATTACAGACTAGGAAACAGTCTCAGTCTTGCTACAATGAAATTAAGCAGTGTGAATTGTATTTTCTTAAGGTCCCAGATTGGTTAAGACTGAAATTCTAATCAGTTTACTAGCTTTATTACAGGAGAGCACAAGACGTGTTTATGATGAATTTTCTGGCTTCCAAGTTCTTCGGTACTTAAAATTATTACACTATTCTTAGAATATTTTTGTTATTTGAACTATATTGGGAAGGAGATTTCAAAATCTTTGTTCATAGTCCTTTCTATTTTAATTTTTGAGCTTGGAAGGAAACCTCAGAGACTTGATTGAGTGTTCACTGAAAGTAGGAGGCAGAATACTGGCCCTTTCAAATATGTCCATGTCCTAACCCCAGAATCTGTGTAAATGTCCATGTTTTAATCCTAGAAACGGTCTTATATCTCAAAGGGGACTTTGAAAATGTGACTAAGATTAAAGACCTTGAGATGGGAAGAGTAGCCTGGATTATCCAGGTGGGACCCACCTAACGAAATAGACTAGACTTCCCTGGTCTTTATCTCTTCATCTGTGAAACAGTCTATTACTGAGGATGAAATAGATGGCACAGCACCTGAAAACCTTTAAAATGCTGTGCAAACTATAGATTCTATTCAACTTAGAACCAGTTGATGTGGTAATCTCAGGGGAAGTCCATTTGGTGCAAACAACTAATTACACTGATTGTTTCTAATGCTTCAGAGTGCAGTAAGGTAACAGAAATAAATTATTCCCAATCCTGTTTGGTTCATTAACATTCGGCAAAATCTAAGCTTACTGAGGTCATGAATATAAACATAGAAAGTCCTGTTAGTGAAGATTATATATACACCACAAGAAGAATTAGGGACAGACCATTGCTATTTTAATATAAGTTGTGGAAAGGTAATTAACATATGCTACCAGAAACCAAAGGTGAGATTCCATTTCCTTTTTAGTGTATTTAGTCTGATTTGATTATGCTGATTCTCAAGCACCAATAGCTACTTAGTATTATCAGTCTCTTGGTCCTGATTTCTTAATCAGCCCAATGATACAAAGTATCAGCTTATTTCTTGAACATGGTTCATTAGCTTAGCTCATTAATTTTCAAAGGGACCACAGATCTTAATTAGGTAGGTGGATGGGCCACTCTTTGCTTTTGCAGATAAACATTTCCAAAGAAACTTTTAAAATTTAGGCCAGTTCATTCTAATTTTTTTTTTTTTTTAAGGACAATCAGACCTTGGCAGTTAAGCATCTTAGCGAGTATTTATTAGAAGGAAGCTAGCTATTCAAGCTAGTTCTAGCGAAGGGAGATTAACTTGAAGGATTCCACAGGCAATTTCACAGGTATAAAAACTGAAATATGGGTCCACCTGTAAAACCAGGAATTGGGAAACAAGAAAACATGGCTTGTTAATCTGCTTTTTATGGAAACTTTATCCACCTTTTATGCAGATCTCCTTTTTCTACGGAGTTGGGGGGCTCTCATGTAACTAAAATCACCATCTCAGGCCAATCTCCATGTCCATTCATATCAATTTCACTTATCTTTTCCCTCGTAACACTTTTTAGCTTAAATTAAGTGTAGAGAATGTGATTGATCACTAGCTGGTTAGACAATTAGATACTGTCAGTCTGAAGGGTACTCCTAGTTCAATGAGCTATGGTGTTGAGGTCACACAGCCCACGTTTGGCTGCAGCAGTCTCCAACTTCTAAGTCGGGTCACTAAGCTCCCAGTGAAGAGGGCATGCGGAGGCAGGTACCTCTTTTATATTTAGTCCCACTTAAAGCTTGAGTTTCCTGCACTGGAAAAAGGAGTTAATTTCCTATTTGGTTTATGACCTTGACTAACTTCAATTGCTTTCTTTCATGAAGAACTAATGAATTAAGCTGGCATAGTATCTTATCTCCAATAGATAGGTCATAAATATTGTTGCAACTTTTTTTGTCCTTTCTGAATCTATAATCTTTATCTTTCTACAGTCATTTACATTAAATATACAAGTGTAAGTATTCATAGTTGGGATTATACCAAGGTTACTGTTGTTTTCCTTTAAGAACTGATATAATGCTTATCACCTTGGACTGTCGTAAAGCCAATATAGAAGTATTTTTCTGCTTTCTGAGGGAAGCTTCTAGAACATCTAGTAACAAATATGTATTGATTTATAACTAGTAAATCAAGTAAAATTCAAGTTAGCAATAAAAATCTGAGTTCACAGAGTCTAAAAACAAAACCAAAGCCAAAATCTAAATTCCTCATTATAGAGAAAACTTTGTTTTATTTTATTTGTGGCATTCCATTACAAGAAACAAAATTACTAAGAGCAGTGCCACTAGCAATTTTTATGTATCTGTTAATTTTTTTTTAAAGATTGTATTTATTTATTTATTTGACAGAGAGAGAGAGAGAGAGAGAGAGAGATCACAAATAGGCAGAGAGGCAGGCAGAGAGAGAGGGAAGCAGGCTCCCTGCTGAGCAAGAAGCCCGATGTGGGGCTGGATTCCAGGACCCTGGGATCATGACCTGAGCCAAAGGCAGAGGCTTGAACCCATCGAGCCACCCAGGTGCCCCTGTATCTGGTAATCTTGTGAAAAGTATCTCTAAGGATGCTTAAGTTCTAAAATTCTAATTAATTTGAAGTTAATGGAGAAACTGATTATAAAACAATTTTCTTCTTTTTAAAGATTTGAGAGAGAGAGAAAATGAGAGTGCAAGTGGAGGGAGGGGCAGAATCTAGGAATCTCAAGCACACTCCCTATTAACTGAGCTCAGAGCCCGACATAGGGCTCTGAGATCATGACCTGAGCTGAAATCAAGACTAGGACACCCAACCACTGAGTCACCCAAGTGTCCCACAAAATTATTTTCTGATACAATTTTGAGCATGGGTCTATTAGCCAAGACCATTAAGAACTAAGATAAAAGACTGACAGAAATGATATCCATTTGTCTGAATTTACCTTCATTATGGTTTATTTCTGACCCAATAAACGGGATAAGTGACATCAAGGATACAGATGACTGAGTTGCTGCTCCCCAGTGTCACTGGTTTTTCATGGAGGGAACCCTGATGTTGAGTATTTACATTAAGGCTACATGGAATGAACAAGGCACAAGGTCAGAAAAACAACAACAACAACAACAACGTGCTGCTATCTTTTATACTTTGTAGCTGGAGAATAGACTAAAGTATATTATTGCCTACTGCCTCCATGGTTATGTAATACCATGTTCTATTTCTTTGTCACTAGGTTTTTGGTATACTTGCTTATGGCTTACCACATAACACTATTTTTTCAATTTCACTTCAACAAATTAAGGCCCTGAAGAAATAAATCTCAGAACACTATTGCCAGGTGCTCCATTAGAACACATACTCTGGAGCCAGAAAGAATGAATTTAGGTCCTGGCACTGCCAAGCTACGGGATGTTTGTCAAGTTTAACTTCTCTTTGATCCAGTTTATTCAGCTTTAAAATAAAAATAAAAGGACATTTGATTCTAAATATAACCTAATCATCATTACTAGACAGAGAGTCTCACAATAAAAAGTTGTAATACTGGAAAAAATGTATAAAACATCCGTTTTGGGCATTGGACAACAAACAGTAGAATGCTGTGGTCTATGGATAATGGAAAAACCAATGAGGTTTATCACCCCAGCTTTCTGCCTGAAGGCACTTTCCCAATTTGTATTTTTAAGTGGAAAGCAAACAGGTCAACAGTTTCAACTGTGCAAAATAGAGAGACAGGATTTGGGGCTGTTGAAGTGAATGAGATTTGTGGGACAGAAAGTTATAGCAGAAGGAGCTGGGTATATATATTCACTGAGGAATCCTCTTGATTATTTGGATGAATACCCAACTGTTTAAGGTCAGAACAAAACCCTATGAGACCTGGAAAAAAGCAGCTATTACGGGGCTGTGAAATGAACATAGATTCTAGATTATCACATTGTTCTGGGGGACACAGGGATTGGAATTAGGTAGGGACTTCACTGAAAACCCTAGACATTTCATTGCTGTCCCAGAAAAGCCATACTTTCTGACTAGGGTTAAAATGGTCTTAATGTGAGGGGTACTCTAGATGCTCAAACAAAGCCTAAAACCAAGTTTTCACAACATAAAGTTGACCTATCTATACACTAACTATGTAACAGACTAAATCCCAGTACTCTCTCAAGTAAGATAAATTCTAACTCTCAAAAATATATCATTCAAAATGTTTGACACAAATTAAAGAACAAGAATACATAATCCATAATGGGAATAAACGATCAATAGACAGAGAGAGATGTCACAGATGTTATAAGTAGTATATGAGGACTTTAAAACCACTACTATGTCTGAGACCTTTTTAAAATGTGGGTATAATATAGAGAAACGAGTACATTTTTTCTGTGAATAACATCATTTATCTGGATTCAAAGTTTTACTTAAAATACTCTCACTATTTGGAACCAGAAAAGACCCCAAATCGCTAAGCAAATGCTGAAAAACAAAAACCAAGCTGGAGGCATCACATTGCCTGATTTCAAGCTTTACTACAAAGCT
>CM053607.1:91058849-91080161 GCA_028646535.1 Procyon lotor | reverse complement strand
AAAAAAAAAATACTCTCACTGGTATATGAGGTATCTGAGAATAAGAACCAGGAAATTTGCTAATAGGTTAATAGAAACTGTTCAAGCTGAAGCATGACAAAACAAAGGACTCAAACAAACAAACAAACAAACAAACAAAATCCAGAGACTCAGTGACTTGTGAGACATTATCAAGTGGTCTTACATACATTAATTTTGAGTCCCAGAAAGGAGACAGAGACTGAGGGTAAAATATTTGCAAAAATCATGATCATTGTTCTCCAAATTTGTTGACAATAAGCCCAAAGATCCAAGACATTTAACAAATCCCAAGTAGATTAAACACAATGAAAACCACACCTAGACACATTGTAGTCAAAATGCAAAAAATCCAAGATAAAGGGGAGATTTTTAGAAACTAGAGAAAAAGACATTACATATAAGAAAACAACAGTAAGAATGAGCTCTACTTCTCATTAGAAATAATGTAAGTCAGAAGACAATGGAACTACATTGTTCAAGTTCTGAAAGAAAATTGTCAGTGTAGAGTAAAAATAGATGGAGATCAATGAAACACAAGAGAAAAAGATTGAAACAGACCCATGCCACTGTTAACAATGTCAGTTAACTTTTGACAAAGGTATTAAAGTAATTAATTTCAACAAGGGAAGGTAAAGCTCTTTTTTTCCCCTAAATGATGCTAGAGCTGAATTTCTAAATGAAAAAAAGAAATAAACTTTAATACCTACTTGACACTACACTTAGAAAAGTTAAGATGAATCCTAATCCCAAACATCAAGGTCACAGCTGTAAGTTTTCTAAAATAAAACCTAGGGGACCATTGTCATTATCTTGGTGTATGCAAAGTGTTCTTACCTCAAATACTGCAAACATTCACCCTGAAAGAAAAAAATGATATGCTAGACCTCATCAAAATTTGAAACTTCTGCTCATTAAAATACTCCATTCAATAATGAATAATGAAGCCATACACAGGAAGAATATATGCACAGGACATATTCCTGACCGTGGATTTGTATCCATGGTATACAAAGAACTCTTAATATTCAATAATACAAATGGTTTCAGTTAAAAGTGGACAAAGGACTTTAAAAACAGATGCCTCACAATGGAACAATACAAATGGTCAGTAGGTGAACAAAAGTATGCTCAGTATCATGATTCATCAGGGATATACAAATTAAAAGCAAAAGGAGGTAACACTACACACCCATAAGGACAAAATTTAAAAAAGGATGACAACACCAAATGTTGGTGAGGATGGGGAAATGGAATTCTCAGACATTGTTGGTGGAAATGCTAAATGATACAGCCACTTTCAGAAGGTGCCCGCCTTCTTCTATAAAACGAAAAAGATGTGCACACGACTATGGACACCAGTCTTACTCCTAACAGCTCAAAATTGGAAAGAACACAAATGTCCATCAGTGGGAAAATGAGTAAACTGATATCAGAACACTTTCATGTTGGCTTATTACTGGCTTATGTTACAAAAATGGATGAATCGGAGCCAAGGAAGTCAGGCACAAAAGAGTACTTAATGATTTCATGTCTGTGTAGTTCTAGAACAGGGTGAACTATAGAGTGGTGACAGAAATCACAAGAGTGGTGGTCTCTGGAGATGGTTCAGGAAAGGGAGCTTTTCTACAAAGGGCATGAGGAAACTTTGTGGGATGAAAGTTCAGTATCTTGCATGCATTTGTCCAAACTCATTTTTCTCTATATGTACATTATGATCCAATTTCAAAAAAAATGAGGTAACAAAAGTAAGTACTCCGTGTTGTGCAAATTAAGTATGCTAATATATATAATGCTTATAGTAGTGTGAAAAATTAGGATTCCTTTAGAGGCATTAGAAATTACGATTATAATTCATACTGTTATCTCCAATGCCCTATTCATTTAACGTACTACGTGTGGTTCTGCACAAATATTCCAACCAAGGAATACATTTCAGAATGTTAGAAATAATACCTCACTTTGCACAGAATAAGACTTTTTCTGGTAGTATTCAGCTCTGCTGAGAAAAAGGCATTGCAGCTGTTTCTACTCATGAAGCCTCTTGACACTGTGCAAATTTCCCATCTGCGGTTTCCCTGCCAGCTGACTTCTAGATGGCTCTAAGTTTTCCTTTCCATTCAATTATCTAGAATTTTAAATACAAGTAATTAATCCCTTGATCAAATGGTATAGAATTAGACTGCTTTCATTGTGTCATCCCCTCAAGAGATTTTAAACTCCCACAGAATGTAACATTTAAAGCACATTTAAATGGAACATAAGGTGGTTTTAGAAAATGGATTTTGTGGTAATCACCTCAAAATCCATAGCCGGAAGCATTCATCCAATGGCATCAAACTAGAAAGATCTCTCGCCTGAATTCTTTAGGCAATTGCTTCAAGTACACAGTGCAGTCTTAACATTTCAGCGTGATGCTGGGGTGAGAATAGAGAATTACCTTTCTCAAGTGACAAAGAGAAACCACACAGTACAGTGGTGATGATACTAAATACCAGGGGTAATTTATCTTTTTAAAAGCAAGAGTGTTCTGCACCCCTATGACTCGGCAAGAAAACCCCGAGGGATGGATGCTGACCAAGGAAACGTGAATGGGAAAATCGCAGAGTTGAAAAGGATGGTTTCCCACCTGCCATCAAAAACGCGAGCCAGCTGAAAATCATTTCGGGGGTCCTGTCCGCTTTCAGAGATTTCAAAGTTAAAAACATTCTATCCCCTGTAGGGTGTGGGTTTCCTTTCCCACCCTCAGGTGCCTATGAAGTATGCGGTAGCTCAGAATAAACATCACGGGAGACTAAGAGACCAAAATAATTTGTTAAATTAGCAAAAATTAAGCCACACTGTAACTCCAATTTGCTTGCGTAAAATTATTTGCTTTCTTTAAAAAATTAGGTGCAATAAAATGCCCACCAGTTGGCTGGTGGTAGCCTCATTACCCCAATTCCACATAATTGCCGTGTTTGATCAAGCAAAACTGAACAACAGCTGGCCCAGACAGGAGTTGAGGCTCCCATTTTAAATAAAGAAGTTTCCAGAGCACTCGTTCTCTCCCCCCTGACACCCCACCTTTATTTCCTGTGACATGGACACTCCATTCTAGGCAGTTAATCCACAAAAGTAATTTTTTTTTTAAGATTTTATTTATTTGACAGAGAGAAACACAGCGAGAGAGGGAACACAAACAGAGGGAATGCTATTGGGAGAAGCAGGCTCCCCACCGAGCGGAGAGCCTGATGCGGGGGTTGATTGGGATCACGAGGGGCCAAAGGCAGAAGCTTAACGACTGAGTCACCCAGGCGCCCCCACAAAAGTAATCTTAATAGTTTACACGTGCATTTCTCTATCACCAAAAAAAAAAAGCTTTTTTTGTTGTTATTGAAATGTTTCTGTTGGTAAGATGCTTTTTCACACAAAACATCATTTCGGGCAATGATTTACCAGCCCCTTTTTATCATCCAACTAGAGTAGCTCAAGAAATTCTCCTCTGAAAATGCGACGCAAAATTGGCTCCAAGTATCCCAGTAAACCTACAGACTGATATCAGCAAAAATCAACCTAGCAGGCCTCAAACACCCACCAATCCAACCGAACAACCTACCAGTGAAACTGTATTTATAAACCTCAGTTTTTCACATTTTTGTAAGGCCAACTGTAGCAACGCCTAACCACTATATTGGGTAAGAACTATTTAGGCAAAGCAACAAATAGCAGAATTAAACAGACACACGCACAAATCCCTCTTAAACAAATACCCTATCATGTGCATACCTGACATTCAGCTTTTCACTGTCAAGACAGCCATTTCACAAACATCCATCTCCAATCAACATACTGTCACCTGTAGTACACAACTACTAATAAAACAATCCGATAAGAAACTGGGGAGCCCCAACCCATGAAGCTCCCCCTTTACAGAGCCCTGCGTAACCTAGGAAACTGACCACGACAGTGACCCCCATCTCGCTTGTCCCTGCCCTCATCCGAGTCTCAGCTCTTAAGTTTTAAATTCACCAATGAAGAGTGAATTTAAAAAGCCCTAGACACCCCATCCTTACACCCCAGTAAAGGAAGAGCCCCGTTCGCCCTCCCTCACACTGTGTGGCCCTTGGGCACGATGTTTATCCCTCAGTACCTGTGCGGGATAAATCTTTTTTCCAAGTTCTTCGGTGGTTGTTGACGTGCATCTTGGAATCATAGCGGGAAGCGCCAAAGCCGCCCCAAGCACTCCAGCGGGCTCCAGCGAGGGAGCTGGCCGCCGAGCGTGGCCTTAAGTAGGTAGAGGGCCAGGTGAGTGCCCCAGGCATTCCTAGCAGATAGCAGCACTATCGATGAGCCGCGCCTGGGAGGAAACCTATGCCCAAGGAAGTTCATTCCCATTGTTTTCTTTTTCCCCCAGAATCAAATCAAACATTTTTGTTTTTTTAAACTCCCACTAAATTTAATGCAAAAATTTAACACAAAACCAAACTGGTTTGGGTGTTCTTAAGTGTTCCAGTAAGTGAAATCGAGAAAGATTTTGTTTGTCAAGTATGAGTGAGGTATCGCACACATGTACCCCACAAAGGCCGTAGGTCTGCACACACATTTCAACAGCACAAATTAGAAGCACCAACATAACCAGAATGTACCTTAAAATGTATTCTAATTTTTAACAAATCTCCAGAGATATATAGTGTGTTTGGGGAAGGGGTGCCTTACTGCATTTCCATCTTTTTATTTATGATTGATTGATTATAAAAACAGTAACCCTATTTCAAAAATTGGGGATAATGAGAAAAAGCCAAAACACATTCATAATTATTCAGTTCAACACAATCAGTTATCTCATGTTAAAAAAAAAAAGTTAAGGAAACCTCTTTTCTGCTGAAAAATAAGCAAGGTCACCTTTTCTCTGGAGCGCACCTGTTGGTACACATTCACCGGGCACCGCATGGCTCATCTTTTAATATATCACTTGCATAGTCGATGATGAAGATCAGCTGGTAGTCTGACAGGCACCTTTGTTTGTAATATTATCACCATCTGCTGGCACTTTGGGACATTGCCCCACAAAGCCTAGAAAGGCAGGAAGCACCTCTCTTGAGTTTTCACAACTGTTAAATTGTTACAGACTGTTTCTACTTGTTTCCAGGTAGCACACTCGCATCGGACCTTACTGAAACCTAGTAGTCTTTATTCTTTTATTTTCTGCACCGTTCAGAGTCTGGTAATCTTCCCTGTACAAAGTTTGCAGATCTGTGGCTGCTCCCTTTGGATGTTCGTCGTTTTGCCTTCTCTCCTTTCTTAGAATCAAACCTTCTTATAAGAAAACTATTTCTTTGGGGCGCCTGGGTGGCTCAGTCGTTAAGCGGCTGCCTTCAGCCCAGGTCAGATCCCAGGAGCCTGTGATTGAGCCCCGCATTGGGCTTTCCGCTCTCTCTGTCAAATAAAAAAGAAAAGTATTTCTTGTACTTAATAAATAATTTTGACTGACTCACTGCTCCAAATAATATTTTAAGCATCAGAAAGGAACACTAATATTTCAGTGCAACATAATAGTTGATGTGCCTCTTTGAATATTCCCTCTTATCTCTCTGTGACTTGGTTTCCTCATAAATAAAAGCAGCCATCTACTGGATCTATACAAACTTGCAGTCAGCACCTAGCCCCTTGCAGTCAACCTATTCACTTTTTCTCCTGGTTAAAAGTGAACCTGCTACTTAGAACCCCCTCCCTCTGACGCCTCATCCCACAGAAAGTGGATTCCTATTCCCACTCAATTCATGGCACATCCTCTTGCCAGAGTGACCTGCCCATGTCCTTTTGCTAAATCCAATAAGCACGATTCAATCATTATTTAATGTGACCTCTCGGAAACATTCTGTACCTTGGACTATTTTATTCTTCCCAGAACACTTTGTCTCATGTTTCCATGGTGCCTCACACTCTTGGCTTTCCTCTGACCTCCTTGGCCCTCTCTTCTTTGGGTCTTATAAGTCTCCTTCCCTGCCAGGTTGTACTTGAAGGTTATTTCTTGCCCTTTCTAATCCTGCTGCTTCATACATTTTTTTCTGGGAAATATAATTTACTTTCAGTGCCTGATTTCCAAATCTGAATCCAAATCCGTTTTCCTTTGTGGTTTAAGACAGTTTCCCTTACATGTCTCAGAGGTGAATGAAATTCAGCACTCTCAAAATCCACTCTATCATCTCTTTTCCAAACTGTCTTTTCTATTTCCCTCCTGAGTGCCTGGTCTCACTCTCCATTCTGAGGCCAAAGCCAGAAACCTTACCTTCACCCCCTTCTTTTTCCTACTCTCACGGTCAATCAGTTGTCCAAGCAATCCTATTCCCTGAGCCTATCTCCAGTCCCTCAGATGTCCTCTCCTTACTACTACCTCCTAGTTGGAGCATCATCCTTTTTTTGCCTGAATTACTGTTTGCAATCTTGTTCCCTCAGATCCCTCCCAACATTGTTGATGGGGTCATTTCTAAAAGAAAAATAAGACTATGTCATTCCCATGTTTCGGAGCCTTTGAAGTTTCATGATGCCCTCAGGAGAAAGTTTAAAATCTTTTAACAGTTTACAAAGTCCTGCTTACTCTCTAGCCCTAATTCACCATTTCTTCCAGGACTCTGCCTTCCCACCCCATGGGAAGGGCATTCTTATGAGTGAGTTAAATTCTGTAATCTCTGAGTTGTACGTGCTGACCCCTTCCCCCCGAAAACTCTTATCCTCAATGCGTCTCTATCCACTTTCTTATCTCCTCTTTATTTTTAAGTTTCAGGCCAGCTGTTACTTTTTTCAGGAGAGGCTTTCCTAAAAACGCAACACTCACTGACCCCACTCCACCATGACTGTTCTCCCACTTCTTACTATCTTTATCCCCTACCCCAGCACTTGCTGTGTTCCCCACTAGACTGTAAATTCCTTAAGGACAGGGTCTGGGTCTTGTTTACCACTATATCCTAAGCACATTGCCTGGCACAGAGGGGCACATGTTAATTAACTGCATCCAATTGAGCTCACCATAAAATCATCTTTTAGACAATTTTTAATAATGACATTCTGCGATGCTGAATGATAGAGTCATTGTTATGGTAACAGTTTTCTTAAAGATCTTTCTCATGTAGAGTTTCTAAAGATTTTTATTTAATTATTTATTTGACAGGGAAGAGAGATCACAAGTAGACAGAGAGACAGGCAGAGAGAGGACGGGGAAGCAGGCTTCCCGCTGAGCAGAGAGCCCGAAGTGGGGCTCAATCCCAGGACCCTGAGATCATGACCTGAGCCAGAGGCAGAGGCTTTAACCCACTGAGCCCCCCAGGCACCCCTCGTGTACAGTTTCTAAAAAGAACTTTAAAATCAAGTCACCAAGAATCTTGGTTTCCAGGAACAACTTCTTTTTCTTGAATACAAACAGGAAAATCCATAATCCATAATGCTGGGAATGGCATTAATCAGGAATGAAAGTTTAACCATTTTACTAGTTTCCCAAGGCTACCAATAACCAAGCGCCACAGATGAGGTGACTTCAAGCAACAGAAATGTCTTCCCTAACAGTTCAGGAGGCTGGAATTTTGAAGTCTACATGTCAGCAGTGTTGGTTCCTTCTGAGAGCTCTGAGAAGGAAAACCTCTTCTGTGTCTTTTTTCCTAGTTTTAATCCCATCCCTGGCCATGCAGATTTCAAGTGTTTGCTATGAATAGAATGATTCATGGCCTTGCTCATCTCTGTGCCATCCTGACGTTCTACGCCAAAAAGAAAAGAAGATGGGACAAAAGGAATCCCATTAGGCTCTATGTTCCCACTTACGTCTACGAAAGTCCCACCCAACAATTTCCAACAGCATTTTACTAACCAGCTCTTAGCTGCTTGGCCCCATATGTCTGAAAGAGAAGAAAGAAAATGTACATTTCCAGTCTTGTTAGGGATTCTGAAGCTTCTCCCATCTACTCATGAATATGACTGCTCCACACTTATTATTAGCTCTTGACAGGGAATTATTAAGATTGTATGCCTGCCAGGCCATGCTGGGTGCTCACAACTTCCCACTTTGCTTTCCCTTGGGCTCTGTTATGTATATTAGGATTTGTGTGCTTCTTCCCTATTCTGCCGGGTTGTTCCTGCTTTCTGCCTGTGCTTGCTAGCTAGGTGCGAAGGCTCACTCTTGCTGCCCTTGAGGAACTGGACACAGGATGGGGAGTACATGTGGGCAAGCTGGTGGGCCAGTCTTGGGATGATCAGTAGGCTGGTTTGATCCAGGGGCTCATGGAACCTGCAAAGTGGTTCACAGCATTTGCATCCCTTTAGTACTACTGTCGCAAGTCCTGACTGCTTTTCTACCAGCCATTTACTTCCATCTCCTCGTCATGTAGTTCATGACTTAGCATTGTGGCATTCCTCTGAGCAAGAGAGAAAAGGGCCCCTTTGGCAGTGTCTGAAAGAAAATACATCTCTGTGTGGTATCCAGTTGGGTGAAGTGGGTAAAATGAAACCGTATCTCTTATCCTCTTTAGTGTGTCCAGTCAGAGATTTTTTTTTTCCTCCAGCAGTAAGCTGGGATGGCTTCCCATGGACTCTTGCACAAAGCCTCTCTTGTGTTTTTTGGGAGAAAGATGATAGAAGACTTATTTTGCCATATTGATGGCATCATTCCCAGGGTTTCTAGTGTACTTTTGACGGATATTTATGTGGTGTCAAATTTTGCACCATTACAAATAATGCAGCAAAATGCATTATTGCTCGTGGGTTTTTTGTTTGTTTGTTTTGCATAAGTGTGAACATTTCTTTAGGATATATTACTAGGAGTTGAATTTCTGGGCTGTAGGACATACCTCCTTTACTTGATCAGAAATGGCCAAGTTGCTATCAAAATTGATGTTAAAAACATATACTAAGATTTATTTATCTGTTTTAGAGAGATAGAGACAGAGAGAGAGAGCATAAGCAGGGGGAGACATAGAGGGAGAGAGGGAATCTCAAGCAGATTCCCCACTGAGCCTGGACCTGATGTCGTCTTGATCTCAGGATGCTGAGATTGTGACCTGAGCCAAAGCCAGGAGTAGGATGCTTAACTGACTGAGCCACCCAGGCACCTTGGGAATGTATATTTTTAACAACATTCCCATCAGTAGTATATCAGTATGTGAGGGTCCCCATTGCTCTACATATGACACATTTGGCCCTTTTCATTTTTACCAGTCAGACATCATATCCCATTTTGGTTTTAATACGGATTTCCCTGACTGGAAGGTTGCATTTAGATTTTCCCTTCTCTCTGACTTACCCATTCATATCTACCTTTTCTGTTGTATTGCTCCCTTTTTCTTGTTAAATTGAAGAAGTTATTTTCGTCTCTAGATATTTCGTCTCTAGATGTTTGTTTTTGATTGTGTAGAGTGCAAATAGCTTCTAGTAGTTAGTGACTTCTTTTTTTCATTTTGTTTATGGTGGCTTTTGATTTGCAGAAGTTTTAGCTTTAATGTAGTCAATGTAGCGCTCCTTTCTTTTGTTGCCTATGATTTTCTTGTCTTATTTCAAACTCTGAATTAACAAAGTAATCTATATGTTCTTTAAAATTTTTTTAATTTTGTTTTTCACAAATTATTAATCCATGTGGCATGTGGGGGCAGGTCATGATATGTTGATGATTGTTATGTTTATGTTTGGATAAACTTTTCTATTAGCACCATTATTGACATTCTTCTGCCATTGATTTTTTTAAAGATTTTATTTATTTATTTGACACAGAGAGAGAGATTATGAGCAGGCAGAGAGGCAGATGGGGGGGAGGGAAGCAGGCTCCCTGCTGACCAGAGAGCCTGATGTGGGGCTTGATCCTAGGACCCTGAGATCGTGATCTGAGCTGAAGGCAGAGGCCTTTAACCCATTAAGCATCCCAGGCGCCCCTGTCATTGATTTTTAATTCTTTGAAATATTTAAACACATCAAGTTTCCATATATACATATACATATATTATTTGTTAGTTTTATTAATTTCTTTATCTCTGCACTTATACCACTCTTCTAAAATCACTCTTTCTTTATTATAGATTTTGATTGCTGGTTGGCAATAGTCTATCTCACTATTCTTCGAATCTATGTGTTCTATTCTTGGCTCTTTGCTGTTCTGTGAATATTTTAGAATCCACTTGCTAAATTCCATGAAAAAATCCATTGGCAATTTGATTAGAATTCATCTGAATTGAGCATACAGATCATTTGGGGGAGAAGTGATGATAATTAATCTTTCTGTATAAGAACACTGTATGACCTTCAGATTATAAAGGTCTTCTATATTATCTTTCAATAAGTTAAAAAATTCTTTGTAAATATCTTACAGATGTTTAGTTAATTCCATTCTTTGCATAGTGAGTAAACAGGTAAATAATATATGTTGCTATTTGTTACAAATGCGATGTTTTTTAGAAATTACATTTTCTAAGTCTTTGTTAGCATATAGACTGTAATTGATATTTTAAAATTGATTTTATATCCAGAATCTTTGATGAACTCTCATGAATTCCAATAATTTGTCAAATTCCTTGATTTTCTACTAAGACACTCATATCTTCTTTCTTTTCAATTGTAATTGGTTTATTTCCTTTTTCTCTTTCTCATCAGCTCTTTAAAAAATTAGAGTTAGACTGTAAAACTATCTCGTCTTTTCATTTTTAGTGGGGAAATGGGTCAATTCCACAAATGTCAGCTCTGGGATGAGCTCAGGGCTTATCACATATTTGGGGGTTTCTCTTCTCTGGTTCTCTTCTCGTCACAATTGCCCCTGACAGCTTAATTCTCAGTAGCCCCCCATCCTGGTCCTCTGCCCAAAAAGCTGGGGTGTTAGCTTCACGGCAGCTATCACGCTGTTCCTCTGACTGGCTCTGCCTGGAGGTAAAGTTGCTACAGCAAAGAGGGAAGGAAAATAACGATTTTCTCCTGTGTACTCTCGAGCAACAGGGACTCCTTATCTCAGCTCTGAGATTTTTCTCTCAGGTATTTAGGAATTTGTGCGGCACCAGCTACTGCGTGTAGCTTCATGACTGAGACTTGCCTGAAGCAGAGATTGGATAAGAAAACTGTAAGGGCAACCCAGGAATTTCTCTGAGAGCTTCTGTCCTACAGTCCCTCAACCTACTTCATAGTCCTAAGGCCAGAAAAATAATTTCTCTGAGTTTTTTCTGTGCCCTGTTTCTCTGTACCAGAATTCTGGATGCTCTAGAGTCTATGCCTAGAGGCATAGGACGGAAAAAAAAGTCCAGAAAACTATCTGCCATATTGGTATTCTTGGTATTTTGATTTGTCTCCCTAATCTACTCATTCTTACCTACCTACTTTTCAGATTTTCTGATTTTTAGATTTTCTGATTTTCAGGGTTCTCACATAGTTGTCTTGTGCATCCTAGTCAAGGTTTCCCATTGTTTAACGGGAGGAACAGGGTCGACATGGCTTACTACATCCTAGCTGAAAGCAGAAACTCCACATTGCGATATCTCCTCATGGCGGAGAGGGAACAGCACAACTTCAAGCACTAAATCTCCCCCTGCACCCTACCCTCGGCTCCAGACTGTTTATTTACTTTTTATTTTTTATTTTTTTTTGTTTTTGTTTTTTAATTTATTTGACAGAGAGAAACACAGCGAGAGAGGGAACACAAGCAGAGGGAATGGTAGCGGGAGAAGCAGGCTTCCTGCAGAGCAGAGAGCCCGATGTGGGGCTCGATCCCAGGACCCTGAGATCTGACCTGAGCCGAAGGCAGCCGCTTAACGACTGAGCCACCCAGGCGCCCTGTTTATTTACTTTTTAAATTTTAGTTATTACTTCCCAATTATTCTTTTTTCTCCTTATGAATCTTCCATTACAATTTCACCTGCCCTTTCCTTGTCTCATATTTTCCTTCATAATTTTCATACCTTTGTGTTTTTTATATATTGGGAGATTTTTTTTCCACTTCATTTTCTAGAATACAAATTTGGTTCCTATCAGCAAATGTCTTCTTGCTTAATTATCTATGTATTTGTAAGGTAAAATAGTTATAATTTTAATTTTCAGAAAATCTTTTTTGGCATGGTAAATAATCCTTTTGAGTTTTTTTTTTTTAATTTTGTTTTTTTAATGAAAGCTCTCATATGTCTTTTCTATCAATTCTTCAGTGGGATTCACCTCTTCTAGATGCTTAGCTCGGTCCTTCTCTTAGCCTGTTGAGACTGCTATAACAAAATACCACAGACAGGGTATAAACAGTTATAAATAACAGAAACTTATTTCTCACAGTTCTGGAGGCTGAAAGTTTGTGATCCTGGTGCCAGTGTGGTGATATTCTGGTGAGGTTCCTCTTTCGGGTTCTTACCCAGAGCCTCCTGATTGTGTCTTAACATTGTAGAAGGAGGTAAGGAGTCTCTGTGGTGTCTTTTTTATAGGAACACTAATCCCATTCATGACCTAAGCACTTCCCACAGGGCCCAACTCCTAATGCTATCACCTTTGGGGGTAAGCATTCAACATATGAATTTGGGGGGACAAACATCCAAACAATAGTAGTCTTCCTCCATCAGATTTTGTTTCCTTTAGTGAATTTTAATTTATTTACCCGTCTATGGTTTTTTGAAAGCACCTTAGGCTGGTAGGTTCTCTAGAGCCAAGAAAGTGACATCCATGTGAGAAGTGTGGAAGCAAGGCAACCTTTAGCCTTTTCCACAAACCTGATCCTGAGAGCAATTCCACTAATCAATGCAGATGTCATTTAGGTCTTCTGAGCTCAGCTTCCCAGAGCAATCCACAAGCAGCTGCAGGTAGACATAGAGCTTCTGTTTGTAGGCACTTATAGGCTTCCACCTCCTGAATGGCCCAAAGGAACCATGTTTTTATTCTGTTCCTCTCTCTCTCTCTGTCTCTCTCTCTGTCTCTCTCACAGCACTTCTCATGTCTGCTCACTGTAGAGGTTATGACTGACTACCCTCAGCACCTGGTGACCTCTGTAGGCTCCCACCAGCTCTACTATTCTAGTTTTTGTGTTATACCACAGAGAAGGTTGAGATGAACAAAGTTAAAGGAGGGCACAGAGGGCTCCCGAAAGCCCTATACTTACATTCTTAGTCTTCAATGCCCAGTTGAAAACCATTAATTGGCCTGCGAACTTTCTGGGCACCGATTTAAAGTTCACAACTTTGGTTTGTTTAATTTGCCAAAAATTACCTCATCTCAGTGACTTTCTTGATTTTGTCACAGTGTCTTAGTAAGGTGTAATAAAGTATCAACCCTTAAAAGTTTACTCTCTGATTCTCTTATTAGATCATGTTAAACGTATAAATGGGGACGTGTTCATTTTTATTTTCACATATATCTCGCATTGCTTTACTTCATAGAGTGCCTCAGGAAGATTTAAAATGAGACAAGTTTCTGGAAAATGATTCTCTAAAATCCCAGACCCTTCCTGTAAACCTGACAGTTTCCTATACCAGACAAGCAGTGACTATAGAACAATGGGTGATTTTTCTCTCTGTTAGGCTATGGAAGCAGAACTTTTATTTTATGGATGACAGACTGAGCCCAGGGAAGAATAAATAACTTGTTTGGTTGTTGCATTACACACAGGTGAGGCTGGGATGCAGGCTCTCATGTTCTTCCTACACAGCCACCCTGGAGCCATGAAATGATTTAGAGACAGTCACCGTTGATGGTCTCAGATAAAGAGAGGAAGGGACAGGAAGACTGATAAGAGAAAATGTGAGGATGTGAGGTACCTCTCATGTTAGTCAGCAGCTTAGCCAACTCAGTTCTTGACTTGTGATGCCTGTTTAAAAGAGTATGGTGCTTCTCATATGTGGCCATCTTTTTAATTTTTTTAATTTTTGTTCTTCTCTTCCCACAAGATTTTTTTTTTTAAGATTTTATCCATTTATTTGACAGAGAGACAGAGAGAGAGCACAAGTAGGGAAGAGTGGCAGGCAGAGGCAGAAGGAGAGGGAGAAGCAGGCTCCCCACTGGGCAGGGAGCCTGATTCGGGGCTTGATCCCAGGACCCGAGGATCATAACCTGAGCCAAAGGCAGCCGCTTAACCGACGGAGCCACGCAGGTGCTCCCTTCTCCTATCTCCAGATAGGAGTTAATTGACTACAGCACAAGGGAGCTGCAGTCAGGACAGCAAGGGAGACTGTGTGCTGTATGTGGCCATCTTGTTTGGACAGCTTTCCAGGAAACAGAAACTTAAGAGCTAGCATAGCTGAAAACATGTCCAAAAAGGCCAATTTATCACTTCAGATACAATCTACTGATCATACAGGAACTAAAAAATTTTAAGGTGCTTAGACAAAGGAATGATCTTATATATCAAAAATAAATAAAATTAATGAAGTTTATCTTTAACTTTCCAAGTCTCCTCTTTAATATTTAAATAAAATTTGCTGAAATTTGTATTTAAACCTTACAAAGTGTTCTTACATTTATTGTCTTGTTTGACTTCTCCCTTGTCTCTTATCTTTTATCAGTCCAGGATCACATATCTGGAAGGTTTACAGTGGTTGATTTTATTCTTCCAACTTCTTTTGGCAATAGAACAACCTGTATTTATATTTTTCTACCACCATCACCAAGACATTCAAAGAGAGTAAAAGTAAGAAGAGAGAATGAAGAATTCCTTATACTCTCTGTACTATCAAAAGATTTTCTAAGGAAAAGATTTACTACCAGGCATTACTTTTTTGTGAATTTACGCGTTCCCCTTCTCAGGATATTTGCTTAGAAACTTGATGCTTAATTGTGAAAGAAAGGTTTTCTCTCAGTTAATGGAATTTGTATACCCAATAAGTGGCTTTAGAAGTCAATAAATGGAGCACTTATTTTGAGGAATACCTAGTGGATAGATTGTATTCTGCCCTACTTACCTTAACCCAGACGAAAGATCACTGATGGCTGGAAATATCATCATTGCATTTGTATTTAAGTGCATGGTCCGTGTAACCTCATGCAATGATTCCTAAACTAGCTATAAGGGAAGCCACGCCCTAAATGGACATTAAATATTGAAGTATATCACTTTTTTATTAGAAATATGAGTCAATTCTAAAGTCATATATATTTATGTTTTCCATTTATATGTTTGTTAATAGTGTAAATCAAATGTTGATAGGAATGGCTGTCATTCTTGATGAAAGGCTGTGGTCACAATATTTGCATCATCTTATTTCACTGAGAGGTGCCGTAACTACCTTTGCTTTATGACGAATTTAATGCTTCACTGCAAACATGCTTTTTCTGCTCAGAATTGCTAATAAAGAATACCAAGCCCAGCGTGTGGAGCTCATCGGGATCTTATGAGAGTTGCTCCAGTTGGGTGGTTTGTATTTTATGCCAGTCATAATTCAAGGGCTGTGGAATATAGTTTTATTGTGAACTGGTTGGACAAATATTCATGTTCTCACACAAATATTCTTCATAATAATGGGTTGTTTATTTAGTGTAAATTGCACATAGCAATATTCATATTCCAGACTGGTTTCCAATAAACGATTTATTGGCTAGTATGTTTGAAGAATGGTGAGGAGGCCAGGAGTTCTTTATCAAGGAGGTGTTCAGAGTTATTGAGACCGTTATTTTCAGATGGTTTCACACTAAGCTGGAACTGCTTTCACTGTGGCCTTTCTGCAGCTGGAGCTGGCTACGGTATTTATTCATTCGCTCAACAAATATTTAATGAGTGTATGCTATGTGCCAAACTGTTCTGGCTCCCGCGGATACAACAGTGAACAAAACAAGCAAAATCCCTGTCTTTGTTGAGTCTATTTTTAGCAGGGAGATGGATTATAAATAAGGTAAATAGCATGTTAGATACTGATCAGGTGCTAAGGAGAAAAATAAAGCTGGAAAGGCTCGGGAAATGGTTGCAATTTATATAATGAGACCAGGAAGGCCCCCCTGAGAAGGTGACTTTAGCCCAGAGAGCTGAAAAATTGAAAAATAAACCACGCAAGGATATCACCTTTTTTTATATCTAATTCCTGGCAGAAGGCTAATTCCTGGCAGAAGGAGCCACAAGTGAAGAGCTGAGGCCGGCAGATGATTTGGTGCCTATGAGGTACAGTGAAGATTATGCCAAGGGTGCTGAAAGTAGGTAAACAAGACAGTAAGAATAGAGGATGAGCTAACGATAAGCACTGGGGATACTCATCAGGTAGGGCCTTGTAGGCAATACTTCAGCTTCTTTTTTTCAATTCAAATGAAACCCTGTCTAGGACAAATAAGGATTTCAATTTCTACTTTCTACAGACGTTACTGATGCTAGGAACATTCTCTGGGTGTCAGGAGCTAACATATATCTTCCATTTAGCACTGTAGGATAACTTGCTCTGCTTTTTCTTAATGAAAACAAAGACTAATGTGTGCTTGGTATTGTGTCTACATTTCCTAATAGAAATAAATTCTGGAGGAGTTATAATTTACTTGGCTTTCTGCAACTTCTTTATGGCCACGAGCAGAAAGCCTCACCCTCTGCCTATTGGAAATATGATGCAAGAAGTTATTATTACTTTTCTCATACTACGTTCATCTATTTTCATGTACTATTTCAATGTATGCTTGGGAGACAAGGATTATGGCTTTGACTCACATAACCTCAGTTCTGTATTTGAGATCATTCATACAGTGAGCACTCAAAAAATTATATAACATTGAATGGAATCAACTCAATCCTGAGTGTAGATGACTCAATTCTTTTTGACCTAATCCTTCACTTGGCTTGAAGACCAAATAGATGGAGCCTTTTCAAGCAGTTCCCATAATACGTGAATGCTTAGGGAGGATGTTTCTGAAATGGAAGGCTGGAGGAAGGGGAAACACATTCTACCTGCTCAAGTTCTCTCGCATTAGAATGGCCAATTGTCCCTCCTGATTCCTTGCCACTATCTTTTAACTACTATATTTATTTGGGGTGTGGTTTTCCTACTAAAACATAAGCACCACAAATAAAGAAATCATAACTGTTTTTTTTTTTTTTAAAGATTTTATTTATTTGACAGAGAGAAACACAGCGAGAGAGGGAACACAAGCAGAGGGAATGGTAGCGGGAGAAGCAGGCTTCCTACAGAGCAGAGAGCCCGATGTGGGGCTCGATCCCAGGACCCTGGGATCCGACCTGGGCCGAAGGCAGACGCTGAACGACTGAGCCACCCAGGCGCCCCGAAATCATAACTGTTTTATAATTGTTCTGTCTCCATTGTTTAATGTCATGCCAGGTCCATTTTAGACACACAGAATATTTATTGAATGAATTATTTCATGAATTTAAATATAATACATTATTCTGACTTCCTTCCAAAATTCCAAAATTTTCATCCTGGTTATCCAGTTCAGGGTGTTCTACTTCTTGAGAAATTGGGTGACTTTGACAACAGTGAAGCCCGGCATGCGTAAGGAATTGGCAAGCAGCTATGCCTTCCACATGTGAACTTTGGGTGGAGTTCCTTGAGAAATCCCATGGAGGCAGTTGATTCAGGCACTTGACTCAGACTACTCTGAGTGGCTTGTGAAAAACAAAAACAAAAACAAACAAACAAAACCAAAACAGCAACAAAACCCAGGAGGCAGCAGAAATAATAAAAGAACTAGAAAGGACCTTGCGCCTTAGAAGATTCATGTATTGTTTAGTCTAAATCTTTCTTTTCCACCATCATTCTCACATGAGAGTTTCCATTTTTCCCATCCCTTCTTCACTGCTTAGTACAGATGAGGCAGAAATGCTATGGATGGGTGACAAGTGGAGCAGGATGTGAATTCCTGATTCCCAACTAAACCATGGTTTATTCACTTATAAAAATGCAATCGAGACTCCCCAACTTATAGGCTTGTTAAGATTGAGCGAAATAAAGTATGTCAAGTGCCAGGTTAGATTTGGGTATATAGATGCCTCTTTGAAACTCTACTTCTCTCTCCCTTCAAATGGTGGCCCAGAGGTTATTAGCAGACTTTGTTCTTTCTTTCTTTCCATTTCTGGAGACTTGTGTGCCTATGGAGTGTTTAGGGTTGAAAGGTACAGAGTTATACATAGAAGTAGGTGGGACATGAGGGTGGGGAGGAAATAAGAAAAAGGAGGGAGAGGGGAAGAGGCAAAGAGTCAAGAACAAAGAGAGGAGAGAATATTACATAAGTGATGGTTCAGGTATGAGAGGATGATTTAAATAACTTGCTAATGTGACTTCTTGCCTCTGTATTTTACCTTGATAGTTCAGTCTTCACACTGCAGTTACTTTCTCCATTAGCTCATGCTATGTCCTAACCATTCACCCCTCATCCCAAATCCACTTTTACATCCCCGTCACATTCAACATGCTACCTTGATCAAAATGTCCACTATTCTCTAAACATACCATGAATTTTTCTGCCGCTATTAATTTGAGAATATCCTTGCCCTGCCCAAATCCTGCTCAATCTTTTCTTTTTTTAAATTTTAAATTTAATTAATTATTAATTAATTAATTATTAAAATGTTTTACTTATTTATTTGAGAGAGAGAGTTCTGAGACCGAGAGAGAGAGGCCAAGAGGGCAGAAGATGGGGCAGAGGGAGAGGGACAAGCAGATTCTCTGCTGAGCAGGAGCCTGATGTGGGGCTGGATCACAGGATCCCAGAGATCATGAGCTGAGCTGAAGGCAGACGCTTAACCAACTGAGCCACCCAAGTGGGTGGCCCCACTCAATCTTTTAGTCTTAGCTCAAGAAACATGCTTCTTCAGGGTACAGACTCACTTCTTCCAGGCTTCCTCCTACAGAACTTGGTATATACTGTGGTTGTTATATTTATTTTTTCTGACTTATATTAATATAGAAAACTTGCTTATTGATCATCTTAATCTATGAAGTTATGAATGTATGAGAAAACAGAAATAATAAAGAATGGGAATAGTCACTAGTTAGCTGAAAACTTATAATAATAACTCAAATGCTTCTCCCGATTTATCCTAAGTGATCTCTCTCTCATAATGATATCTTTATATTTTCCTTCCAGTTGAGGGATGCTGCAAACATCTAATACAATTCAGATGCAATGTGAATAGATTGCTGTGAAATTTCAAGAACTACAAAAATACGGGAAATCACAAAGTCATATAAAAGCTAAAATTACTCGCAAACCGTGGACAGGATAAAAGACTGAGAAAACTGACAAGGATGATGACAGGAACATTAAAGGGGGATAATTTGCAGTCATTAGGAAAATTATGAACCTGGTTAACATTTTTACAAAGGAGGCCCCCTTTGCGATAGTGTCATAAAAATTTAAATAGGAAGTGAAGTTATCATACTGTACCTTTTGTAGAAAAAGTTACATATGAAACCAAACACATGATTTAATCTTTGTTGCAGTTATAACCTATATTTTGTTAAACATAAGATAAATAAACATTTATTTCTTGTTTTGAGTTTCATTTTTTAAAGATTAAATCCAGGTCCCAAACTCAAAAAAACCCCACAAAAAATGGTACTTACTCTGAATTTTTGTTCCTCATATTAAGAGGATTTTCCTGGTACCATTTATCTTTGGAAAAGGGACTCTCTGTAGTTAGTTATTTGCAGACCTTAGGAAGTCATTAGAATGTCAGCTCTACGAAAACAAGTCATGTTTCACAGCTGACATAATGCCTTACACAGAAACACTAATGTACCATTTACAGTGAGTCCAAAACTGATCTCAGCACTTCACACATATGAACCCATTTAACTAACAACATACTCCTTTGGAGTAAGAATTCCCTCATTTTACAGATGAGAAAACTAAGGCACAAGTGAGTTCAGTAAATTGCCTGAGGTCGCACGTTTTGTAATTGGTGGCGCTGGAAATCAAACTGGGGTTGGCTGATTCCAGAGTCCAAGCTCCAAGCCAGGAGATTAGGTTGTCTCCTCTACTTTAGGCTGCTTCCAGATGTTTGTGGAATAAATGAAGACTTTAAAAGTCCATGTGAATATGGTAATGTAGTCTTCAGACCAGATACAAATGAGACTGAGAAAGAGGAGACCATTAAGGAGGTTTATGGTATCTTAGATTATGATAAGTGCTAGAAGAAAAACACAAACACAAAGAAACAAAACTCTCAAAACTCTTCCAATGAAATTAACACCATCTGGCCTCTTTCAATATATTCTTTTATCCCGTTTGTATCATCATTATTTTTTTTTTATCAGAAAACAGGAAACACAAAATGTAAATATTATAGAAATATCTTCTACTTATTTCACCAATTGTTTTTTCTACCATGTAGGTACGTACCTCTTACATTATAGTCTGAATTGCCTTCCTTTCTGTGTCCGCTATTGACAGTGTTGCTTGGTTATGCAATGGGAATGCCTGTAGGCTGAAGATCCAGACCTTATTTAACTTTTGCTGTGGAATATTTGGCATGGAACAGGCTCCAGGCAAATGCTGGTGTCATCCCTCTTCCTATCTTACTCCTCCTCGGGGTCCTGAACTTTTCTGCCTCCCTAGTTTCCCCCAGCAACTCCCCATTGTCTTACTTTAGAGCAACTTATTGTCCTTTAGGTCCTCGTCCAGTCTTTGCTCCTGTGCTTCCACTCCTGAGGGACCCACTCTCTGCTGCGTGACAACAGTCCTAATAGGATGGCCTACCCAAGACTTTAAGGCTTGCTGAGTTGTTTCAGCAGCTGAAGGTGAGGTGGTTTGGGTTAGGACTGGAACTGGAGGGAGCAGGCATGCTCTAGGCCCTCCACATCTCCCTCAAGGAGAAGACTTCACCCTTTATCTTTCTGCATGTGCTGCGGTAAAACTACATTCTCAAGCTAATGGTAGGATTCCTCTTAGTAAGGGAAATATAAAGGACCTGCCTATGTCAGGCAAACTTTGACAGACTCCATGGAGACAGATGGTTAGAGATAACAAGAGCCCAGATAAGGGAAACAGATAGTTAAACTGTTTTACATGAAAAAGCATGAACAGTTTTTCTTTTCTTAATTTTATTGTGTTCTTTCAGTGTCTAAGATTCATTGTTCATGCACTCCTCAGAGTGTTGAACAGAGCACTGTCCGTGCTCTCCTCAATACTCACCCAGGCTCATCCCACCCTCCACCCTCCACCCCCCTCCCCTCCGAAAGTGTGAACTATTTTTCATTTGTTTATTATTCTTTTGTTTTAAGAGGTATGTTGGGGGGGTTGGTAAGGGAGGTGGAGGAGAGAGGAAAGGGAGGGAGCAAAAAAAAAAAAAAGACAGCAAGATGGTATGAGACTGGAAACTCTGTTGGGGTAAAGGGTCAGTGGGATCGATATTACCATGTGGAGGAGCAACATAAAGAACTTTCTAGAAGGGAGAATTTT
>CM053607.1:91027439-91058349 GCA_028646535.1 Procyon lotor | reverse complement strand
ATACTGGCCTGGCAAATGACTAGAAGATTCCACTGTAGCATCTTTCCAGAAAATAGTCTTCAAACACAGAGATGGTTCAGAAAGGCCAAGCACATTTTTATTGCAGAGTGTGGTTTTTAACTTGTCAGAAAAATATTTCTCTTCAGGGGAAAGACAATAATTAATAGATGATAAAAACTTGTCAGAACAATTCCCCAGAGCCTGGAGAAGACACCTAGAATACCTTGAGTATTTTAACCTCGCCTCATCAGTACAGTGAGAACTTTGAAAGGTCGTTATCTCATAAAACCTTTAGAGGATTTTACCACAACACTGAGAAGGGCTTACCGCGTGGCTTGTCACACACAAAGAGCTTAAAAAATGAGAGAAATAATTACAGGGGTGGATTTCAGCAGTTCAGATCTTTGGCATCTCTTAAGTATTCTTTCATTTAACATCTGCAAATTATTTCTGTAAGACTTCTCCTAAGTTATTAGAATTCTTCTTTAATTTATTTGATTTCTCCAAATAGACGATCCAGATTGCCAATATCACATACAATGCAGGGGAGTAATATTAAACCTCATTCCTTGATGGTAAAGACTTCGGACCCTGAGGGAAAATGGTTAAAATCCCTTTTTAATATGTTAATAAAAATTAATAAAGTATATACAGCTTTTACAAAATTTCCTCCTTATTTCTCAGTTGATCTCTTTTAAAGGTACTTACAAGATTGTGAATGAACTGTATTTGATCTGATCCTGTTTAATTCACAAGATAAAAGAATGAAATAAAAAGCTATATTCTCCAACACTGTCCTGAGGAAAAAAACTCTTAATATTGAAAAACCATGTCAGACAGAGTTAAAATCCCAGCAATTTTCATTTTTTTGCTTCTATGTGGTAGTTATGCTAATTGGTCTTTGCTCTTCCTCATACAAGTCTGTTTTTTTAAGCAAATGCATTCTCTCTGCATCTAGAGTCAATTATCAAGGTAATAGAAGGCAAACGTCACCTAAGTTGTTCTTTAAGGATAGCTATCAATGTTAAAAAGCAGGTAGATTTCTATGTTCCTCATGGAACCTCTTGCCCCTGATGTCTGCATAGCTTGATCCCTCATTTTGTTCAGGTCGCTGCTCAAAAAGTTAACATTGTCTGAGAGAACTTCTTTGAGAGCATAATCTTAGCATCTCTCATCATTCCCTCTCCTCTAACCTTGATTCATCTTCACAACACATACCTTTCCCTGAGACATTACAAATTAAGTTTGAATCCTTGCCTTCCTCCCACCCTTCCCCTGCCCCTACCACCACTCCAATGCTCACAAGCTGTGAGAGGATACGGATTTTGTCTAACGTGACTGGTTCCATAATATGTAGAATATTCCTAGCACATACCGATGCTCAGCATTCATTGAATAAATGAGTGAATGAACAAACAACCAAACAAACCAAGAGGCAGAATGGCATGGTAGAAAAAATTAAGATACAGCTTTGACTGCTAGCTGTGTTTATACCAACACTATATGTCAACCAATTTTTTGAGGTTTAGTTTTCTCCAGTACAAGACGAGAAGAACTAAATTTATCTTGTAAGAGTGTAATGACATTCAAATGAGATGGTATATGTGCAAATGCTTTATACACTTTTTATAAACAGTATTAATTTAAAGGATTTCTTATTATCACTCATAGACTAATAATTATGACTATTGAATTACTCTTTTAAGTTCAGAAGACAGGACAACACTTTATATATTTGGCAATTGGCCAGTTTAACCATGTCAGGTGTCAATTAGGTTTTTTTTTTCTTCCCCTGGAAAACATGGGAAGATTGTACTGAAGTCTCATTGTTTTGATCATTTGGACTTGGGTCTGATTTTTAACCCCAGTATTGACAAAGTCCAACTATTACCCAGAGAGCCCATGCTAATGGAAGAAAGACCATCCTCTATATGTTTCTTGGTGAGAACATTTCAAATAGATACTTGGCATGGGTATCATTAAAACAATTTTACCCAAAAGCTCAGGAATTAAATAAATATGTGGTGGGTTTTTATTGTGAATGTGACTGGAAATATTTCACCATATACTCAAAGTTTAAGTTTTAATTTCACATTGGATATCTTCTATTAACTAAATGCTATACAACACAATTTTTGGTATTTAGAATATTCTATTTTCAACTATTACATTTGGCAAATAAAATGCATATAAATTTTAAAAGATTCTGAGAGGTAACTGATATGATTTTAATTGAAGATATATTCACCAATAAGTTATCCATTTTGAAATTTGGCAATATATATTTAAAACTTCAAACATATGTATAATCATTGATCTAGTAATTCCACTTCTGAAAATATATCCAAAAGAACTCATCATGATTATGGGCAAAGCTTTACATGTAAAGTCATTTATTAATTTATTGTAGCTTTGGTTATAAGAGGAAACTTAGGCAAAATACCTAAATATTTAATAATAAGCAATCAGTGAAATAAATTACCATGTATTTATAAAATGAATATTAAAAAACCAGAAAAAGAATATAGAAGAATATTAATGCCATGAGAAATATTCATGATAGTATTAAATGAAAACAAAGGTCCTTATGTGTACATATGTGTGCAGAGATTGCTTCTTTTAAAAAAAATTAACATATATTTGCTCCAGGGGAACAGGTCTGTGAATCATCAGGCTTACACATTTCACAGCACTCACCATAGCACATACCCTCCCCAATGCCTATCACCCAGCCACTCCATCCATCCCACCTCCCTCCCCTCCAGCAACTGTCAATTTGTTTCCTGAGATTAAGAGTCTCTTATGGTTTGTCTCTCTCCCGATCCCATCTTGTTTCATTTTTTTCCCTCCCTACTCCCCAGGTACCCCTGCTCTGCCTCTCAAATTCCTCATATCAGAGAGATCGTATTATGATAATTGTCTTTTTCTGATTGACTTATTTTGCTTAGCATAATACCTTATAGTTCCAATCATGTCATTGCAAATGGCAGGATTTTGGGGGTTTTTGATGGCTGCATACTATTCCATTGTATATATATACCACATCTTCTTTACCCATTCATGTATTGATGGACATTTAGGTTCTTTCCATAGTTTGGCTATTGTGGACATTGCTGCTATAAACATTTGGGTGTACATCTTCTTCAGATCCCTATATTTGTATCTTTAGGGTAAATACTCAATAATGTGATTGCTGGGTCATAGCGTAGCTCTATTTTCAACTCCTTGATGAACCTCCATACTGTTTTCAAGAGTGGCTGCACCAGCTTTCATTCCCAACAAAAGTGTAGGAGGGTTCCCCTTTCTCCGCATCCTTGCCAACATCTGTCATTTCCTGACTTGTTTATTTTAGCCATTCTGACTGGTATGAGGTGGTTTCTCACTATGGTTTTGACTTGTATTTCTCTGATGGTGAGTGCTATTGGCACTTTTTCATGTGTCTATTGGACATTTGGAGGTCTTTTTTGCAGAAATCTCTGTTCGTGTCTACTGCCCATTTATTGGTTACATTATTTGTTCTTTGGGTGTTGAGTTTGATAAGTTCTTTATAGATTTTGGATACTAGCCCTTTAGCTGATATGTCATTTGCAAATATCTTCTCCCATTCTATTGGTTGTCTTTTGGTTTTGTTGACAGTTTCTTTTGCTGTGCAAAAGCTTTTGATCTTGTTGAAGTCCCAAGAGTTCATTTTTGCCTTGCTTGCCTTGCCTTTGGAGATGTTTCTAGGAAGAAGTTGCTGTGGCTCCGGTCGAAGAGGTTGCTGCCTGTATTTTCCTCAAGGATTTGATGGAGTCCTGTCCCACATTGAGGTATTTGATCCATTTTGAGTCTATTTTTGTGTGTGGTGTAAGGAAAGGGTCCAGTTTCATTCTTCTGCATGTGGCTGTCCAGTTTTCCCAACACCATTTCTTGAAGAGACTGTCTTTTTTCCATTGGATATTCTTTCCTGCCTTGTCGAAGATTAGTTGACCATAGAGTTGGGTGTCCATTTCTGAGCTCTCTAGTCTGTTCCATGGATCTGTGTGACTGTTTTTGTGCCAGTAACACACTGTCTTGATGATGACAGCTTTGTAATAGAGCTTGAAGTCTGGGAATTGTGAACCCGCTAACTTTTGTTTTCTTTTTCAACATTCCTCTGGCGACTCGTGATCTTTTCTAGTTCCATATAAATGTTAGGATTACTTGTTCCATTTCTTTGAAATAAATTGATGGCATTTTGATAGGGATTGCATTAAATGTGTAGATTACTTTAGGTAGCATAGACATTTTCACAATATTTGTTCTTCCAATCCATGAGCATGGACTGTTTTTCCATTTCTTTGTGTCTTCCTCAATTTCTTTCATGAGTACTTTATAGTTTTCTGTTTGAGGCAAACAGAAAGAAGCAAAGTTTGCCTCTTTGCTTAGGTTTATTCCTAGGTATCTTATGGCTTTGGGAGCAGTTGTAAATGGGATCGACTCCTTAATTTCTCTTTCTTCTGTCTTGCTGTTGGTATATAGAAATGCAACTGATTTCTGTGCATTAATTTTATATTCTGACACTTGACTGAATTCCTGGATGAGTTCTAGCAGTCTTGGAGTGGAGTCTTTTGGGTTTTCCACATAAAGTATCATATCATCTACAAAAAGTGAGTGTTTGACCTCATCTTTGGATGCCTTTCATTTCTTTCTGTTGTCTGATAGCCGAGGCTAGGACTTCTAGTACTATGTTGGATAGCAGTGGTGTAGTGGACAGCCCTGCTATGTTCCTGACCTTAGGGGAAAAGCTCTCAGTTTTTGCCCATTGAGAATGATATTTGCTGTGGGTGTTTCATAGATGGCTTTTATGGTATTGAGGTATGTACTCACTGTGCCTACACTATGAAGAGTTTTGATCAAGAAAGGATGCTGTACCTTATCAAAGGCCTTTTCTGTATCTATTGAGAGTATCATATGGCTCTTGTTCTTTCTTTTATTAATGTATTGTATCACATTGATTGATTTGCAGATGTTGAACCAGCCTTGCAGCCCAGGAATAAATCCCACTTGGTCATGGTGAATAATCCTTTTAATGCACTGTTGGATCCTATTGGCTAGTATTTTGGTGAGAATTTTTGCATCCATGTTCATCAGGGATATTGGTCTGTAATTCTCCTTTTTGATGGGATTTTGTCTGGTTTTGGGATCAAGGTAATGTTGGTCTCGTAAACGAGTTTGGGAATTTTCCTTCCATTTCTATCTTTTGGAACAGTTTCAGGAGAATAGGTATTAATGCTTCTTTAAATGTTTGGTAGAATTCCCCTGGGAAGCTGCTGGCCCTGGGCTCTTGTTTTTTTGGGAGGTTTTGGATGACTACTTCAGTTTCCTTACTGGTTATGGGTCTGTTCAGTTTTTGTTTGTCCTGGAAGCTTTTTACTTCTCCTTCTATTTTCAATGTCAGCCTAGCTGGATATAATATTCTTGGCTGCATATTTTTCCCATTTAGTGCTCTGAATATATCATGCCAGTCCTTTCTGGCCTGTCAGGTCTCTGTGGATAGGTCTGCTGCCAGTGTAATATTTCTACTGTTGAATGTTACAGACCTCTTGTCCTGAGCTGCTTTCAGGATTTTCTCTTTGTCATTGAGATTTGTAAGTTTTACTATTAGATGACTGGGTGTGGACCTCATTTTATTGATTTTGAAGGGGTTCTCTGTGCCTGCTTTTTTGATACTTGTTCCCTTTGCCAAATTAGGGAAATTCTCTACTATAATTTGCTCTAATATACCTTATGCCCCCCCCTTCTTCTTCTGGGATCCCACTTATTCTAATATTGTTGCATCTTATGGTATCACTTATCTCTTTAATTCTCCCCTCACGGTCCAGTAGTTGTTTGTCTCTCTTTTGCTCAGCTTCTTTATTCTCCATCATTCGGTCTTCTACTAATTCTCTCTTTTGTCTCATTTATCCTAGCAGTAGGAGCCTCCATTTTTTATTGCACCTCATTAATACCTTTTTTTTTATTTCAACTTGGTTAGATTTTAGTTCTTTTATTTTTCCAGAAAGAGATTTTATTTCTCCAGAAAGGGATTCTCTTATACCTTCCATGCTTTTTTTGAGCCCTGCTGGCACCTTGATAATTATCATTCTGAACTCTAGTTCTGACATATTACTAATGTCTGTATTGATTAGGTCCCTAGCCATCGGTACTGCCTCTTGTTCTTTTTTTTTTTTTGTGGTGAGTTTTTCTGCCTTGTCATTTTACCCAGATAAGAATAGATGAATGGGAGAACAAAATACTAAAAGAATAGCAACAACCCCAGAAAAATATACACTAACTAAATCAGAAGAGATGCAAATCTGGAGGGTGAAGAAAAGGAGAAAAGAAAGAAAGAAAAAAAAAAAAAAAAAATATATATATATATATATATTGGATTAGTGAATAGAACAGAGCCACACACACTTGATTTTGGATGTATTTTGGTCTGTTAGAAGAAACTACCTCCTAAAATTTTAAAGTAAGAAAAAAAAATATATATGTATGTATACATATATAAAAATAGGGTAAACATGATGAAGGGATGGAAAATGACTGTAAAGATGAAAATTTAAAAAGATTCTAGGAAAGGAATTGATAAGGAAAGAAGTTGGTTGAAAAAAGAAAAGAAAGAAAAGAAGAGGAAAGAATGTGATCAGGCTAGAGACCAGAACAAAGCCATGCTCTAGATTTAGGGTATATTTTGATTATTTATTTATTTATTTATTTATTTAAATTTTGATCTTTTAGAAGAAATTGCATCCCAAGATTTTAAAGAAAAAAAACAAACCTGTATGTATACAAAAAATAAGGTTAAATACAATGAAGGGATAAAATATGACCATAACAATGAAAATTTAAAAAGATTTTTTAAAAGGTATTGATAGATAAAATAGTTAAAAAACGTTAAAATAGGAAAGAGGAAAAATTTAAAAAAATAGAATAAGAAAAAAATAAAATTCAAAAACTTTGAAAGATCAAAGGATCATTTGAAAAAAAGCCATGAATTCTATGTGTTGCTTTCCCCTAGCTCTGGGAGTTCCTCAGTTTTCACTGATCAATCAGCTTGGTCTTGGCTGGATGTTTTCGCTGATCTTCTGGGCGAGGGGCCTGTTGCAGTGATTCTCAAATGTCTTTGCCTGAGGCGGAATTGCGCCGCCCTTGCCAGGGGATGGGCCAAGCAATTTGCTCTCGGGAGCTTTTGTTCCCTGAAGGCTTTCCGTACAGCTTTGGGGGCGGGAATGAAGATGGCGGCCTCCCAGTCTCCAGCCTTAGGAGCTGAGAGCTCCGGGCCCCACTCCTCAGTGCACCCGCAGAGCAAAGCAGTCAGTCCTTTCCATGTCCCTGGTCTCCAACTGCGCTCCGAGCTCAGCCAGCCTGTGACCAAGCGTTTCTACCTCTGGCGCACGGCCCCGTCTGGAGTCTCCAAACCCAGCCGATTCCTGCCATGCTTCCATGCCGCTCCTCCCAGAGGAGGAAGGTGAGTCTCCCCAGATCTGCTGCTTGTTGGGTCCCTGCCTGAAGAGCAGTGGCCCGACTGTGCCTTGGATCATGGTTTAAGGTGACCCCAAGCTGAGAGGCACTCCTCTGCTCTGTCTCTGTAGCTGGCTTCCCTGCTCCCATACCTGGGAGCTCTGTCACCGTCAGACACCCCTGGTCTTTCTGTGACTCCACGGGTCCTATGACCACACTGTGCCTGCGAGGGCTCCACCCTCCGCTTAGCCTCTGGAGCAACATCCCCCAGTGAAGCAGACTCTAAAAGTTCCAATTTTGTGCTCTGCTGCTCTACCACTTGCTGGGAGCCAGACCCTCCCCCTGCGGTTTCTCTTCCTATCGGTTGCCTTGGATTGACTTCTCCGCACATCCTACCTTCCAGAAAGTGGTCACTTTTCTGTTCCTAGAATTGTTGCTCTTCTTCTCTTCTCTCTCCTGTTAGAGTTTGTAGCTATTCAGAATGGTTTGATAACTATCTATCTGAACTCCTGGGACCTGATGGTATTAGGGGTCTTACTTCTCCACCATCTTATTCCTCCTCCCAGAGATTGCTTTTTTAACAGAATAATTTGAAACTGATAGCATTCAAATAGAAAATGGCTTACTTTTGGCTAACCAATGCCTTCAAACATACTGTGTTAAATCTCCTTCCCCTGCTACTATGCTATTTTGGAAAGATGCCTTCACTTTTCTGTAATTTTCTCTTATGAGCACAATCTCCATATCTATAGGTCCTTTTCAGGTATTAAAAGGCCCTTCCTCTTACCCCGTTCCTGCTGCTTCTGGCTTCTTTAGTGCTGGGCAGTGGGAATGGATATCAGATGGACAAGAGTAACAGTATTATGTTAATGGTGCTATTATATTCTAGTGTCCAAATTCTAGCTCTTTATTTGGGTACAAACATGGATTCTTTGGAGATTCTGAAAAATAACCTTTGATGTAAACAATATATTCACTTGAACTCTTACAATAACCTCTCTCAGTTTGCTCTTGGTGATGCATTTCAGAGCCTCTTACACTAAGGTCTCTTGACCCAAATGGTTGCACTCTTGAGAAGAATAATTTCAAGAAAAAAAAAAAAGGGAAGCTTTCTAACTCCCAGGGTTGGAACTAAGGGAGTTCAAAAAGATATGAAGAGATAGTTGCAGTGCCTGTGTATTTTTAATTTGAGAGAACTGAAGTTCAGGACATTTTCTCATTATTCTTAATTCAACATGTAATAATTTATAGCTGACCATCAAATGTGAGATATCCTGTTTTAAAGATGAAAAAGTGTGTCAAAGCTCAACATCAAGAATATTGAAAATGTATTCATGGCTCCAACTAATTCATAATTAATCTACTTTTCCCCCATCTGACAGTAGTATGATATGATTTTAAGAGGATGTATTTTTCTGTTGGAATAATATCAGTGAGAAATTTGGTTTACAAGATACAAAGTATCATTGCCTTCTTTTTATTATGTTGAATTTCATTCTTTTTCTGCACAAAGAGTTAACAGCTCTTTGGTTATGGCGCTTCAAATATTTAAAGTGATTCTCTCCTTTGTTTAAAATTTACTGGGTGGCTGCTTAATCTTTTGCTTCATTTTGAATAGAGGTTTTTTTTTTTTTTTAAGATTTTATTTATTTATTTGAGAGAGAGAGTGTGAGCAGGGAGACTAAGGCAGGGCTGGATCCCAGGAGCCCAGGATCAGATGCCTGAGCCATCCTAGCATCTCCGGAATGGAGTTTTTTAACCTAGCGTGTGTATTCATGAAGAGAAGAGAAGGTTAGACTTCCTAGAGAAAGGACACCTAACGATTTAGGTAGTATTTGATATTTTTATGAATGTATTGGTAGCTAAGGGGCACCTGGGTGGCTCAGTGGGTTAAAGCCTCTGCCTTCGGCTCAGGTCATGATCTCAGGGTCCTGGGATCGAGCCCCGCATTGGGCTCTCTGCTCAGCAGGGAGCCTGCTTCCCCCTCTCGCTCTGCCTGCCTCTCTGCCTATTTGTGATCTCTCTCTGTCAAATAAATAAATAAAATCTTAAAAAAAAATGTATTGGTAGCTAAATAAACATCAGTCTTGGAGGTTCTGTTTCTAAAATCATCAGCACGCTGAAGACAAATTTATTTTTCAGAGAGAATGATAGTTAAACCTGTAGAGTGAATAGAGACAATTGTTCTCCCTAGTGTGAATGAGCCTCATCCCATGTGTTGAAGGCCTAAACAGAACATATCGGTTAGTGAGCATGGAATACGAACAAGGGGGATTACTTAGAGGATTTATATATGAGTGACATTAGACCATGATTGCCGTTGTTATCAGGTTATCCAAAAGAGCTCTCTCTCCTGGGACTTGGAGGGGACAGTCCTTGGGCCAGGACTTCCTTCTCTTGGACAGTCTTTGCAGGATTCTGTGATCACCAGTCTTTGGTCTCCTTTTGGATCCGTGTGTTTCTGTGACTGACTAGTCCTATTATAGATGTGTGTCTTTCTTTAAGGATGTTAAGGTGTTTAATCTGAGTGCAGTTCTAAAAGATTCCTTTGACTCATTCTACACAGAGTCACCTGTAAGGAAGCTCTGTCCAGGAACCAGAAGTAATTGAAAAATAAATTCCCTTCTTTTCCTCCATCTCTCAGAACCTAAGTGGGATGCAGACCAAAACTTAGGAAATGTTCCTCCAAACCTTCTCTCTTTCCTTTCCAGTTCTCTAGAATCCTGCTGCAAATCCAGAGACTTATGAAACCCTCTTTCTATTCTTTTTTTGCCCCGTCCCATGTCTTTAATTTCTTTCATAAAAAAAACATTTTCCAATACTTTAATCCATTACCCAGATTCTGCCCAAGAAAGGGAGCCTGGGAGCCAGGGCATTCACTCAGCAAGCAAATATCTTTCCCTCCTCCCTCTGGGCTATCTGGATCTGCTTCTCTCAACCCATTCTCTCTTTTCTGCAAAACTCTAAACCAGGGACCAGCCTGCCTAAGAACTTGCTTATAGGATGTGTGTGTGGGGGGAAGCTGAGCCAGCAAATGAAAAAAATTCTTGTGTTTGGAAGACTGAGAAGTCAATCCATTTTGATTCCAGCACATAGTCAGAACCTATAGACCCAGAGGCCATTCTTGCTCAAAAGTAACCTAAATCTTCCTGCTTAGTGCTACTATGTATTAGTATTGGAGTTGAAATCTCCAAGGACAATATTATTTCTTGTATTTCCCAATCTTGGGGGCGGTGATGGAATAAAAGGTGAGGTCGGCGGTGAAGGAGTTGGTGGAGTCTCATTGTGACCCCTACGTACCAGTGATGGCCTAAGCTCCATTTCTGCTTAGGTTGATATGTTTGCATTGTTTCTTGGCCAGTCAAATTAAACATGTGTGCTGTTGTTCACAGACAATTGGCCAATCCATCAGTGCCACTGGGCAAACTGGCTTCAAGTGTGTGCCCTACTAACGCTGGGTCAGCAGCAGTATGTTTAGAGATGAAGGGAAGCACATCAATTACCATATTTTTAAATAAATATTTTTAGTCTAAAAAGCACTTAGGGCAATTTGCATTCATTTCAGGTTGGAAACATTACACTTGGTATGCATATCCGTGAACTGGAGCTCTCTATGACATTGCCCTTCACCTCTGTACACTACTCCACAGTTGCCTGCGAGCAGAGGGAAACTTGTTTCATAAACACGTACCTTGTCTGATAACTGCGTGTAGCTGTGGCTAAATCACAGACATGGAACCAACAGACACTTTGACATTATACATAAGACTAATCTTTATGGAACCAAAGTCACAATTTGGAGAGGTCTGTTTCCGTTTATAACTCTGTGTTAAGATGTGAACAGAATGAATGCGTTCTCTTTTCACTTGGAAGGAAAAAACCTGGTAATTTCAGATGCAGAGGTCACACTGTGCCAAAAAGTCCCGAATAAATTTTCAGTATTCTGGGCTCATCTGTGAATTATTTAATATTGTACACAGATGCCTGTGGCCTGAGATTTTCTTTAGCTCTTTGTGAAGAACACACACCATTGAATGCAGGTCTTCACTATGTTCTATTGTTCAGATCTCCTCATATGTCTGATTTCTACTGATGTCATGCTGGTGTTTGTCTCATTGATTTCTTTAGTTTTAACTTAGGCCAGATAGTCTCAGACAGGGACAGGCTACCAGAATAACCTATTTCAGATATTCCCTACATATTCTCCTTTCCCCCAGGGATTCTGATACACCTCAACATCCTGGCTCAGAGGCATTGATTTTGATGTTTCTGTTTCCATACATTGTATCAGGGGAGGAAGCAGTTTTGAGGGTAGGAGGACGCCAGCTGGCACGTGTGTTGGGAAAGGAAATGTGAAAGCTGACTGAAATGAGGTGAAAGCCTCTGAGGGCTGCATATTTTGTCACTGAGACTTGTAAGTTTTAGTATTAGATGATATGACTGGATAAAGAAGATGTGACACACACACACACACACACACACATGCATATACACACAATGGAATACTATGCAGCCATCAAAAACCCTGAAATCTTGCCATTTGCAGTGACGTGGATAGAACTAGAGGCTATTATGCTAAGCAAAATAAGTCAATCAAAGAAAGACAATTATCATATGCTCTTTCTGATATGAGGAATTTGAGAGGCAGGGCGGGGGGTCCTGGGGAGTAGGGAGGGAAAAAATGAAACAAGATGAGATCAGGAAGGAGACAAACTGTAAGAGACTCTTAATCTCAGGAAACAAACTGAGGGTTGCTGGGGGGTGAGAGGGGAGGGATAGGGTGGCTGGGTTATGGACATTAGGGAGGGTATGTGCTATGGTGAGTGTTATGAATTGTGTAAGACTGATGAATCACAGATCTGTACCCCTGAGGCAAATAATACGTTATATGTTAATAAATTTAAAAACAAACAAAAAATAAAGCCTCTGAAGGAAAGTAACTGACAAGACGGGGTCTGGTACTGAAGCTGCCCAAGCTAACCTATGGGTTGGGTGAGCTGTTCATCTCCCATCCCATGAAGATGTAGGGCCAATTCCCAGCTCACACTGCTCCTGTTGGTTCGGCAAAGGATCCTTCCGCCCATCTACTTATCTAACCCTCTCTGTGCCTCAGGATCCTCCTTAGGTCCTATATCTTCCTTGAAACCTTACAGGTAACTAGAATTTATGCTTTCCTTGATTTCTGTCATTTTTGAATACTTAGCATTTGCATTTTTCACTTCTGCGCAAATATTGCTTATATTCTTTAACTGTCCCTGAATACATGTCTCATCATTCTAATAGGATTACAGGTCCCTTGAAGTCTATAACTCTTATTACTTTTACATTTTTCTGGTGGAGAGAACTTCAGACAGAAGGGCAGGAAAAGAACTAATATTTATGCCGCGCTGTGTGCTAAGTACCATAGGAAGGAAGCCCTTGATATCTTACTTTAATTTATTCCTGCATTGTCTCTTCTGTATTATATCCTTTTCCATAGATAACTAAAATGAGGCTTGAAGTTTTACATAATTAGCTGAAAAGCACATGAATGGTAGTTGAGATTTGCTTTAGGCTTAGGGAATTCTGATTTCATCAGCATCACAGAATTTAGCCTTTAGGCTCACTATAACTTAAACGTGTGTGGGTAGGCTCCTGTTCTCCTGCAGATGACTTCCTGTGGTGACCAATGGCCGAGGCTTGGGGGTTTAAAGAACTACTCACTCTAGTGGGACCTAGACAGTCTGACAAGAAATGGAAGAATTATTGGAAAAGATGCTTTTCTAGTGGCACTATGAATCCAGTACTTTCCTGCAAAAAACCTATGATTTTCCAGGGCTTGGCATTGTGTAGCCCCACACACTGAGAACTGGAAAAATGTAGTATGGCTATGGTGGGGGAGGGGAGGAGGCATCCACCAAGGGCACACGGACAGAAAGTGAAATGTGGAGTGCAGGAAAAAATAGAAATAAAGTACAAAATGTACATCATGGGGAAAACAAAACAAAACAAAAAAAATGGGTAGGCCTGGGTAGGTTCAGTCAGTTTAAGTGTCTGACTCTTGGTTTTGGCTCAAGCCATGATCTCACCCGTCATGATCTCAAGGCCCTATCAGTCTCCTTGCTGGGTGTGGAGCCTGCTTGAGTTTCTTTCTCTCCTTCTCCCTCTGCTCCTTTCTTCCTCTCCTCCCCCCAAAAGTGTGCCCAGTGTCCACCTTATTTAGGGATCATACTAATTTCTCTTAGTATGCAGTATAGGTGACATTTTTTTCTACCTTACTGTATTTATTCAATGCTACACTTCATTCCTATTACGAGCTATCTTATAATTGCAGATTAAGTGGTAATTGTATAATGATATTATAATCAAGAAGTTGCCCCAAAGTATTGATGCAGTTTCTTCAGTGGGGTTGGGGCACTGGGCTTATAATTATCTACCTAATTTTTGCTGTCAATGTTTCTAGTAGTGGAAATAGAAATAATTTACCTTGAGGATGCTGTTTGTATTAACATTGATTATTATTCATCATAGGAAATAATCTTCACATAGATAGAATCAGAAAATCATCAAACTGCAATTATATTCTTATTATCTAATATTTCCCAAAATTCTTATCTTTTTCTCTAAGTACTTCAGTATCAAGATTATTCATCTCTCAGGCCCTTTTTTAAGGATGATTTGAAATCAGTAAACATTCTCACCGACTCTTCTGACTTCATAATTCTAGTTAGAAAAGTTTATTAATGCTGACACTTTCTAATATGCCAGCTGTTTTTATCAGTTTTACTTCTACTATTGAATTCTTGGAAGATTTCACACACAATACCACTTTTCAGAGACTTTTGTTATTTTCATTACTTTCTGACTGCCAAAATCATATAATTTCATTTTTTTCAGTAATAAAATTTAAGTTTGGAAAACTACTTAATAGTTTCAGACTGTTAAAATTTTCACTTACTATATTTTTTTGTACATGCCAGCTTTCCTTTTTCTTAATATAATCTCTGAGGGGTATGTTTAAGATCTCCGTCTTTTCTGTCTCAATCCCTTTGCCTTAACATCTTCAGGTGTAGAAGGACTCAAGTGGCTCCTGTAAGCTTGAGGTTTTACCCGATTTATGTCTGCAGCCTGCTACCCAGTTTTTTATTGAAGTCCCCTGGCAATTTAAATATTGTCTGATTATTTGCACCAGAGGCACCAGATCTCAGGGGAAGAAACTATTATGATGAGGCCATATCATCATTTGCTTTACTGGACACTGTAGACATGCGGGAGAACAGTCCGGAGTTCTGCGTCTGTCTCTGGTCGCTGGGGAAACACAGATGTGCAGACAGGGGTAAAGGGATTGAGAGCATATTCCAGAACCAGATGACCATGATTTTGAAACTTGGATCTGCCATTCGCTAGCAGCAACTTTGGGCAAATTATTTAACTTTATTGTTTTATTGTTTATTGCTTTAAGTTCATCCATAAAAACGGGGTGACAGTAATCACTACCTTGTAGAATTGCAGGGGGCATTAAATACATTAATACATTTAAAGTGCTTAAAATAGTGCACATACATATACCAGTTTGTATGTGTGCGGGGTGTGTGTGTGTGTGTCCTTCTGTCTATAGGGAGCTTTCTAACAAGGGTTTATTTAAAATTAACATGTCTTGCTTTTACTGTCAACATACGGAGAAGCCTGTGGAACTCTCTACCTTTCTTACCCATAAGATAGTAAATTTTGGTATCCCACTGGGGCATACTTGTGACACAGAAAAAGACATGTTTTTGTTTGTTGGCTTTTTTCCTTTTTGAGTAGCATAGGCTGAAGTTTATGTACAGTGCTAGCAATCTCTTCCCTCCCTTCCTCCTTGTTCTTGTCATTGTCTGCCAAGAGATACTGGCGTGTCTCTGTCTGGCCTGTGACGCTCCCAAGAGGGAAAATCAATACAATAAGTAACAGATATACAGATGTCTAACTCTGTGATTGTCTCTGCTCTTTATTTTTCTTGTCTTCAAGAAAAGACAAGAAAATCTTAAGATTTTCACACACGGCCTTGGCAAATTATTCAAATGTTCCCTGATTAAATCCACAGTCATATTCACATATAAAGATAGTTACATGAATACAAATTTCCAGGAAAAGGCCAGCAGCTAAATCAGAAGGAAATATACTACTTTGTTACATGCCCTCACCTATAGTCATCTATGTGCTTTATAGACATTTCTTCCCGATTCCATTCCTGTCAGTCAAAATCTCACCTCTCCTTGAAGGTTCTTGAACTCAACTATCTTTTCCTTCATGAAATCTTCGAAAGCCTCCATTAGAATGGATCAATCTACCCTCTTTATTTTATCAATGCTGCCTACATCTCCTTTGATGACATTTCCTATACTGTATCACAGATGTGCGGAGGCCAGTATCTCTGTCATTTTATCTGTCTTGCTGTTAGTCTTACACTTTACCCACCTGTCCTCACCTGTTGCCTAGTGAAGGAACTCAGGCGGGTGAGTCCTGAACAGAGGGCTCCTGAACGAATAGATTTATACATGGCTAGAACTGGATTGGAACTTAGAAATCATTTAGTTTAATTCTTTATTTTAGCCACGAGAAAATGGAGGCTTGGAAGCATATCTAATTTTGCCCAAGATAACAAAATAAGCATAGAAAGGTGGTGGTGGCAGAGAGAAGACATTTCTTGTGTCGGTGTACATTTTTAATTATAATGATTAAAATATTAGAGACACTGTTACTTGAGAATTAGAAATCTCTAGAATATGTGTTATGGCTTTGGTAGTTGTCATAGCAAATCAAGTATTATCTCTAAATTGTAAATGGAATTCCAGTTTAGCCAAATGCATCACTTGATAAACACCTTTAATGAGAAACAATTAAATTCTGTATTGTGTTTTACTAACTTTGACTTGAAAATTGGTTTGGCTAATTGCTCACAATTATCAGCTTATTTCGGTGAAATGGAAGTCTTTGACAATTAGAGAGAGCTGGGAAGTATGTTTTCTCCTCTATATGTCCCTGTATGTCCCTCTTCTACATGTCATTTACTTGAATTGTTAAAATGAAAATCAGTTTCTCCAACATTTTTTTTTTTAGCCAGGAGGCAATAAACATAAACAACTTTGTCCTATAAACCCACCGAAGTCCCTACTTTTTGTTCTTTTAGGAACTCTGACAAGGACCTTACATGAGTCATTTGTATTGTGGAAAATACAGCAATATTCTGTCAGCAGCATCAGCTAACCCAGTTGGATCAGGAAAGAGAATCCAGCATCAGATAGAGGGACACAGGAGGTAACAGAGCTCGAGACTTGCTGGGCTTCCCAGAGTTTTAGACTTTGGGAAAGGCAGAGATGCAAAGGCAGAGATGCAAAGGCAGAGATGCAAAGGCAGAGATGCCTGTATAGATTCCTTAGCCAAACATGTCTTGAAAAGCACTACTTTCACTAGGGAAAATTTACCTCCAAGGTTCCTCGTGATAATATATGAACCTGTTGGGAAGATTCAGATGTTGCTATTTGAACGCCTTGTCGCAGCCCCAGGCCTGAACAGCAGAGTTCAAATGTGTACAATGTCTTAGGTTATGGCTTCAGGAAATACACATACACTATATAACGCAGTTTGAACAGTTTGTATTATTTTAAAGTATATTATAAATAACATTACAGTATGAATGCTCATCTTGGGGTAAGGAGCTCTCAGGGGTTCATTCACATGGTCCCAGGAGCTCTGCCTTGCATTTTAAAAGATTTTATTTATTTATTTGACAGAAAGAGAGAGGAGAGAGAGAGAGAGAGAAAGAGAGATCATAACTAGGCAGAGAGGCAGGCAGAGAGAGGGGGAAGCAGGCTCTCTCTGAGCAGACAGCCTGACGCGGAGCTTGATCCCAGGACCCTGAGATCATGACCTGTGCTGAAGGCAGAGGCCTAACTGACTGAGCCACCCAGGCACCCCTTGTATTTTTAAAAGCTTAATGAAAATAGTATCTGTAAGGATTCACTAAAAATCACATTTTTTTAATGTTATCCCAGTATGGCAACAGTAATCGGCCTCTACATATCAGAAACTGTTTTTGGCAATTATATTGCCAAACATTTTTAAATGACTTAAATAAGGAAACTTTTTTATAATTACAGTTTGTTTCATATATAAGATCTTCATATGGAAGGAACCTAGGAAACAAAATTATAACTAAAAGACCTGAGTGGTGATGAAAATCAATGATGAGCATCAGAAACAATGTTTTCAGTGAGTTTTTGAACAGTTGCCTTGGATTGGAATTCTAAGTTGTATATATAATACTTGAGAAGACTAACTTGTTTAAAGTCATTATTATACTAACAGCTGTATGGCAATAAACAAATATTTTGAAATCCTAAGATGAATTCTCTGTTAGGGATTCATATTTGGTTTTGACTTCTTGGAAAAATAATAAAGTTAGCTTGCACAAAAAGGTACAAATTAATGATACTCAGATAACCTTGAACACTTGAATCTCTGGATAACTTACTTTCATGAGTTCATGTTTGCCTCCATTCAAGGGAAGAGATTCATGGGAAGGGACTCATCTGTGGTGACCACACTACTTGCTGCCTTGCAAAATCACCTCTCTCCTGTCATTAAAATATATATAGCTCCACCACAAATCCCTAGGAAATGGGTTCAGATGAGAGCCACCAATTATGTTTGGGCTTGGAACACTTCTATTTCTTTCTTTACCGTAATTATGCACCAAACCTTGTTCTCCAACTCAGATTAAACACTATCTAACTTGATAGCAACTACATTTTGTTGCCTTCACATATACCAATTCTTTTTTTTCCTGCAATTTTAAATTTTTTAATTTTTATTAACATATAATGTATTATTTGTCCCAGGGTACAGGTCTGTGAATCGTCAGGCTTACACATTTCACAGCACTTACCATAGCACATACCCTCCCCAGTGTCCATCACCCAGCCACCCTATTCCTATCCCCCTACCCCCCAGCCACCCTCAGTTTGTTTCATGAGATTAAGAGTCTCTTATGGTTTTCTTCCCTTCTGATCCCATCTTGTTTCATTTTTCCCTGCCTACCCCCCACAACCCCCCACGCTGCCTCGCAAATTCTTCCTATCAGAGAGATCATATGATAACTGCCTTTCTCTGCTTGACTTATTTCATTTAGCATAATACCCTCCAGTTCCATCCACGTCATTGCAAATGGCCAGATTTCATTTCTCTTGATGACTGCATAGTATTCCCTTGTGTATATATATACATCTTCTTTATCCACTCATCTGTTGATGGACATCTAGGTTCTTTCCACAGTTTGGCTATTGTGGACATTGCTGCTATAAACATTGGGGTGCCTGTGCCCCACGTATGCCGTTTCTAATACCCTATTTTATCACAGAGGTGCCTTTTATTTACTGGCTTGTTACTGTTCCCTGACTTAACATTCGAAATACTGTTGTGTTACTCATGAATCTACTGCATCGATCACTTTATACAGTATCATATCAAAATAGGTCATCAAACTAGCTTTTGAATGGTAAGACCTATGCAGTGCCATGTTACAGAGAATTTGGCATCGGCTGGGCAGAGGGCACAGGAGCTCATCTCTTCCCAAAACCTTCCCACTGAGAAAGAGAGAATGGAAGGTAGGTACTGGAGGACTGTACCGAATACTCCAATGTGAGGAAACAGGAGAAAATATTGTACCATAAGAGATATCTAGGGATTCCTTACTGTATCTCATGGGTGGTGGTCATGGTGGTGATGATCAGTTTTGTTTATATTTGCCTCACTCAAAGGGCCAGCAGTGTAAATAAAAGAAAGGCCGTTTCTTTCTCTCTTGTATAAGCAAATACAAAAGATAAGCAGTAAGGATCTTGTATAAGGTCATCACGAAAACTGGATACTCAGGTCTCTCTATTTTGTTGTTATTCTATATCCATTATGTGGCTTTCACCTTGTGGTCCAAAATGGCCTCCTGAATTATCACCACTACGTGCACAGTTTAGCCATCAGGAAGGAGAAACAAAAAGCAAATATATTATTCTCTTTAAGGATACTGACTGGACACTCAGGGCATCTGGGTGGCTCAGTTGGTTAAGCAGTGGACTCCTGATTTTGGCTCAGGTCATGATCATGGGGCTGTGAGTTCGAGCCCCGCATCACACTCTGTGCTAAGTGTGCAGCCTGATTAAGATTCTCTCTCCTTCTTCCTCTGCCCCTGCCACCCTCTCCTTTGTTTAAAAAAAAAATCAGGAAGAAGAGAAGAAAGAAAACTCACTGGACACTCACTGCACAGCACACATTTGCCTATATGCTGCTACTGGCCAGAACCCAGTCACATGACTTTACCTACCTGGAATTTTGGGAAATGCAGTCTTTATTCTGGGTGGCTCCCTATTCAGCTGAAAATAATAATTTCTGTTACTAAGTGAAAAAACAGCAAATTGATGTTAATAGTCCAAGCCACAAGAAGTGTTTTCTGTGTAGGTTTAGGGAGCATTAGGCTGAGGTATCCAACAGTTAGAAGTATCTAGATTAACGAAGGAAAGAAGGTAAAGTGATGAGCTAGCTGAGGTTCTTCTCTATGATGGAGAAGATCATTCCTAGATCCCCAAAAAGTCTTTTGAAGTAACATGGCCAAGGGGAATAAAGCCAACAATGACTACCCAGTAGTAGGTCTTCCTTCCAATCTCCAGGTGCATTTCTAAGGACAGGTTATGCTGGTGTCATCTCTTCTCACTTTGACTATTTCTGTACTTCTCCTATGCACCATCTTCTCTTGGTGGTCCGAATGTCCTGAACTCTTTGTTGATAAATTCTGCCTTTAGTGTTCATTCAAAGCATCTATTACTTCCAATAAATACTCTAGGATGTATAGAACTGAGCAAATGAACTAGAAATAAACCTTAGGACATGTAAGAGGTTGGAGTATAATACAGTATAATACAGGTGACATGATAAATTAAAAAAAGAAGATTTATTAAATAACAACTTGATATTCAGTATAAGAGAATATATAACCAATACAAGAGATTGAATTTAAAAAGTTAAATCCCACCATGTGTTATACATCTAAATAACTTCTAGGTGGAATGAAATGTTAAATGCTAAGAATGAAAACTTAAGAAAGTTGGAAGAAGATATATATCAATTTGGAAAGATTATTATTATTATTTTTGAGACAGAAAGAGCACACATACACCTGTGGGGGGTAAGAGGCAGAGGGAGAGTCTCAAGAAGGTTCTACACTCAGCGTGGAGCCTGTCACTGAGCTCCATCTCACGACCATGAGATCGTGCACTGGGCTGGAATCAAGAGTCATTCACTGAACCAACTGAGCCACCCAGGAGCCCCTAGAAAGATTGCTTTTTAAGAATAACATTAAGAGGATGAGGGGTGGGGCGCCTGGGTGGCTCAGTCGTTAAGCAGCTGCCTTCGGCTCAGGTCATGATCCCAAAGTCCTGGGATCAAGTCCCACATCGGGCTCCTTGCTCGGCAGGGGGCCTGCTTCTCCTGCTACCATTCCCTCTGCTTGTGTTCCCTCTCTCGCTGTGTTTCTCTCTGTCAAATAAATAAAATCTTTAAAAAAAAAAAAGAGGATGAGGGGTGAAAGAAAATACGAATTCCTACATGTACTGTCTAAGAGTGTAAACTGTCACAACTTTTATGGAAGAAAATTTGATAACACACATATAATCATAAAATATTGAAACTCTTTGTCCTAGTAATTATACTTCTAGAAATGAACCTTAAAGAAATGATCTGAAATATGTGTATTTGTGCCTAGGGGTGCTCTGTTAGCTTTCTAGTGCTATACTGTGAACTTAGCAGCTCAAAGCAACACCTGTTCACTAACTGAGTTCTGTAGATCAGAAGTCTGGCACCAGCTGTCTGGATTCTCTGCAGGGTATCACAAGGCTAAAATCAGGCTGTCTGTCATGCTGCATTCTGGTCTGGAGACGCTGGAGAAGGATCTACTCCCAAGCTCATTCAGCTTGTTGGCAAAAATTGAGTTCCCTGTGGCTATGTTACTACGATCCTCTTTTCCTTGCTGACCATCCTGTTCCCAGAGGCCACATTCCTTGCCACGTGACTCCTTCCAACAACAGACACTTCCTGTGTGTCAAATCCCCTTGTACTTTGAATCCCTGACCTCCTCTATCCGGGACCTTTAGCCCCAGATTTAAAGGGCTTATGTGATTAGGTCAGGCCCACTAGGATAATCTCCCCATCTTAAGGTCAACTGATAGGGCACCTTAGTGACGTCTGTAAAATTCCTGAACAGCAGTATCAAGATTACTTTTGACTGAATAACTGGGACAAAGTGTATACACCCAGGGGCTGAAACTCTTGGAGGCCATCTTAGACTTCTGCCTACCACGGTTTATCCCGGTGTTAGAGTTTGCCCTGAAAAACTGAAATAGACCACATTTGCAACAAAAACATACTGATTAAAGAAATTACGCTACATCCATATAATGAAAGATTATAGTGCTATCCTAAACTTATTTTAGGAAATACATAATGCCATAGTAAAATACTGATTATAACTTTCAATGAAAACATCTAACTATGTGTATGCATAGAAAAAGGCTGCAAAGAGAAGCAGGTGAACATTGACAATGGATAATGGGGTAAAAGGTAATTAAACTTCTCTTTGTATTTTTCCATTCTGGTTTTTTAAATAATGAGCAAGTATAAATTTGTAATCAGAAAAAATTGTTTCTTTGAAAAGCATTTTAACTTTTTTTTTTTTTTTGCATTTTAACATTTTCATGGGTTATACCATGTTTGCTATTTTGGTCTTCTCATCCCCCAACCACTCCCCCGGTGCCATGCAAACAGCCCTGACAATACTCCCACCTCGTCCTCCTCAGTTGCTTTGACTCACAGGTAGGATCTTGCCACACCTTTTTCCCTCAGCTCGGGGTCTGCTTTGGGAACATTGAGATTTCTTACTACTATCTCCTTCCCCCTGCTCCTCTGGCAGATGATAGTAACCGAAACAGGTGCTCTTTCTTCCGACCTAGACCCTCCTCCAGGTTATTTCAGTCAGCTATGCCTGATTAGTTGGAACTGGCATGAATGATAAAATCAGCAAAGCCTACAGAATCTGGGGATTACGAGAGTCTAGTCATGCTTGGACAGCTCATGAGGCAAGCCAGCTGTGTTTCTATTTACACGGAGAAGCAAAGAGCACACTGGAAAGGAGTTCTTCCAAAAGTGAGAGTGGTCAAGACACGAGAGCTTGATTGCAGGACAAGGGTTGTTGTCAAAGGCGAAGGTAATTTTGAGAGCCGGCTGGTGTTTGCTAGTCAGATTTTCCTTTGCCACAGCCCAATGACTGAGTCATGGAAAGCACAGGAAAACATCCCTTTAAGAATAAGTAGCACTGGGGCGCCTGGGTGGCTCAGTCGTTAAGTGTCTGCCTTCGGCCCAGGTCAGATCCCAGGGGCCTGGGTTCGAGCCCCGCATCGGGCTCTCTGGTCCGCGGTAAGCCTGCTTCTCCCGCTACCATTCCCTCTGCTTGTGTTCCCTCTCTCGCTGTGTTTCTCTCTGTCAAATAAATAAAATCTTTAAAAAAAAAAAAAAGAATAAGTAGCACTAATGGAGATGGCTAGTGGTGTTCCCACTTGACCATGATAACATCATCCTAAAACATCATTCAGGAACTGTAGAGAACACAATGGTAAGTGTATGTCAATCATCGCCCTGGAACTTTCCAAACTAATGAAGAGTAATTTGAATGTGGCTGGAGTTTCTGAAATTCCACAGATGGGATCATAGAGATAATATAGTTCCGTTACCATTTTAGGTTTCCTCTCAGAGCCTCACATTTGTATGGCCTATGAATATATGGATTATTCTCATGAGTTCGGATATGGGAAGGGGAGTTAGTATGGTCTTCATTTTACATAGTAACCGAAGTGTGGAGAAGTTAAACCTGTTCCCATAGTTTCTTATGTCAGAGAAGGACTAGAATCCAACCTGTGACTTAGTTCTTCTCCCACTGGAACACACCAGGCTATGCCATAGACTTACTAAACAAACATTGGATAGAGCCCTCTGTCAGATGCTGGAGGCTATCACAGACGTAATTAGAAGTGCAAACCCGGTTCAGCTGGCTAAAATCTGGAGAGGGGATTTGATTTGTAAATTTCAAGTGAGTCCATTTAGAATTCCAAGAACCATAATGTCATGGATTGTATTTTCCAAGGGTGGACGATTCCCCAGGTTCATCTTCCAATGTGATATTGACATGCCTATATTGAGAGGTTGGGCAGTTCCTTTTTCCACCTTGAATAATAGAATGTGGAGAAAAATTAACAGTGTGACCTCTGGGGGTTGCTTATAGAATATAATATGGCTCAGGCCACACACCTTTGCTTCCCTCAATGCCGTGTAAGAATCCTGGCCACATTGAAGCCACCATCCTGAAGAGACCATGAGGAGAGGCCACAGAAAGACAGAGAGAGATACCCGGTTTCTTCTAGACCTTGTTCGGCTCTTCCTAGCCCAGACCCTAGACATGTGAGGGAAAAAATCGTCCTGTCCTCTGGTCTCAGCTGGCACCTGACGGCAGCCTCATGAGAACCCCCAAGCCCGAACTGTTCCAGCTCCTTCCCAACTCCTGACTGACAGAAACTGTGAAAGAAATTAATGCTGTTGTTTTATGTGCCTAAATTTTGGGGTGATTTGCTAGGAAGCAGTATGTTGACTAATGCACGCTGGGCAAGACGGTTGCTCTGCATGTTTTAGAGAGCAGAGAGACCTGAGGCGCTTTCATATAAGGCAATTCTTTAGAAAACATAAAACTGATGAATACATCCATTTGTACTTTATTGCACACACAATTTATCTTTGGTTTGAGTGCTGTTTTCACTTCCAATGTGCTTTTTGCATGTTCCTTTAATGAGAAACCATCTTTTATAGTTCTGTAAAGACGGTTGTGAAGATCCCCATTTACTGAACAATGACACGCCCTGATTCCTTCTTTAGGGTGACAGGAAAAAGAAGAGGTGCAGGGGCTGGGTGACCTGGGGAGGGTTGAGGGAAACGGTGAAAGCTGAATGGGAGAAGGCTTATCTCATTTTAGGGCCTAATTCATGTTAAGATAATTCAAATGAATTTACTAGAAGTCCCCATAGAGAAAGCAACCTCAGGTGTTCCAAAATCCTTTTTCACACTTCGGCACGGTAATATGTGGAATGAGTTTAGAAAATACCACATTACGCCCATGAGCTAACCAAAAGAGCCCTCGCTCTGTCAACCTACCACCACCCTCTCTTCAGCCCCCTCTTCCTCCTGAAATAAAACCTCACTGGTCTGTATTTAACTCCTAAATCAACCGTTTGGACACGTAACTCAATCTCTCTAGCTCTTTTTTTTACACAACTATAACACGGGGATAACAAGATCAGCCAGTTTTATTTGCTTAGTTTGTTGCTGTTGCTTAGTTTGTCAATACATAATTACCTACCTGCTTCATTAAGTCTCTGATATTGTATTATAGCTTTTGGATTTAAGCAGGTGACCATGGGTTGATGGGGGATGGCTACTCTACAGGACAGGCTTGAAAAGGTGTGGGCTCCAGAGCTAAAAAGCCAGAAGGAGAACCCCAAGTCTCCTGAGTGCCAACTGCAGAAAGTGACTTGAGCATCACGAAAGCCAGGAGAGTGACCCGTGTCCTCAGTTTTCTTCTTAACCTTAGCACTCTCCTCAGCATTTGGAAGGATGTTCATTTTTGTTCTGCTTGGTGCATAGCAGAGAATCGGGCTCATTATTTTCAGGAACTCCAGGGAGGCCTTGCCTTCCAGTGAAAGGCAGAGTGGTATGTGGTCACTTAAGGCCAACGTTTGTTTTCTTTTTTGAGGAAATTTGAGAATTCCCTCAGGGGAAACCAGGTGGAATAAGTTTTTTCATAGGAAAAGAGCTAGAAGGCTAGAGAAAGAGGGGACACGCACTATTAAATATATTTTATATTGCTTAGGAAACTATAGCTCCTTTGCAGAATCCCCCTATGACAGTGGATTTAAACTGTATTTCTCTCTATTGCGCTGAAAATAATATAATTGGCAAAAAAAAAACACAACAAAACAGGTAGTGAGGCAGTCAAATGTATTTCGTGGGCTAAAACACAGAAGGAACTAGCAAGAAATAACTTTACATAACATTTGATCAAGCATGGCGGTGCCGGGCAAGGGGCATGTGCTTTGGCATCTGAAGGTCTGGGCGGCACCTTGGCCCCACCCCTGACCAGCTGAGTGACGTGAGGGAGTGAGTTGTTTCAAAGCCTTGAGTTTGAATTGCATATAAAGCCAGGAATAAGATTTCTGAAGAGGTTCCCACAGAGGATCACAGGAGCTGAGATGTGAAAACGCTTTATAGACTAATATTCAAACAAATGTTAGTCATGACGTCTGTTTTGTCCCAGAATTATGTATCCTTGGCCTCAGACGGGAAGTTCCTTGAGCTAAAACTCCTGAGTTTCTCCTAGTTTATGCCATAATTCTTGGCATAAGAGATGTTCAAAACTTTTTGAGGAAGGAATAAATGAATGAGTTAATAATAAGCCCATTGGGAGGCTATCTCTCTAGTATATAACCCTTCTACCTGAATGACAGGAAAATTCAGAGGATTAGAAATTAAACTGCAAGCCTCTTTTGGGATAATCATTGCATAGAAGATTCTTTTAAAATCAGCACATATGACACCGTGTAGTCAGCTCTCTGGTCCAGGCCCCCTGGGATAGATTTATGACTGAGCATCGTTTCTCCTGATTCATTGCCCCGGGCTTTGCTGATGTGCATATGCAGATTTTAAAAAGTTTCTGGAGTAATTTTGTATGAACTGGGATGCAATGCAAATGTGCGGCATACTTGGGAATATGTTCGTCTCCTTTTCAGTGCTTCCCTGTGAAGGATGGCCTGGGAAATTCAGTCTTATGTTTCATAGCAGTAGTTCTTGAAATACGGCTCCTGGACCCACGACATCAGCTTCTCCTGGAAACTTGTTAGAAATATCGGTTCTCAGGATCCACCTCAGATCTACCGTATCAGAAACCCTGGGGTTGGGGCCTGGGAGTGTGCACTTTAAACATCGAATGCACGCTAAATATTGAGAATATTGAGATTAAGAAGAAAAAAAGTAGAGAAGAAAAAGAGCAGCCATTCTTTAGCTTTTGTGTTAGGTTTTAAAGTGTTTTTTTTTTTTTTTTTTTAAGAGAGAGCGTGGGAGTGGGGGATGCGGAGGGCAGAGGAAGAGGGAAGGAGAGAATCTTAAACAGATTCCATGTTCAGTGCGGAGCCCAACGTGGGACTTGATCTCCAGACCGAGATCAAGACCTGAGCCAAAATTAAGAGTTGGATGATTGGGATGCCTGGGTGACTCAGTCATTAAGCATCTACCTTCAGCTCAGGATCATGATCCCAGGTCCTGGGATGGACACCTGTATGGGACTCTATGCTTAGCCAGGAGCCTACCTCTCCCTCTATCTGCCTCTCCCCTGCTTGTGTATGCTCTCTCTCTCTCTCTCTGACAATAAAAAAAAATAAAAATCTTAAAAAAAAAAAAGAATTGGATGCTTAACCAATGGAGCCACCCAGGTGCTCCAGGTTTCAGAGTGTTGTAAATTGTTGCCAAACAATCCTGAGAGGATCCCTTCTTTCCAGATTAAGAAATTGAGTCACAGATACGGTAAATAACTGACTATAACATAGGTCAGGGTGAGAGAGCTGTGTCCCTCACATCAGAGTTCTGGTGGCGGCAGGCTCTCCCATTGTGTGAACTCATTAGTGCTCACCTGCGAGATGTACTATGTCGCCTCTCCTACACACCATTCTGAAAGTGCAGAGAAACTAACTGAAACGGGCCACTCCAATGGCAGGAATTTGAGGTCCTGTGGAGGGTTGCTTGAGGAGGCAGATTTGACTTCTTAGGGTTCTTCCCATCACACCACGGACAGAGTCATCAGATTCTAAAGGACGCCATGATCTTGTACTCAGTAAGGTCAGTCCATTTCAATCATTATTAAATCTGAGTTTTTTCCCTGGCAGTGGGAATTGAGCTGGCCCCAAGATTATGAGACTTAGAAAATCTTGGTCAGAAACTTGAGATAGTTCTATGAATCCATTTTACACTGAGCAAAAAGCTGTGGTGAGCAGATACTCTATTCACAGTTAGGCCATCAAGGGGATAAAAGGCAGAAGTGATAGAAATGAGGGACTTAATGACCATTTCTGCCACCAATGTGGCAAATGGAACTGTTACTTGATAAGAAATTGTGTGCCTCAGTGCCAAATAAAGTATCACGCGCTCAGTGCAAAAACGGGAGCATTTCACTTTGTTCTTTTTCCACGCTTGAGTTCATACTGCCCCAGTCAAAACCTCACAGCCTCACAATGTTGTTTGGCTGCTTTAAACGCTAATTGCTCTCGTCTGTTTTCCTGTAATTGTTTTATTGCCTGCCTCTTCTCTCCCTTACTGGTAAGATGCCATTGTTTGTGTTTTGAAAGGATACTAAATACTAAAACCCTAAAGTGATATGTTTGATTTTTCTGTGGAAACTGACAATACTAATGAAGCCTGGGAGCCTGGTCCCACATGCAGTCTGACTGCATTATTTATTATCCTTGCAGGCAACAACTTTGGTCCTCTTCTCACCTTCTGTGGACCTTCCTCCGACAGCCTGCAAGTTACCCATATTTTCACATTTATCTTTACACTTCTACCCTTTCATTGAAAAGAGAACCTGAAATTTGCTCACCGGAGAAGACTGAGGAGGCTTTTATATTTGACTGTTTTTCTAAGAGAAAATAACCTTCTTAGAGTTGCATGTCATGTTTTGTATATTTCCAGATCTCCCATGCTCTACCGTGTCGGGTGTTTAGAAAGGGCAAGATATTATTTCTTGAATTAAGTTCCTCATGACATTAATCACCCAGAAAGGAAAGCGGAAACAGCTAGAAAGAACAAATTCAGGTTCTCTCCATCTGGTTGACTTTGGTTCATGCAAACACACATATTTGCACACAATACATAACACTGTAAAAGCTGCAAGGCTGGGACATGAGACGTGTATTTGGTATAGAACCTGTATTGCATCTCGATTTTCCTTCGTGTGTGTGTGTGTACATATATGTGAACTATATCCTACAAACAGAGCCCACTAGCCCCTTCCACATGGCCAGCACAAATACCACACTACCAAGGAGCACGTCTGGCTCTACTGGAGATCTTTAAGTCACTGCAATCTGGGGGAGTCCTGGGGCTACATCACAACATTCCTATGTCACTGGGAGAAGTGCAAGGGCTTCGTGAGAAGAGAGAATCAGATGTGGGCAATCGTAGGAATGTAGCCTCAGTTGAAGATTAAGAGATGGCAGACTGTGATAGAGCAGACCCAGAGGAAGAGAAGAGATGATTGGGAAAATGGAACAATGAATGAGAGGATGAAACAAATCCCAGATCCAAGACAGAGAGTCTGTGAGTGCCTCTCTTCTGGAGACCTCCTAGCCTGGTTCCTGACCCCATAATGGCATTATTGAGCTGTAGGGTTGCCCTCATTTCATCCGAATGGTCTTGAAATTATTGCCCATTGAAGAGGTGGGGGAGAAAGCTTGACAACTGAAAGGAACCAAAGACAATAAAGAAACTGTATGGGTCTGGGGAATGGGCGATTCAGAAGTCCCTTGGGGAGACAGGGTTGCATGTTCCAAAATCTTCCATTTTCCAGCCTTGTTCCCTCCCCTAATCTTGCTGAGAGGCAAATGACAGCTTGGTAGGTAGGAGGTAAGGACGGAAGAGTAGTTTAGGCATTGAGTTTTACAAAGAAAGTAGAGAGTTAGGACTAATGATCTACAGTACAAGTTCTAACAGAGTAGAACAGGCCAACAAAGTAAAGGTCAACAGACAGAAGAAAGCTTTACCTTTCCAGTGGACAACTGCTTACCATTCTGTATTACACGTAGGTAGCAGGTTTCTGCATAAGCAAGGGATACAGCTGCCTCTGGGAAGCTTCTAGGAGTGCTGGTTAGCCCCCTTTGCCCAAGTATATTACCCCCTTGAATCCATCACAGTCTCTGAAATTTCACGGTTCAAACCACCTTCCTTAGCGTTAAAGCACTAGGCCTCAAGTTGTTTGAGGGCCTAGGCCTCCTTGTCTGTTTTTTGTTTTGTTATAATTTCAGGACCAGCCTGAAGGAAGGCCCAAGAATTTGAAGCCACCCCTTGTGTGTACATACATCCCAAGTTCACAGTCTCAGCTGATCTCCTCTCAAAATAGGAAGGGAGAGTCTTAAGGGACCCTGTCTCTAGGCCATGGATGACAGATGACGGGCTGGAGCCGGCTGACTGGCAGTCACAGAAAGAGGGAGGGAGGCATAGGTGGGAATATATAGAAGGTAACCATCACATTCTCATGAACTAAATTGCTCTTTTACTAGAACTGGACAGAACTACTTCCCCATCAGCAACCCAGACAACACTGAATGAGGGCACCACAGCATTATGGTGGAAATTAATCTCTGGCAGTTCAGACTTCTATTTCAAAATTTATGGCTTGTATTGGAAGTTTACTTCTTCTTAGACTCAGTTTTTTATCATACCTTCTTGAATCTAATTTTAATTTTTGTTTCTGGACTTTTCCTTTCTGGAATTTCTCTTTATTTATTTATTTAAATTTAATGACTTTGAATTTACCTCACGCATTACTAACTTTGTAACCTTAATTTTTTTTCTGGCTTATGGTTCTCTGATGAAGCTGTTAAATAAGATTGCAGGGGTAACACATTAAAATCCTCTTTGTAATTCAATGTATTTCTATTTCAGAATTTTTCTCCCCTGTGCTTCAGGCTATCATTGGTATTCAAGAATCTGCTCACATCTGAGCTAATTTGAATTAATTTGATCATTCAGTTACCGTGAGCTTTGTGATATGTAACAGCCTAATTCCTCCATCCCATAAAGTGAGAGCCACTGAAGCCTTGAGGAAGTGTTATACACATAGTTGAAACTGCCTAGGGAGTTTAAGTGCCACAAAACTCCCACCTAAAATGGAACAATCAGGTCAGATTGCTCCATTAACTTGACCTTTTGGTTTAATCAATATCACGGGAATGTTTGTGGATCTAGCCTCCAGTCGGTAGGCATTGAAGATTTCAGCCCTGCCTGTGACTTGCTGGGACTTATTTACACCCTCCCTACTTTTCTGTCTTCCAGTATAACAGCAGTAACATCCGCCGCCCCCCACCCCCCTGCTTTCTTTTTAGTTTAAAGTTTTGAGGAGTCATAGAATTATAAAAGAACTTGATTCTTTGATTAAAGATTAATCATATGTATTATCTGTGACTGGTATTTGTAATTATTTTTTTTAAGAAAGATTTTATTTATTTGAGAGAGAGAGAGAGAGAGAAAGAGATCACAGGTAGGCAGAGAGGCAGGCAGAGAGAGCAGGGGTTGGGGG
>CM053607.1:91010416-91027339 GCA_028646535.1 Procyon lotor | reverse complement strand
AGCAGGCTCCCCACTGAGCAGAGAGCTCAATGCGGGCGGGGCTCAATCCCAGGACCCTGAGATCATGACCTGAGCCGAAGGCAGAGACTTAACCCACTGAGCCACCCAGGTGGCCCTGGTATATATAATTCTTGATGTTATTTTGAAAAAATATTTAAATTTAGGAAGTTTTTTTTAAAATTAATTTATTTGACATACAGAGACAGAGAGACACAGAACGAGCAGGAAAGAGAGGGAGCAGCATGCTCCTCACTAAGAGAGGGCCCTGATGATATTGGGCTCTATCCCAAGATGCTGGGATCATGACCCGAGCCAAAGGCAGATGCTTAACAGACTGAACCACCCAGGCGCTCCAGGAACTTGTTGACAGAGAAACCCACTCTGTTTCTTGTATTTGCTCTCTTGCCAGGGGACCCTGTCACACAACCGCAGAGGGCGCCCTCCTGTGGACAATGATAAGGCCCCTGCCATTGCGCAGCATACTGCTCTGCTCTGTCTCCTCAGTTGCTTAGAATTTTTTCTCTTTAATCATTTTCCCCCATTATTGCTAGAGATGCTATGACTGCCTTGGAAAATAATTCTATGGCCAGAGCGCTCTTTTATTTTAGAAAAAAAAATCATGTAACATAGTTTTTTTTTTCCCCCGAGTCGGTTGTCCTTGTCCATTTTTACCTCTTTCTTAATAATTGTATTTATTCTAATTTAGTCATATATTCTATATTACTATAGAACTTTTAATTCTCTTTTTATTTTTATTAGGAGCAATATGAAGCGTACATTGTCCTCTTTTCCTCACTTTTTTCCTATTGATCAATAAAGATATGTCTTTTTTTTTAAAGATTTTATTTATTTGAGACAGAGTGGGCAAGAGAGCACAAGCAGGGGGAGCAGCAAAGGAAGAGGGAGAAACAGACTCTTTCTGAGCAGGGAGTTCAACATGGGGCTCAATCTCAGGACCCTGAGATCATGACCTGAGCTGAAGACAGCTGCTTTACTGACTGAACTACCCAGGCGTCCCTAGGTTCCTAATGTTAATGGTATTATTTTCCTTACAACCAGACAGCTGGACTGGTCTAATTATTCTTTTGGTCATCTTCTCATGGATAATGTGCACAAGTCCCCACACCCGACACATCTGACCTTTCTGCTTCTTCATCACATTACATGGGTGTTGCAACTACACACTATAGGCAGTTTTGATGGTATGCACAAGGTTAATTCATTGGATGGAGCTATTTGAGGCCTCTTTAGTCATGGTTTTTTCTGTAGATCTGTCTGTGGATAAGAAATAGAATGGAGAAAACAGATAAATTTAATTAAAGAGGATCCTATCCATTGCCTTTCCACCTCCGCTAAGCCCTCTTAGCCTGATATAATGGAGAGCTCACTTATATGGGTTGAAGAAAGGGGCAAAAGGAAGGACAAAACAGATTGCAGTTTCTTATAGTAAATATCAGTCAGCTCCCCATACCTAAATGCACGATGAGAGGAAAAGAACATGGTTCAAGATGAGTTAGTTCCCTCTTAAAAATATATGGTTATAAAATACAGAGGTTCCAAGAGCATATAGTTCTTAAGATCTATGTGGTTCTAGATCAAACAGCTTTACAGGGTTTTCTCACCCTAAATTATTGGGTATTATTAATGAGAAGAAAAAATTCCTTTACTGGAGGAGGGCAAATCGTTAGACCTGGTCAGTGGAAATAGAATATATTTTTCTATTCAGTGAACTCAGGGGATCATGTATATTTTATTTTATTTGAAAGATTTTATTTCTTTATTCACGAGAGATAGAGAGAGAGAAGAGAGGGAGGCAGATGCAGAGGGAGAAGTAGCTTCACCATGCAGCAGGAAGCACAATGCAGGACTTGATATTTCACATCAGCCCTCACCTAAAGCTCTGGACACACCTCTACTCAAAAAATGAACCGTTGTGATTAGAATGCATATAACAGCAGCATGGTCAGTCCCGTGGGTATGAAGGCTCTGGAAATAAGCTAGGGCATTTTGGCTGGGATTTCTGATGTCCTTTGTGTCTGGAGACTGTACCTAGAGGGCAAAGGCTCATACCCTCTCCTGAACTGGTCCAAGAAACATGACCAGAGGATGGCCAGAATGGGAGCTCTCTAAAGTACAGGGGCCTTGGGTGTACGGTGGGTACTGTTTGGTTTGTGAGACCCCCAGGCACTGAAGGCTCAAGAGACAAGATTAAGCATCTCTCAACTGTGCTTTTACCATTTCTGGTTGCTATGGTTACGAGACCACATGTTACATGAAGCTCATTAGACCAAGTAAAACCAGATGTGAATAAGGTTAATAGTAATCAGGGGAAGAACAATTCATGGTCAACTGACGCCATTCTGGGGAATGACTTGGGGAGTCATTTGGAAGGGTAATGAACCATACATAAAGGGTGACATTATCCAGAGTTCAACTCTCTTGGACTTCAGGGTGCTATAGACAGTGTTTCCCTCAGGTTGGACAGAGCTATACATGTAAGCTGGTGGTGATGTATCCACATTGTATCACTTGTAGAGCCTGATTCTGTGAGTCTTTATGTTATGCTCCTAAGGTGTTTTTCATATTCTTTTCACCTTTCACATTCTCCCAGCTACCACTCTATTTCAAGCTCTTATTAACCATTTTTCAAGACCAAGCCTAGAACGATTGGTTTTATAATACCTTTCTCAAGTAAACTGAACCTCTGATCCCTTATACCATGAATTATCAGGACAATCCACCTAGCCTTTAGCAATTACTGTTTTATAATATTTTTGACCATTTTTCCTTGTGTATGCATCATTTTTTTTCCCCCTAAAACCTGGGCTGGGAGGGGAGAAGTCACTTGTCCTAAACTTCCTTGGGGATTGCAAAATAGGTTGGAAGATATTGTAGGTCAGAAATGGAGGGAGGAAAAGAAATTTGAAGAAGAGAGACCATAACATTAACAGTCTTGCTTCTGTAACCCACATGCCTTGAGAGATCTATGTAGAATCCTCCAGACTCAAAAACAGAAGAAACCAAAAATGGCGACACTAAGCAAGGGGAGCTCATTCAGAGCGGGCAGCTTAGAATCTATGGATGCAAGCAGTTAACTTTTACTGATAGTGCATTTCCCATGGACATACGAAGAAGCTATTTCTCTGCAAAGATAGACAGCATTATGACTCTTCAGCCACCACTCAAAAAATATGCTGCTCAGAACCAGTTTGTATTCAGTGGTGTGTAGTATACCAACATACGCTGTGGGAAATACAGGAGATATAATTCCCTACTAGATGTTTCTAAAGAGTGGTATTGTTAAGTATGTGTGTGTATCACTCCACTGAGGGGGGGTGTGAGCAAAATAGAGAGCAAGTGTAGGGAGACACATTCTCACTTTGTGCCTGAAACCTGAGGAGGCCTCCCCTTTGCGGGTTTACACCGTAGCCTAAAAGGCTGAATACAATGTAATGTGTGATATCAGTGAGGATTCAGAGTCAGAGACCGGAGACATCATTGCATGGAGGAACTTGATGTTAATTAAAGATGACAAAGTACTAAAAGTCTGAGGGACTAACCCCTTTGCTGGCTAAAGGACAATTTATGGAGGTGTGAAATCACCATCAATAACTCTCTGCAACCCAGCTGAATTAATTTGCATTTAAAACTTGGAGAGGTGGTCAAAACTGCCTCTGGGAACACTTAATGTCAGTACCAACACGTGTAGTGTCTTCAGCACTTTGGAAAGTAGGATATCCATAAGCATAAAGATCATTGAAGAAAACAGGTCTGATTACTACTTACGGAGAGAATAGAGTGAACTTGTGGTGCTTTCTGCTTACTAACCTACACTGTAGCCATGAAGAAAAGTTTCTAGCTCTGAGTATTTCTCCCCAGACTGCAACCTCTCTCTCTTGCCTGCTAGTCTGTGTTGGGAGGTGACCTGGTAGGAGATGGAGGGAGAGAGTGAGTTGCTTGGGAGGATAAGAGGCATGTGTTCCTTCAGATGGAATCAACTTGGTCCCCACATGAACTCAAAGAGCTGTCCCTCCCTTTCTTCTTTCCCCTTCCCTTGTGTGGTTCATGTTTGTGAATCTGGTTGAGTTGTCCCCTCAACGTGAGCTCTGATGGGTGATGCTCTCCTAACTTTTAGGATGGTGCTCCACTATGCACTTGTCCACAGTGTTGGCTGGTGCTGTACGATCCTGCCTCGGTTTGGCCACTTATCAAACTAATATTTGCCACATCTGCTTGGACAGCTGGAAGCTTGTCAGTCTGCCTCTGACTCCTGACCCCAGCCCCTGACAGTTTTCCTGGCGTACCTCACCTGCCCCACTGACTCTCCATGAAAGATATATGCACTTCCAGACTGAGATTTCATTTTGTCCTGAGTTGCACTTTCCTGGTTCCAGGGCCATCACCAGTGACCAAATGACCTATTATGTCTGGAGGCTGAGTCATCCAAGGTATGACATTTACGGAAAGTCATACTATTTCCTCCATTTTAAGGATCCGCCTGGCCTGCCATGCCAGACCCACCTAAGGTACTGAAGCATGGATACTCACCCCTACCTTATTATACCTACCCTCTGTCCTAATTTTATAATTCTAGCTCTGCTCTCCTCCAGGACTTGGTAGATGCTAGCTTTTTATTAAGATCGTTCTGACAGTTATTTCGGCTTCCTGGGCCATCCACTTCCATTATAACTTTTGTCAGTTAGCCCTCCCATGCTGTGTTGGCTGTCTGCTGTATAGTTAGAAATTCTTCGTGTTTTTGTGCTTCTCGAACTTCTGGCTTGGGATGGTTGAGGAGGGAGTCTTGGAGCAAAATACAGCCACTGGCGCCCATTACTTTGGCAGAGGTCATGAGTAGGGGTAACTTCCAAAGAAAAAGGCAGGGATTGAGCATGTTCCCCAAGCATGACTAATGCAATGAACTCTAAGAATCTGACTAAAAATTGGTCAATTCAATGGTCATGAATGGATGGGTCAATAACACTAAAAAACAGTGCACTGAGTACTAAGGCAGAAGTGGTGTTAAATCTTCAGAGAAAGTGACTTCAGAGAAATTACTTCAGAGAAAGTAATCAGGAGTGAGAAGTTGGCAAAGAAATATATGCTAAAGGGAGGTAAGAAATTAATGAAATTTAGAGAGTGGAAAATGTGGATAAACTTGATTCGATGACTCAATTGATACTGAAAATATCCTTCAGGAGTATATAAGGGCAAGGAAGGCATACAAATTTATTTGGAAAACTATTTCTAACTACTGAAAAGTATGCCCAGAGCTTGTTCTCTTCTATTAAAATATCATTAGGAAACTAATTATAGAATTATAATTATCATTGATTAATTCCCCTTTATTAAAAGAGCAGAAAAGCATATCAGATATGATTATGTAGAGAAGATTAATAGAGCCAGATATGGGCAGGCAGATCTGGAGAAGGGCCACGTGTACTAAGGCATTGATTCTCCTAGCTTCCTGCGTCCTCCAAGGACAGGATTTCAACTATATGTGTCGGAGTGAGTCATCATATTTCCCAAGTCCTTATCTCTGAGGAGCTGGGGCCTTGTCTTGGATGCTGTCAGTCACAGACTGTGGACAGCCCAGCACAGAGCAAGGAAGGCATGCCATACAAGAACTGTGTCTGTTAGCTGACAGGCCAGCTAAGAAAGTCAGGAACACAGAGCAGTCTAAGTTTTCACACAGGAAGTAGCAAGTTTAGTGGGTAAGAGTGTGGACAGCAGGCTGGGGTTCGAGTCTTGGCCCCACACTGCCTCATCCTAAATCTTCGATTTCCTCAGCTACAAAATGTGGGAGAGCTCTCCCTACTTCATGAGATAGTTGTGATAGTTGTAGAGTTGTTGATAAGATGCACGTAAAATACACAGCACTGTGACTGACACAACAGATTTTCGATAAATGTCATTATTTTTACTCAAAATGAATAAAAGAAACGGAGAAAAATGAGATCTAGGATGGAACATGGCATACCGCTATGGATAGGAAAACGATTCTCTCTCTTGCTGGTCTAAGTTGATAAAGCTTGGTAGGTCTATCCTTCTTTATATAAAATGAGTCAAAGAACTGCCAGTATTTGGAGCTAGTTCACTACAACAAAAAGAGAACTAGGTCATCTGGGGAGACCTCGACATTTTTGCTGTTGGCTTTTTTTTTTTTTTAAAGGCTGCAATTTTTTTTATGTCTAGCTTAGTCCTTGTCTAATGGGTCTCAGGGACCCCTTTGAACTCTCTCTTTGCCTTTCAATGTTCAGGATCACTGATTTTGCTTCTTTCCCCTCAATCTTTCTAAGAGTCACTTAGATTCTTTAGAACCACAGCTCAAGGGTAAATTTTAAGCCCCTCAGTAAATAGATTTCATTGCAATTTTCTCTAGACTGGCCTCTCTTCCCTCATCCTTTTCCCTCTACCATGAATTGAAATGTTAGTGCAAAGACTTTCCTCTTTAAATTATATCTTACCCATTTCACTCAAATATCTTACTGGTACTATATTGCTCTTGGCATCAGATTCCCATTTTTTGTTTATTTGTTTGTTGCTTTTTAAAGAATCAAATATGCCTGAGATGTTGGAAGTATTTGTATTTCAATGAAATTATAGGCAATCATTGGAATGTAAGTGGAGACATCACACCAGTTTATCTCCCTGCAAAAATAATTAAGCATGTATCACCTAAAAATGATATTATCCTACATTACGATAATACCATGATCACAAGGAATCTAACCTTCATAAATAATACTTACTAATATAATGCTCATATTCAAAATTTTACTTGTCCCTAAAATATTCTTTATAGTTTTGTGGGGGGTTTTTCACTTTATATACTGAAGTAATCAAAGATCTCTCATTGCCTTGGTTGTCATAGCATGGGTGCTTTAAAAAACTCACTGGTTAATTCTGGTAACACCTTCTCTTCTCTTCCTGATGAAAGCCAGAGATGGAGAAACCTATTCTTCCCACCCACAAGTGCAGCCCTTAAAATTTTATTGCATGAATTATCTAACTATATAATAAGATATATCATACACTGAGTTTTCTTAAAATTAGGAATGTTTCCAAAGGGATTAGGTTATTATGGGAATTTCAAGGCCCAAGTCCTTTGGGGGGAAGATTTCTAAATCAGTAGATCCCAAATAGGCATTCCAACTGAGTTGGGTTGGAAAAGCGTAAGGAGAGTTCTGACATCAGAGCGACTGATGTCCTCTTGAAAGTTATTTGTTTTCCTCGGGAATCAGAATAATTTAGGATTTAGCATCTGCCCCAGGTTATGTAATTGCTAAATAGATCTCTAAGGATAAATTGATATTTTCAGTCAAAGATGATAGCCTGACCAATGAAAAGAACCACAATTCACCAAGCTTATCAGCCAAGTTGTAATTATAAAAAGATAAATACTAATATATAATATTAAAAGGTCATTATTAATAATGGCTATAGTACCCCTGTTTCTCTCATTTAGTCTTTCATTGACTGTTACTATTGTTTCCCAATTCCTCATTATTACAGGTTCTAATGGGAAATCTTTTTTCATGCCTGTTTTAAGGGCTATGAAGGAAATTCTGAACAGCCCAGTATTGCTTTAGGATTTGCAAAGTATTCAAAATCATTGCACATGAGATCAGCCTTGGGCAAGAGAAAAGTTACATGAAGATATTATTCAAATATTTCATCAATTAAGAATTAGGTGACTGACAAATTGTTTCTAAAGTGATGCACTTTTTAGAGCAGCTCTAAGAGCTGTCACTTTCTCTACAGTATCCTCTGATATAAAGTGTTAATTTATGTAGAAAGCAGAAACATCACTGCCTTCTGCTTTTTTCTCTTTACATGGACCTCCCTCTAGGATTCATTATTTTTTTCATTATGGGTTTTATCTCAGTTGCTTTCACTTTCAGGACAGATTCCCTAGAATGAATAGAAGAATAGGGCACTGCTGATTGATTTAGTCTGATACTGACGGTGAGTTTGAGCTTTTTGATAGTTAGAGTGAGATTTTCCCGAAATTGATGACACTGACCCTGTTCCTTTCCACAGCATACAGAGACTAGGGAAGAAACCAAAATGAGGACATACTCTTCTGCTCTGAGTTTAGGCTGTGTCACCTTAACTCTAGAACATATCAAAAGATGATGACTCTATGGCTCAGTGTTACATGATGAAATTGTAATTTCCTGGTGTGATAGTGTTCACTCTCTTTCTTTCATTTTTCTATATTCTCTTTGCCCCTCCCTTTCAGTAGTGCCAAGAAATTTCGGATAATTTTTCTGGGCAGTACACAGTGGTGAAAAGGTATGGAAAGCCCACAGGACAAGTTTTCCTGGGAGTGGGCGTGCTATAGGTTTTGCTTGAAGATTTGGGAGAAAAGTTAAGAAATTCAATTAGTGATATTATTAAAAGTATTATGTAACATGACAAATAAATATATGTTAATGCAATGCAAATCAATTAAATGTTACATGACTTTTAAAGATAAGAAAAAGATTGCATAGGATGCCTGGGTGGCTCAGTGGGTTAAAGCCTCCACCTTTGGCTCAGGTCATGATCTCAGGGTCCTGGGATCGAGCCCCACAGCGGGCTCTCTGCACAGCAGGGAGCCTGCTTCCCCCCCTCTCTCTGCCTGCCTCTCTGCCTACTTGTGACCTCTCTCCCTCTCTGTCAAAAAAATAAATAAAATCTTAAAAAAAAAAAAGAAAGAGATTGCATAGACTTCTTTTGCTTATAGAAAAACTATCCTTTACTATTGGGATTCTGCATTAGCAAAAACTTACAAACGAAGTCATATGAGCTCTAAGGCTCAAACCTAGATAAATTGTTTTGGTTAACATGGCTAGGTTTTAGGCATATCTAGAAAGGCTTCTTCCAATTTCCCATGTCACAGTTTGGGTTCCTCAGTAAGCAGATTCTAGGGTGGATTGGCTTTATCTTGACAGTTTACTTCTAACTCTAGCCAGATTTTTTCATTTCATGTTCTCAGAGCCAGGGAGCAGAGTGAAAGCACACAGCACACAGGGCTGCACGTCCCCAGGATGCAGCTGGCACAGGTTTTCAGGGAAAGACTGTGGATGGGAAGAAATGATTGATACCTTCAGTCCAGCTAGCCTCCTGAAACCAGCACAGAGCTTTCCAAGATCACTGCTTTGGACTAAGAAACATTCATTTGGGTCTCACAATTCAAATTCACTTTTACAACTTACATTTCCTTACACCTCTCTGGAATGGCAGTGAAGTTAGAGTGAGAGCCAGAAGAATCTCCTTTCCAGTTTGAACCCCCCAAACAGTTTCGCAGTAGCTCACCACTGGTAAGGGGATTTCTCAGTTAGGCTGTAATAATTTTCCTTTTTAGTTTATTTGGAAGGCAGAGAGTTGTGCCTCATTATACATCGCAGGTTTGAAATGTTCTTTCCCATCACGAATTACCAAATAGCGTCCAAAGAGACTCATAAATCAACATAAAGTATTCAGCCCAATGTTCTAGATTCTAGAATATCATTACAGAGTCCAGGGTTTCCATCTCCTCACCATTATAGAACAATCAAAATGAGAAAGTGTGAGATGCACCTGAATGCACAGAGGAGTCATGCTTAGCTTAATGTGAGCCTTGGCCCCAGCCGGGGCCATCTTGGCTGTTTGTGTTGGGTGTTCAGCCAGCTGTGAGTTCCGTCATCTATTTTCTGGAATCAGGAACAGGGCACCTTTGTGTATCATGTTTCTTCTGATCCTGGCCTGAGACTGCCAGTTTCTACATTTTTACAACTCTCTGGGCAACACTCCCATGTGTCCTTGAATAAAGCTTATACAGAGCAACACCACACGGCTGGCTCTGAGTTTCAGCTCATCACTTACTCTGTCCTCCAAAATGAGGCCAGCTTGCCAGTTTCATTACTTCCAGTTGTGTATCCCAGCAGCTGGGCTCGGTTTCTGGTCTTTGCTACCTTATTTTCAGACATATTCCCTGGGACAGCCTGACTCTGCTATGATGCCGCATTCTTCTCATTGCCTGCCATAGAGGGCTCCATGACTCACACCCGCCCCCCTCCTTTGGATGGCTTCATTCGATTTTCTGGTCTCCTAGAATGGAACTTGAATTGTCTCTTTCTTTTGTATATTTCTCAGTCACTGTGAAGATCAGGATTCCATGTACTCCTGCTCCCCCGCTTCCCCACCCCGGCCACCACGTTTTGACTGGTTTCCCTTTCACTTTTAGGTTGCTATAATGCAGCAAAGATGGCATTTTTATGGCTTTACTATGGAAGCTAATGCCCTCATTAAGTGAAAAGTTAACTTATTTCTTAAGAGACTCAACAGTAATTAGCATTTGGAGCATGATCACAATGTAAAACTACGTTATGTTTCTTCGTCTCAGGTCTTGATTTACATGAAGACCCTGGTGAAGAGGCCAAAATACCCTCTCCCAGGCTCTCATTCTCGTGGCAATGAAGATTGAATTTGGGAAACTTTCAGTGTCAGGGGGTTAAGAATCCCGATTCAAAGTCAGCTAACTATACAAGTATTCTCTGAGAATCCTGCATATGTTGGATTTTAAGTATCTTCCTTTGCCTTCTCAGCACTGAGGAAGAGACAGGGGAAAAAAATATGAGAACAGTCTTTATATCCATGAACAGGCTAAGATGTTCCTTGGAAAAAATGTGAAAAGGATATCCTCATAAAAATAGAAATAAAAGCAATTTCTAATGTTAACAGATCCATTAATCTCATTACTACTACCACCACTGGGAGGATTTAATAACGCTCTGTAGGTGCTTTAAACTCATTCCCTCATCAATCCCGGCAAGGGAAGGATTATTATCTTCATTATACATGAAAAAGAAGTCAAGCCTTAAAGAGATCAAATAATGTGTCTAAGATCACACAGCTCAAAGGTGACTGAACCAAAGATTGAATCGAAATCTGTTTGATCTTTGATAGAAAAATCTGTATTTTTAGCCACTACACCAAGATGACTCTCATTAGTTATCAGCTTGTTCAAAGATTTCATTTACCAAGCTTTATGTACACAAGTAAAATTAAAGGGAACAAGTTTTCCGCTTCATTGGAAAACTGATTTCAACCTAGATCCTGATTTTCCTTGTTTTGTTTTTTTGTATTTTGCCTCTACGGATACTGGCAATGTCTCTACATATAATAAGCCAAATGGGACAGTGAGCACCTTCCGTGGATGGCACGTGTCCCTCAGGTCAGCTGTGACTGCTGGAGTTGTTCTCTGTGGCCAAGCAGCTCTGAGAATTATGAGCTGCCATGCAGAACTGGGAGAGCCATTCCAATCTGACTGAAATCTGTTCACCTTTTGCTTTTAGACCTGCTCCTTGTCTTCATGTGACTTCTGAGTGTCCAACTCTAAAGAAGTTTTATACTTCGCTTATACTTTGCAGATGACAATGGCAATTGTTGACTCACTGAACTGACTCCCTGGTCCACCCCCAGGGTGAAGGCAAAGGTGTGCAGGATGACCCAGGCAGCTCGCTTTGTCCCATTCTCCCAGGCAGAGAACGACACTCACCTTCTCTTATCTCAGGTTCCTGAATTCTGAGGTTAATTTTCGAGAAGCAAGTAGATGAATAAACCAAGTTCAGACGGTGTAGATAGTAAATATATTATTAGCTGAAACCAATGTGTTCCATAGAAAAAGCAAGAGAAAGTCCCTTCTTTCTCTGTTTGAATATACAGGCTCAAATGACACTTTTATATACTATATTCTTCTCCTTCACTGTATCCTTCTTTTTCTACATTGTAAATTCCTTTCCAAACCCTTCTCCAGAGCTTCCTCTAGGAGACTTTATTAGGAATTAAGTATTGGCTTCATTTTATGTAATTTTCCTCTTTTGAATTTGTGGCCCTAAGTCGAGGGTTCAATTTCTGGGGCAAATGTGAATGGAAAGTGTGATGCTTTTTCATCTGAGTTTTTAAATTGTTTGGTCTCATTTCTACTACCTAATTAGCTCTTATCAGTCTTTGGTTAAAAGAATGCAAACCATTCCACTGCCTTGCATTTTTCTATTCTTTTTTGCCTCTTATATCTTCTCAAGATCTAGTGTGCGTGCCCTCTGCTGAATTTACAAATTTAATTTGTTTTCTTTCCACTAGCTTACTCTGATTTCTTTTTCTTCATTCTATGTCAGATTCTCCCTTGGATCAATATGTTCTACTCAAGAGGAACCAGTTTCAAAGCTCAGTTTCTCAGTTCAGGGAAAACAAAACAAAACAAAAACTTTAATTATCATGGATAAACCCTTTCCTCTATGTGACAACTGTTATACAACTAGAGAAGATTCAGCCCATACATTTAGATTGATTAAAATGAATGGCTTCCCTAGGCCACCTCTTCTTGTTTCCAGAGATGAAAAGAATACCAAAATTATTTTGGGTGGCTAGGTGGAGACAATACCTCAGAGAATAAAATCTCTGCTAATGATGGGGACAGTGTTTTAGTATTGTGTGAGCTACAGTAATTTAGAAACTGACTAGTGAAAAATGAGGTATGGCTGGATGAATATGAACTAAATCTCAATTCCAAAATAGGTGTTTATAAAGGACACTCTTGATAATTTAATTTCCAAGAAACAAAATTCAGGAAAAAATCGTATGCGACAAGTGATGGATTTCAGAGACGTATTTAGAACCATTGAATCGAGGAGCACTCTAGTTGAAGAACTGCTTAGAAAGCGTCTATTTCAGCAGCTCATTTTACTGATTAGAAAACTGAAGTTTAGAGACGAGAAGCGAGTTTTCCAAAATTACCTAACTACTTAGTGTTAGAGTTCAGACTGGTGTTTCCTGGGTAAAATATTCATGGTGGGCATATCTTACCAAGGACTAGATTATAATTATGCTTCTATTTCAAGTTGCCCAAGATGTTTACTTCAATTCAGTTTAATCAAGTCCATTTAAGTTCTACCCTCATGGCTTTTACGGATTTTGGAAACTCTCAAAAGAAGTGAAGTCCCTGGAGCTAAGCAGCCAGAAATCCAGAGTCTAGACTGACATCAGTTCCACAGAACTTGGTATGCTAGAAGGCAAGAATGACTCTTTTTGGTCTTCCCTGTTGGAAAATGGCCCTTAAGAAAGGAATATGGAATACAGAACATACATTTTTATGGATTCATTGAAGTATGTCTTAGATCAGAGTCCCTCTGAGAAGATCTTGATTCGAGTGAAAATAGTTTCTTTGAGAGATAATCCCAGAAAGTACTAGTTGGGGAATGAGGATGTGAGCCAAAGAAGGATATCTTAGCATTGCAGACAAGTAGGGTTCAATGCTGACGGGGACCTCTGAGATGTTCTATAGAATATCCTCAGAGTTGTTCCACCCAAAGGTATTTATTCATCAACTCCCGACTCCCATATGCTATTGGTTGAGAGCGTCTCCTGTGAGTAGACATTTTAGGTAAATACTGGGAAAGGGGTGCACTCTAGTTCCTAAGGCTATAGAAAAAGCTCAGTAAGAGAATTGTGGGTGACTGTTGTAAGAAACCATTGGCATGCATGGGAATGGTGCATATTGAGGAAATGTGGGTGGACTATGGATATTATCTGTTATATAGGGGAAATTAACAGTGTTAAGAATGGAGGATGAAATATATAAACTCAAGTAGATTAGTGAAATGCATTTTAAGTCTCATGGTATTTTCTTTAGGATGTGAGTCTGGGTTTTAGTCTATAGGACTGGCTTATTTTACAAACTCAGATTTGGTGGATTTTCTATAAAATTTGTTGAGTAATGTTGAAGCAGACTGTTAACTTCCCTAGACATTCCCATAAAGGTGTCCCTAAATATTCCTAGCAAACTTTTGGTGAGACTGCTACACAAAGCTTCTCATTTTAGAAACATATCAGGTCTGGGTAATGAAGGGTCAGAGGAGGTGTGGCTGGGAGCTGAGAGAGGAATATACAGAGATCATGACAAATAAAAGATTGCGTATTAGTTTAATAACATTGGATATTATATATTTGAGTTAAAGTTAATAAAATGTTAACAGACTGTAAAATCCAACACATATTAATACTTTGAAAAGTACTTGTGTATAGTTAAATATGCCCTAACTTTATTATTAATATTATTATTATTTCATTGATGTGGGGATTTGAAGGAATCAAGGAAGATGTGTCAAGGAATGGTAGCCGTAATAGAATAGTAACCTCATTACTAAATGGTAGCTGGATAGCCCAACACACACTAGAAAAGCTGTGCAAATCAACAAAAATAAAAATTAAAACCATGTAAATCTCACTCTTTAGAATATCCATAACTCAGAGTAGGATACACAATTACCGGTAAGTGGAAAAACAAACACTAATCTTCAGTGGAGCTAGTTCTCAACTTCCCCCTCCAAGATTTCCGGAGAGCAAAGTGTGGAAAAACTCTGCAGAAGAGAGAATAGAGAAAACAGAGAATCAGGGCCATTCTTCTGGGGAGATGAGAGTAAAAAAAAAAAAGGGAAAAAGTTCTTCAGAAACTTCATAGTAAAAGGTGAAAGAAGGAAGGAAAACTTTTAGAATCTTATAAAATGAATACAAACTATCATAAGACACACTGTTCTCCTGTTTGCCCCAACACTAAGCAGCCATTTGCATTGTCACACTGACAGGAAAGGGTGAGCTAGGAATCCTGTAAACCTTCCAAATCATCATCCCTCATTACTAGATGCAGAAATGCTGGCAGTCTTCATCTACACTAAGAAGAAAATAGAAAATTAGAACAAAAACATTTCACTTGATAAAAATCATCTCTGAAAGGCAACCAGAAACCGGAAGAAAACTGTATACAACTCTACTGACCAAGTTAATTCTCAAATATATGGCAATATGAAAAAAAAAAAAGGCCTTGAATTACTATTCTGAGAATAGAAATGGAAAGGAAAAAAGGAAGAAATGAAATGAGTATTTCATTCATTCAGGGATTAAAGGCAAAAAAATATTAAATTACAAGCTGTCCAATGAATAATAAATTAAATAAAAACTTAAATATCAATGGAAAGGAGCAGGACAAAGACAGAGAATGAAAACAAGGTAAAGAAAGAAATAAAAAGGCTCAGAAAGAAGGGGACTGGCATGGAAAACAGATGAAGAAAATCCAACATATGAATAATTGAAATCTCCAAAGGAGAAAAACAAAACAATGGAAAAGAACTAATATTGAGAACAATAATGTAAGACAATTTTCCCGAAATTAGAAAGGAAACTTGCATCTACATATTTAAAGGGCTCACTGGGTTCCTAGGAAAATTACACTAGAATGAGCAAATCTGAATAAAACTTTTGGACTTTACTGTTGAAAAATTTCCTGGGGTTTTCAGGAAAAAGGATCTAATGATTTAAAAGTTCAAGAGACTCAGGAAAAAAGTAATGACAAAGCAGCATATTCAAGAAACTCAAGAAAAGAATGTGTGATCCAAGGATATTCAGCCAAGATATCTTTCAAATATCAAGACAGAGAAAAGAGAAAATCATTTCAAACATGCAAGAACTCAAGGAATTCTGAGCAAATGGTGAGAGAATACAAAAAAATTGTTACATGCATAGTATTTATAACATAAAGTAAAATGACAGAGTTGAGACCAACTGTGTGAGACCAATTATGTCAGTCATATCAATAAATATGATGAGCTTCATTCATTTATTAAAAGAAAAAGTATTTACAAATTGTCTCAAAAAGCAAGATTCAACTACCTACTTTATAAAAGGAGCACATGTGAACCAAATCATTCAGAAATGCTAAAAATAAAGGAATGAGACAAAGTAGGAGAAAGAAAGCAATAACAAAGCAGGGATGAAGACACTGATATTTCTGCCCAAAATGCATGACCTAAATATAATCATAAGGAAACATCAGATAAACTCAAATCAAGATTTTTACCAAATAATTGACCTGTACTCTTCAAAATTAAAAAAAAAATTCAACGTAGTGAGAAACAAAAACAAGAATTGTCTAGATTCAAGGAGACCAAATAGACTTGTATTTAATACAATGTGTGGTACTGGATTGGGCTCTGTACCAGATTTTTTTTTTTTTCTACAGAGAACATTATTGTTGTAATTGGCAAAATATAAACAAAACTTATAGGTTAAAAAATAACATTATGTCAATGCCAGTTTCCTAATAATGATATTTTTACTGTGAATATGTAAATAACTGTCCTGGTTCTTAGCGAGTGCACATTGAAGGATATAGGGTTAAAATGGCCTCATAGCTGTAAAACTGACTACCAAAAGTCTCTGAAAAATTATAGTAATTTGTATCTTTGGGTGTGCATGTATGTATGTGTCTAGGTAAAATGTTCAGGGGTTCTTTGTACTGTTCTTGCAATATTCTGTAAGTCTGAAATTATTCTAAAAATTTAAAACTGTAAAAAATGATTTTCAGAGGATGGACACAGATTAATTAAGTAAGACATTTGCAGCCATTGGAAGGATTTGAATATATCTTCTGGCAGGCTTTGCTGGGCCAGAAATGTCATTGTTTCCAGGGGAATCCTGTCTTAAAGACTTGCTCTGCCCTTATCATTGGGTTGTGATTGGCTACAAATGCCAACAAGTTCAAAGTGGTGTGATTTTTAGTGAGAGAATACATCCACAGAATTCATCTTAAGTGGCTCTGCCTTTCCTGGAAAGAATCTTAGATAAAGTGAAATTGGGAGTGAAGGCACAGTGTGCAAGGGCCTCTTGGGATGGAGATGCTTTGGAGGGTTTTCTGAGAGGCGGATGTTTTGATTCCCATCTGCTATACGCAAGCTTTTAAAAAAAATCTGAGACATCCTGGGGTTTTCAAAATTAACAAGTACATTTCTATTGATCATAGAACTCAGTCTTAATGGTAAATTAAACAAAAGCAAAGAAAATGGCCCCTGGAAGTAACAGTTTGTAAAACAATGGTTCTTAGGCAGCTTGCTCACTTTGTTAGCT
>CM053607.1:90983400-91009916 GCA_028646535.1 Procyon lotor | reverse complement strand
TGGGATTCAAGCCACGGCCTTCTGGTTCCAGAGCCCAACATCTGAGCTATCCTGTACTGCCTTGTGAGTCATCAAACCAAGAGGCCTTTCCTCTTCCTCCTTCACCTCTTTGCCATGTCTGACACTATCTACTTGTTCTGCCCCCTCTCGTGGAAGGCCTTTTCTTTCTATAACATCATTTTCTTACAGTTCTTTCCAATCTTTCTAATAGGAACTTCTTTAGCTCTTTTTCTTTTTTTAATTTTTTAATTTTAATTTTAATTTTAATTTATTTACTTTTTTAGCTCTTTTTCTACTGTGGTCCTAAATCTAGACTTTTCCTAAGGACCCTGTCTTCCGTGATGGTCTCACAACTTTCCATACTGTCTCTGCAAATGATGCCATTAACTCAAGTTCTTATTTCTAACTGCATGCTGTCTCAGATCACCTAAATGTCCTACTCTAATCTCAAATGGCAGGAGTTGTGGCACGCATTGTTGCATTTCTAGGAATAAGTTTTAATTCCCATTTTACTTATTTTAATTTTGTTTGGTAATTACAACTGAAGCCAGAAGTTAGAATCCTCAGCTCTCAGGTAGTGCAAAGACTACTGACATAGGGGCCTTGAGATGACTTCATTCTCTGCTAGCCATTACATCTGGTGGGGTGCCATATACTATCAGTAAATATTAAAATACCAATTACCTAGTAGTTAAATTAATACTTACTTGATACATTATAACTATGACATTGAGCTTTTATCTGTCGTTGTACAAAAAAAAAAATAAAGCTCTTCCGTGAATCACTGAAAATCATAGTCTTCATTTGTAACTTTGAGACAATGAATATTTGTTAGGATATTTCTTATAGAGAATTGTGTTTCTTCACTGCAGGTTGTAAACTGGCAGGGGAGGTTGGTTTCAGTTCACCAGACCTGTGCACCTTAACTCCTCTCTAGGGTTCTGGTTTTTAACCTTGATCATACACTGGAATTACCTCAATTCCCACCCCAGGGAATCCTGATTCGGTTGTACCCCGGTGACAACGGTCATGGGTATTCTCACCAGCCCTTGAGAAGCTACCAATGTGCAGTTGATGTTGAGGACCATTGTTTTGAGGGTTCACTTGTTAGGTCGCTATGGATAACCAGTTGAATTTGAACTTCTAAAGAAATAGTTTTTAGTATAAGTATTTTTAGACTAAAATCTTGTCCAAATTTGATTTTAACTGGGTATCCTGTTTTTATTTGCCAAATTTTTCAACCTTTTCATTTCTCTATTTTCTGTGGCTTCATAGGAAGTAAGAAGCTATGTCGTGTGCCTTAATCAGAAAGTGTTAAGACTTTTTGTCTTGTCTTTCTTCTTCCAGGCCTGTTGGTAATACATGTAGTACTTCTAAAAATTTATTTCTTAAATAAATAAATAAATACTGTGAATCGGTCAGGTTTTCAGTTCTATAAGCCACCCACATTCTTCCTTGTGTTTTTTATATAGTTTTCTCTAGCACTGGGAGAGTCTAGCAAGTTTTTGGCTTTAAATCTCTTTGATATTCCCTATGTCACATCTTTCTGATTCCAGCTGGAGAAGGTTTTCTGCTTCTAAAGAATCATGTGATTATATTGGGCCCACCTGGATAATCTAGGCTAATCTTCTTATTTGAGTTCATAACTCTAATGACATCTGCAAAGTCCTTTTTGCTCTATAATGTAATATATTCACAGGTTCCAGGGTGACTGGAACATCTTTTGAGGGCCCCCTGCCTACCATAGTTGAGTTGGGTGTAAATTTCCCTTCTCTCTTCTGGTAAACTATTACTTCACTCCTTTGTTGTACTAGAGTACATCCTCTAATTGTTTTCTGAGAAAGGATGCATGAAAAAAAAAAACAACTAAAAATTTTGCATATCTGACATACCTGTTTTTAACTTCATGTTACTTTCTAGGCTGGAAGTAATTTCCCTCAGATTTTGTTTCTGTCAAAAAGTTCAATGTCATTTTAATTTTTGAATGTTCATAAATGATCTGTATTTTCCCCCTTGGAATGTATTAAAATCTTTTCTCTGACCTATATGCTTTGAAATTTCACAATAATGCACCTTGGTATAGATCGTTTCTGTCCGTTGAGCTGAAAGCTTGTGTCCTGTTGCCCTTAGCTACAAGGGCTATTGTCTTCATTTTCCTCAATTCTTTGTCTTCTAAAACCTGCTAAAACCTGCAGTACAAAGTTGAAAAGAAGGAAGAAGAGAGGACATTCTCGTCTTATTCTTTATCTTAGGGCAAACTATTCATTTTTTTTCTCCATTATGTATGATCTCAGTTTTGGGTTTTTTATAGATGTCTTTTATCATGTTGAGGAAGTTCCCTTATAGTTGAATGTTTTTATCATGAAAACCTGTTAGATTTTATCAAGTGCTTTTTCTTCATTTATTGAGAAGATCCCATGGCCTTTGCCTTTTATTCTAAGAGTATTACTTCCATAAACCAACTTGCATTCCTCAGAGAAGTCTTTCTTGGTCATGTGATAAAGTGTTTTGTCTATGTTGGATTTAGGTTGCCAGTTTTTTTGTGGATTTTTGTATTAATATTCATAAGATAGATTGGTCTGTAGTTTCCTGTACTTTTTGATGTCTTGGGTTTTGCTATTGATTGCCTTAGATTCTCAGGTGGGAAATCATACATGCAACCCGTCTTGGACAGGAATCCAAATAAGCCACTTAAGGCAAACGGAAATTTCTATCTAGCAGAAAAACCAATACAGTCTTTAGAGGCTCCCCCCTTAGAGCTTCCTTTCCCTTCCTCAAACCAACTAATAAAACTTGGTTTTTATGTCCTGAATCTTATTTATAGCCTTTGGATCATCTGTTTTCATTATTTTGATGTGCTGTTCACAAGTCAAGATCTACTCCAAGCGCCCCACCCCCCTCCCCGAAAAAGCACTTTTTGATTTACCTCTGGTCATCAGCTCACAAAGGAACTGTAATTTGTCGAGAGCGAAGTCAAGAACACTTTCGTGATTAATCCCAGTTGAACAAAGGTGGAAATTAAGGCGCAAGAAGCAACAGACCCAGCAGGTGGGTGCAGAAAACTCAGACCTCCAGGAGAGACTGGGTGAGGCCGAGGTTGCAGAAGGCCCCGGAAACTTAAGTTGCTCTGGTCAGGGATGACAAGACAGAGCAGCTCTGCCCGGGTCTCGCCGAGCCCAGCACTGCTGGCGCTGCTCCAGTAGCACCGGGTCAGGGCGGGGCGTCGCCCACACCCAGCCAGGGGGGAACCGCCGAGGTGAGGAGCTGGGCTGCGCGTGGCGCGGAGCGCCCGGGCGCCGAGACCCAGGCGAGCCGGAGCGCTTTCCACGGGTTTTGGCTCCTGTCGCTTCCCGTCTCGCAGAACCGGCATCGCAGCCGCCAGAGTCGCGGCGCTGCGAGTCCTCAGAGCCGGGCTGCGGGGCGCGGGGCGCGTCGGGAGGGGGCGCGGAGCCCACGGCTCCGGACACGGACGCAGGTAAGGGCCGGCGGCTCGAGCCCGGCCAGGCGCGCCTCCCCGACGGTGTCTGGCCTCCGCCGCCCCGACCGGCTGTGGGGGCTCGGGCTCGGCCGCGGAGCTAGGACTGCCGGAGGGCTGGGCTGGGCTGCGCTGGGGCTGGCCTGGCTGCCTCCCGCCCCGGCCTCAGGTGAAGTGGCCCCAGCGTTTTAACTCGCGCGCTCGAGGCTTTCAGCGGAGCTCTCGGGGCGCGACCGGAGACCGGGTGGAATTACACCGGGTCTGGAAATGTGAGCCAGGGCCGCGAGGATCCGGGCCAGGCTGGGGGGCAGGGGGAGCAGGGTTCCGGCGGAGGGCAAGGAGCGGGTGGTGGGCCGCTGGGTGGGTTCTTGGATGCCCTCCGGGTCGCAGTTGGGGAACTGAGTCCTGCTTCAGCTGAGAGCTTCTGGGAAGAGTCGACCCACACCCCCTTCTGTGGCCCGTTGGCTCCGCTCAGAGCCACTTTCTTTTGTCTGGCCCATTTTGGGGTTGGCCTTTTAGCTGCTTTTGTTGCAAGCCTTGGATCCGGAGTGTACAGACTTGGCTAGGCTGAGATTATAAGGAGGCTTTGTGCAGCGGGCGGAGATGAGAGGGTTGGGGGCGGGGGGCTGTTATTATTACTGCCGTATTTAGCACCAATGTGTATGTATTACCCCGTGTTCTTGTCCAGAGAGTACTCAATACTTTTGTAGCATCTGGTAGTTTCAGGTGCACCCGAGACAGCATTCATTAGTAAACTTCAAAGGAGCGTTGTATGGACAGGTTCCTATTAAATTACCCCATTTTATAGACCAGACAGCTGAGGCATCCACGCCGAAACGTGATGATATCAGAACTAAGCAGCCAGCCCTTGTGGGAGGTTATTAGAACTTGTCTGGCTGAGAGTTCGTCTCCGTCCAGTCACTCACTCAAACCTGTACAAAATGTAGGTCTCAGAGTGCCCATTGGATACTCATTATGTTTTGTAAGTCATTAATTACTAACATCTCTCATTAAAAATGGAATTGAGTTCGTTCAGACTCCTAGAATGTTACCCCTAAAAAGAGTTGCATAAAAGACTGGAATCATTTTGTTGTGGAGACCTAAGTTCAGCTGCCTGACGCTGGAAAGACCAATACCTAAGAGAGGAGGGTTTTTTGGGTTGGTTTTTTTTTTTTTTTAAGTATGTTCAGTTAGCCACTGTTTCACACATAATTAGTTTTTGATGTAGTGTTCAGTGATTGATTATTTAAGTATAACATCCAGTGCTTATCACAACAGGCACCCTCCTCAATACCCATCACCCTGTTACCCACCCACCCCCTCCTCAAGAAAGGAGTTTTGATTGGAAAGGAATATGAGCTTTATTCAGGAGACCAACCCTCTGGGGGAGAAGGTGGACTTTTGTCCAGAGGCCCTCCTAGGTTTCTGCTTGTCCCAGAGGCTTTTAAAGGGGTTTAATCAGTTAAGGGAGTACAGTAGTCTGTAACATTTCTTGATTACATGTAGACTTGGTGATACCAGCTACTGAGTTATCTTGGTACTTGGAGGCTGTGTAAGATCTGGTTCCTTGGTACTCAGAGGTGGTTGTACAAGAGTACTCTGTTCTTTATGCAGTGGAGGGCAAGACTTACAGATAGACAAAGGGAGATGAGTGAAGTCATTCTTGTGACCCTAAAACGAAAAAAAAAAATGCCTCAAGATCTCTGGGCTAATCAGAAAGTCCGGTAGCTTCAAGCATACTTGCCAGCCTCTGTGTCCTGAGAAAGCTCTAGTCTCTTATTTCAAGGCCAGCGGTCTGCAGATCTCAAAGAAAGCAAAATAGTTCTATTACAGATCAGGGGCTTTAAATCAGCGGACAAGGAGTGTGTTAACTTGAAGCAAGTTAACCCTTAGGACCAGCTGGAGTGCTGTTGCAGTTTCATTTGTTGAACAGGATCACAGGAGTAGCAGTAAGGACTAAATTTATCTTTGGCCTGTCAGATCTTTAATATCCTATATAGATATGGTGCCACTGGGAGCCCCAAGTATTTATTTAATTAGTAAATGAATGGAAGAAGTGGGCACATAGGTATTCTAGAATATTGAGCAGCAGGTTTTCTTAGAAGAATCAAATGTTTAGGAGACTAGACATCTCAATGAAATTTGACTTGTAATCCTGCATTTATGTTGTTGTATTTTTTTTAACTCCCCAGAACCAGCAGTACACCAGGTTCCCTAGAGTTTGTTCTTATGTGAGTTTGCTGATAGACCTTTTACTGCCTGTTTTTCTTCCTCTCTTTGGTTTGTATTTTTGGTTTTTCAAAATGAAGATATTTTTCCTTCTAAAATCAAGTATTTAAAAAAAAAATAAGCATTCTTTTTTGTTAAAATAGACTCCAGTAGAATGCTTATGAGTTATTTTAAGGTACATACCAACGTCTTTAATAAGTAGCTGTCATACATGAAGCCAGAATTCTTTCAGGCAGCGTGCAATGAATTAATAATCAATTTAATAGATCTCTGTAATACTTTATGACACACTTACCTCATTTAATGCCTTTTTATCCAGCAGCATAAAGCTAAAACATTTCATTTAAATTTTGGTAACTACATAGCACAAATGTTAGGGCACAGTGTGCCTAGAATTACTTATCAACTCATGAAATAGACAAGATTCTTTCCTTCTTCAGCCTTCATTCAGCTACCTAGGGGGAAAAATGGTAATATGGCCTTTCTCGTGTAAGAGGTATTGGAGAACTAATGAAGTAAATATTGTTAACTACATGGAAAAAAAGATGCCTATGACTTCAAAGTGTGACTATAGAGTCACGAAACCCTGACCCTTCCTGCAAACATGCTGTTAATTATTTTTTAAAAGACAGTGTAGTCTTTTCAAGTAGTCATTTTAGGAAGCTAAACACTACTAAAAGTACTGCTGCTAGTCACAATTATTTTGAATATTTTGCAATTTCTAGTCCATTTATAAGTAACAAAAACATGCTTTTAGGATCACTTTTACAAGAACTAGTTTTTTGTATTTTTTCATTAAAAAACTATATGACTCAGTTTTAACCCATACTTTATTTGAAAAACTTGATAAAATGGTTTCTGCATGATTGTGAAACTTATTCGAACCTTCAAGATTTTACCACTATTAAGGATGCTTAAAAGATTATTTGAAAAGCTATAAAAGCAATTTCAAAAGGGTGATTTAGTAATAGTTTTTTTTTTTTTTTTAAAGACTTTATTTATTTGACAGAGAGAAACACAGCGAGAGAGGGGACACAAGCGGAGGGAATGGTAGCGGGAGAAGCAGGCTTCCCGTGGAGCAGGGAGCCCGACACGAGGCTCGATCCCAGGCCCCTGGGATCATGACCTGAGCCGAAGGCAGACGCTTAACGACTGAGCCACCCAGGCGCCCCAGTAATAGTTTTAAATAATGGTAACATTCTTAGGATAACTTTACATCCTTCCCAGAGTGAATATTCTGAAGGGGACAATGCCTACTTGAAAGCTAAAGTTCTATGTCTGTGTGTATTTTTGTACATATATTTATTTCTATGTGTACATTTGCATGTTAAATATTTTGAAACTAATAATTTGTATCATACCCTGATGATTGATCGTAGTTCACAATAAAATGGGGACGTAAAAATACCTACATTAAAAAACCTTGTTTTGGTGCATCTTCATGGCTCAGTAGGTTAAGCATCCAACTCTTCGTTTTGGCTCAGCTCATGATCTCAAGGGTCGTGGGAAGGAGCTCCATGTTGGGCTTCATGATGAGCTGTGTGAACACAGAGTCTGCATAAAATCGTCTCTGTCCCTCCCCCTGCACGCAAGCACGTGCCCCATCTCTGTCTCTCTCTCAAATCTTCAAAAAAATATCTTTTTTCACCCTAGTATATGATAAAGTGTATAAAAATAGAATCATATTGATGAAACACAAGTATTCTTGGTACTGTAAGCATTAACCACTTAACAAGGTATTTTATTGCTTTCTTAGATTTTGGGGAAAATCTAAGGAAATGACTTGAATGGCAAATCTTTTAGAAAGGTGGAAAAGCTAATAAGAGAATTAGATTCGTTGCATTTTTTTATTCTGATGAATTTCTCTGTAGCAAGCAGAAATATTAAAGAAGATTATATTAATAATAGAACTGGCCTCAAATTCTTCAGTTTCTTTATCTGATTAATTCACTGATGGTTTGATAGCTGGAAAACTTTAAAAACAATCAGTAGATCATTAGCACGCATTTTTAGAGGAGCTGCAAAACATCCTTCATAAAATGGCTGAGCTAAGGATGAGAGTTACTCTGATTGAGAATTGCTTGTCCTATTTAGAAGCCTATTTAAAAAATTCATGCAAGGGACCAGAATTGAAGTATGGACACCAATGTAGACAGCTTTTAATGAATAGTATGGACAGGTGAGCCAGTGGTACAATGAGTAAGTTGAAGACTGTTTACTTAAACTTTATTTAATAGAGATAGAAATTAAAAGTGAGGTATATTTTTCTGGCTATACTCTCTTTGAGTTTTTGGTTTTAGGGCAAAAACCATTCTTTCTCAGACTACTTGTCTTTAGGATAATATATAAATTGTATAATAAATATATAGCTACCCCTATCTGACTTAAAACCAGCTAAGGCTATATAGTTTTAAGTAAAGCTTTCTCTTTTCTAGTCATTATGCTGTTGGCTCACCAAATAACCATATCCTTTCCCAAGTTAGTGTTTTGACTTAGTTTCCTTGCTCAAAGTATCCGTTTCTCTCCATTCTACTTGACTAACGCTCTCTAAATCCTCTCTAACCTTTAAGACCCAGCTGTAATACCACTATTTATCACAAAGCTTTCCCTGACTCCCTATTCTTTTTTAGTTTACTAGATAGTTCTGTGTGTTGGTTACTTCTTTCTTTGTTGTGTATTATTTCATTTATTTTCTATTTGAACTTGTTCTCCACCTGGATTTTTTCCCTCAAAGGCACAAGTCATACCTTAAATACATATATTTTTTCTGATTCATATGTATGAACTAGAACACTGGATAATAGGGTGTATTAACTTTTAACATTAGATTTATGAAATAAATTTGTTAATCAGATATTCAGGTACAATTTTTTCATGCTTCATAATTACATCTGTTAGTGTTCCAGTAGAAAACAGGTCGCAGTCTCAAATGGGGTAATGGAGAAGAGTTAGACTTGAAAGGTATGTTTGCATTAAAATAAACCCACAATGGATGGTGAAGTATCCCAGGACTAGCAGTAGTGGGAGCCATGGCCCTCTGTGGGCCTGAATGAATATTAAGAAGGGAGTCATGACTAAAACCCAAAGAGGGTAGCTCGGAAAGACTGTCCAACTACAGCTCTGGCCTTTCTCTGACCAGGCGGGGAAGGAGCAGGGGAAATAACTACCCCAGCTTCACTCTCATGCAGTCCTGTGATGGCCTGGTTTTTTTTTTTTCCTGGTCTAATTTAGTTACTGTCGTGCAAGAACCTTTTACTTGTGAGTGATGTACTTCATTTGAATCACTATTTTGGTTTTTTTCCCTTGTGATATTAGCTGGTATGATATTATTATACATCCCTTCTCAATTATTTGTTTATTCTCTCACGTTTTATGTTTTGCTTGTGTAGTGCACAAGTGGGAGACATAGAACTGTCTGCACGGTCATTGGCAAATCTGTCCCTCTACCATTTCACCCATGTGACTTATCTGAATCAATCAGGATTGCTCATTTTTCTCTTTCTGTCATTTTGATAGATCAGTGAGTTTCAGTCTTAGCTTTATGTAGTTCTCAATGCAATGAATCTGATTCAAGCAGGTTTAGGACTGAGAGTCTGTCTGTTTATTTATTGAGCATCTGTTCTTTTAAAAAGTATTCACATACTTCAGATACGCAACACGTGGGAAGCGCTGACAAAGTTAATCACTTTGACCCAAAGGTCAAAGGTTGTAACCTCTTTTCTCCTCATTGTATGTATAGCACTGTAAGTAAGGCTCAAATGCAATTCTCATGTTACTTTATGTACTCTTGGAAGCAAAAAAAAAAAAATGTTTTAGATATTTAACTTTGAGAAATGCTTATAATACAGGGTGCAAGGTATGTGGTTTCCCCATTACTAAAAATATTTTGAAGTTTAGAAATATCATAAAACATTTCAAATAAACAAATAATAATACAATGAAGACTCATGTTTTCATTACTTAGTCAAATAAAAATTAACATTTTACCATTTTTTCTGATTTTTTAAAAGATAAGATTTAAGCCCCTTATATTCCTTCTTAGTGGTTATGATTATCCTAAACTTGGTGTCTTTTATTCCCATTCATATTTTTAAACTTACACTACCTCAGCATGTATCTGTAAATAAAATATAACATTGTTGCATGTGCCCTAAATTTTTTTTGTAACTGTTACTATGCTGTGTACGTCATTTTTTAGTGAGTATATTTCTGGAGCCTTTTTTCTTTAAAATAATTGAATATTTTTTCTAGATACATATACTTTAGTTTGATTTTATTGCTATACATTATTGAATTATATCAGTGAACAAAAGATTTATCAGATCTATTGCAAAGTGTTGCTAAAGTGGACATTCTTATATATTTTTTATGTACATAAAAACCTAGATGTAAAACTGTAAATCAGTAGATAAACATTCTCTCTTACCACATTTTGCCAGGTTGCTTTCCAAAATGGTTGTGCCTACTTATACTTCCCATAGCTGTTTATGAGATTCTTGATGTAACTCCGTATCATTTTTCACACGGGATATCGTGAGATGTCTAAATTTTCCTCAATGTAATAGTCATGAAATGGTATCTTATTCTAATTTTAACTTTGCCCATTTCTGGTGAAATTGAGCACTTTCCATGTGATTACTAGCCTTTTGCATTTCCTCTTCTAGAAATAGTGTTTTCCTAAGTTTTGCAGTTTTTTATCTTACTGATATAAATTATTTCTAGGTAAGAAGTAAACATGCCATATAGCTTAACACTGGAATATCCACAAAATTATTAACCTCATAACAAGTTGTACAAGTTTCCCAGTTCAAAAGTGGTATCTGAATAGCAGCTTCCATTTTTCATTAAGTTCCTGTGAAGACGTAGAATGAAATGAAAACACAAAATAAAACAAAAAACCTCATAAAACACAAAAACCAGGAAAGAAAGTAACCCCAAGAAGCTGATTGTCCTCTGCTAACAAGAATTTCTCTACGTTAGCACCTTCATTCCCTATGCCCCCCTTGCTGTTGATACAGACTGCCTGATAGATACAGACTAAGAGGCTTCTTCCTGCCCTTCATTCAATTCCCTCAGTAGGTAGGTCCTCTTCCGACGAGCAAACTGGGAAGACGTCCCTCTCAGCCTCTCAGATAGTGCTCTGAACCTCCTAGATGTTCCTTCCCTTGCTGTGTTCCACGCAAATATCAGCAAGTGCACAGGTGGGAACGTAGCGGGGTTTGTGGTGGGTGCCACTGAGCGTTTGGAGAACTGTTACACAAAGAACCCTGTTGACAGTATATGGCAGAACTGCAGTTGTATCTGTTTGCATGGGTCCTGTCGGTTTCCCTCCTAGGGAAACGGATGGGCATTAAAGGGTGGGGCATGGTGCCCCCTCTGAAGAACAGGAGAGAACAGGAACCAGTTGGCGAAAGCCCTCTAGAGACAAGGAAACCGGATTGAGTGCTTGGTGGGTTTTAGCACGCTCTGCCACCGTAGATCTGAGTAGGTGGGCAGAAGAGTGATCATGGTAATTTTTTTACTTTGTTTCACACCAAGTCTAGTCAGGTCTTCCTGTGATTCATTCCTAAAAAGAAATCTCTGAAATACTGTGGAACAGAGGAAGGTTTATTATTAAAAAGAACTGTGATATAACATTAATTTCAAAGACTTCATAGGTAGTAGTTGCATGAATAATAGTTTTGTATCCAGAGTATTCAATTTATGCTTCAGGGGTTCTGCAGATAGTGAAATATTGAAGCTCTTCTTTTCTGTTGTCAAGATGATATTTTGGAATCCCTTAAAAGCTTTCATGTGAGGGGACAGTGCCACTGCTACCTTCTGAAATATTGGTATTCTGAAAAAAAAATTCAAAAATTGAATCAGTTTCATTAGGCAGTCTTACTGATCATCATTCAGTGTTTTTTTTTTTTTTGTGAAATGATACATGTTAGATACACTGAATCATGAGTAACTGCTCTGAATGTGGGAGAAATCAGTGCATCACAGGTGCAGAAACATTTAAAGAAGGCAAGCCAAACCGTACATTCTTTAGTAGCCTCTGAGGGCCTCAGTGAAGGAGAGGACAGAAAGAACGACTAGTGCGGCATGGCCATTTTAGGATTATCATAAGCCACGTATTCTTAGTTAAGAGCATCATTGAATTTCATAGTGATCCATGATGAAGGACTGTCTATGTAGAACAGCACGGTTCTACATAGAAAAGCATTTGCTTGCCAGATGATGGTAAACGGGAGAATAAATGATAGGTATGTCATGATGTAAGGTACACAAAGTCAATGCAACTGTTAAAAGTAAAGAAGTACCAATATCCACATGGTAAGTTAGGGGTGTGTGCAGTTTTGATAGGCTCTGTTGATTTATTGGACCCTGTTTTATTGTTAGAATGGTTAAAGGAGAGTACTTCCGAGGCCACCCAAAAGCTGATCAAACTGGAAGTAGATTCTGATAATTGTAACTAGTTACTGTTTCCATGCCTTACCTTCTGCTCTTAACTGTAGTCATCTAAGATGTCAGCAGGAGGGGAACAGGGGTGGGCAGCCTGTAGTGTTTTTGCCTTCTCTGTTCCAGTAGATAGCTTAACAGAGAGCACTTTGCCCCATCCCAACTTTAAACTGTCCATGAGGACTTCAATCCACTTCACTCCTCTTATCCTTATAAATCTTAAGACTCAAGAAAATAAGAACTTTGTCTTCACAGAGGGATGACAATAGTTTAGGAAGTTACTTAACTTCTCTAGGCCTCAGTTTCCTTATCTATAAAATGAAGTTAATAATACTTACCTCACAGGAATGTCCTGATTAAAGGAGCTAATGCCATTTAATAAGTACTGTACTCAAAAATACTAGCTAGTATTTAAAATAATACCAACCCTTTGACTTCATGTTATATATAGAGAGATTTCAATTTAAAAATTTAAAAAATATAAAGAGCGTATGTCTCTCTGGCCCTTTGCCAATTAAAAAGAGAAAAAGTCTAGTTTTCTGATGGATTGCTCCATAGGGGTTTATAAATAATTTGAATACGTCCAGAAACTCATAGTCCTCAAACCACATATGATGTCATGCAACTCAGTGTTCTAAGACGGAGCCTCTAAAAGTCAACCTCTATAACAGCTTTATGAGGCCAAGACCAGTTTCCTTTGGTGGTGTTTGCCAGAGTACCCTGGTGATGCCAATAAATGTTGCCTTGACTTTAAGCAGAGTAAGGAAGTGATTTTTTTTTTTTTGTCTTGCCTCTGCTTACTCACTTACTCACTCGGTCAACTGATGGGTGCCCCACACTGTGTCAGCCCTATAGTAGATGGAACTGTCAAGAGGCTTGTAATTCAACAAGGAAGATCGACGTGGAACAAGTAATTAAAAGTGTGATGAATGTTCTGAGGGAGAACTAGAAAGGTCTCTGGTGGAAAATAATAGTTTATTATCCCCACCTCCTCCAAAGGGGGTATTTAAGCTGAGACTTGAAGGATATGGAGGTACTCCCTAGAGGCTACAGGTGAGCTCTCCAGGGATCCATCGATAGGAGTAGGAGGAGGAAGCCATTAGAGAAGAGGATCTGAAAAAGACTGGACTGCTGGACTGTAGGGCTAACGGGGGCAGAGCACGGGCAGCAGCCTTGCCAGCAAAGCACGAGGAAGCCTCTAAAGGAAGCAGGAGAGAACTGATTGGTTTTGCATTTTCAACAGACTCTTCCTTCAGCATAGGGAATAAGATGTTTCAGATGTTCATATAGTAAAATTTTGGTGACCAGAACCATAATTTCTGGCCTAGAATTTGTGAGGCCGCACATTTATTTGCTCATTGTTTATAGAGCGTATGGAATGAAAGTCTTCTTTTCTCCACAATTCTCCCTTGGTCTGTTAGAAAAATTCTATTCCATCCTACTTGGGTTTTTTGGGGTTTAAGATTATATAGAAAGAGTGTGTGTGTGTGTGTGTGTGTGTGTGTGTGTGTGTGTGTATGTATGTGTGTGTACCGAGTTGGGGAGGGGCAAAGGGTGACCGAGAAGGACAAGAAGACTTGCCCACTGAGCATAGAACCCAATGCAGGGTTCAATCCCAAGACTCTGGGATCATGACATGAGGCGGAATCAAGAGCCGGATGTTTAACTGATTGAGCCACCCTGGCTCTCCTCCATTCTATCTTTTTTGAAAATAAGAGCAAGGAAGCTTTAGCCCTCAATCCGCCTTAATCCTCTTCCCTCACCTTCCTTTCTGAATTTTCAAGTATTCAGGACAAATTCTAAGAATCATGGCTGTAACTCTGAGTAACATGGCTAAATAATAAGGATAAGAAGTTTTTCTTGGACAGGAGAGACTACCAGTTAGGATAACCTGAAACCTATGTTCCAGATAGCTAGAAGCTGTCTAGAAATGTTTGATTATGTATCATGTAGATTCACAGATGAAAATGCAACAAAGTAAAAGAAAGCAGAGGAACCAAAAAGAACAAGGGTGGGGAGAGCTTGGAAAGTAGACACAAGACAGAAACTGTCCTTGCTCTTGGAGTGAGGTTGCCTAGGTTCAGTGATATAGGAGCTTGTGTCTTTTGTTTTGTTTTTACTTGGGGACTTGGATTTTAATACTTTTAGTCATCCAGGAGAACAGGATCCTTGGGTACATGTGAGGGCGGGGAGTTGGCAACAGAAACTTCCCAGTAAAGCCAGGATTTAGAAAGGGTAACATTCTCAGTATAACAGTAGATTGGGGGAGAAAAAAACAAAAACAAATGTCATCTGCTGACACAGAGATTATAGAAAACTCTATATTGACCTAGTCTCTGAGCAGAACACAGAGAAAAGTCTCATTTGAAAATTCTCTTTATTAACTTTTTGAAAAAATTTTATAAAAAATTTTAAACATACACAGAAATAGAAAGAATGTCATAATGAATCCTCATGTATCCATCAGCCAGCTTCAATAGCTGCTATTCTTTCATTTTTCTTTTTCCTACATTATGTTATTTGTTTCTGTATTACATAATTATGCCTATGAATAACCAAAGTTACAGTATTTATCTCTAGCCTGAGGACCTTTAAAAAAATATAACTAGAGCATTATATTATCACATCCACAAGGTTAACCATTTTTTAGTATGGTCCAATACCTAGTTCATGTGTCCTTTTCCCCATTTGTCTTAAAAACATATATTTTTTTGAGTTGATTTCTTTGAATCAGGATTGAAACATGGTCTACACATTGCATTTGATTGATATATCTCTTAAGTTTCTCCTCCGTCTTAAAAATTCGTTTGTTGAAAAAAAAAAACCAAGTCATTTGTGGAATTTTTCACTTTCTGTATATGGCCAGTTGTACGCTTATGGTGTCATTTAAAATGTCCCCTTCATTTAGTATATAAAACAGTTTTCAGATTTCGATGCTTGCTTGATTTGGTTCTGCTTAATTTTTTTTTTTCTTTAAAGAATATAGATCACGCTGAGTACTTTTAACTTCATTATGTCAGGAGGCACATTGTGTTTGGTTGTTTTTATGGCCTGAAAAGGGTCCTTGCAAATTAATATGTTGAAGAGCTAATTCCTAGTATCCCAGAATGTGACTGTGTTAAGAGATAAAGCCTTTAAAGAGGGGCTTAGGTTAGAATGCAGCTGTTTGGGTAGGCCTCTCTCCAGCCTGATCAGTATCCTGATAAGCACAGGAAATTTGGATTCACAAAAAGACGTCAGGTTGTGTGCCTCCAGAGACCATATGAGGATCCATTAGAAGGAAGTCCTCTAAAACCCTAAGAGAAAGACCTCAGAGAAGACCAATCCTGATGGTCCCTTGATTTTAGACCTCTAGCTTCTAGAACTGTGAGAAAAATTTCTGTTATTAAAGCCATCCAGTCTGTGGTACTTTGTTATGGTAGCCTTAACAAACTAATAGAGTTGTCCTCTATTTACTTAACGGTTCTTTAGTGATGATGTTAGGGTTGATCTTTGAGTTCATGTGGTGTAGCCTTGTGTATATATTATAAAATAATGTTCATAATCCTTTTTTTCTAATGTTTTTAGTATCTACTGATCATATTTTTCCCTAAATCTGGCATTTTATTAGGGGTTGAAAATGGTAATTGTATTAATCACCCTACATTTATGAGCATGATGCCTCATGAGTTTTTCCTCATTAACTATTTGGTTCCCCTAAAACCAAAGCAAAGGGAGAATAAATGCTTGATTGGATTCTTTCCCTTTATCCATTTTCAGATTCTCATGTCCTTTCAATCACCTGAGAAGCCTTAACTTCAGACTTTAGATACTGAGTTTATACCACCAGAATGAGCCAGGGGACCCCCCCCCCCCCAAACTGAGAAACTTCCCTCAACAGTATTTTCATGCTGGTGATGTCCCTTCAGCACCTGTTCAGTGTGAAACTGCTCTTTTTGGAAAGACGGGTCCTCAGACAGGGCCCCATACTTGTCTCGTGGTAGAGTTTATATTCCAAGATTACAGAATTCAGGAGGAACTGAGTGAGAATGAGGGGTCAGTATTTGGTCCTTTTCCATACTTAAAACCTTGTAGATCTTAACCATTGTCTGGCTTTAAGGAACCATCCCCTATTTAAATCTCCTGCTCACTCTTTACAAGTCTAGATTAGATTCCTAAATCCAGCTGTGTACTTAATAGTTACATTTGCAAGTCAAGGGGCGCCTGGGCAGCTCAGTCAGTTAAGCCTCTGCCTTCTGCTCAGGTCATGAGCCCAGGGTCCTGGGATCCAGCCCTGTGTTAGGCTCCCTACTCAGCGGAGAGCCCACTACTTCCTCCTTCTCTGCCTACTTGTGCTATCTCTCTGACAAATAAATAAATAATGTTTTTTTAAAATGAAAGTTAAATAGGCCTCTCAAATTTAATAAATCCTAAACTGACTTCTGATCTACCCTCTTCTTGAACCTGCATCCTTCCCCTTTATCAGTTGATGGCAGTTTCATCCTTAAAGTTGCTCATACTAAAAAATTTGGAACTATACTTGATTCTTCTTAGACCCTATATTCACTTTCTGGAAATCCTGTTTGCTCTGTCTACAATGTATATCCAGAATTTGACCGTTATTTACTACTACCACCACTGCTCCCACCCTGATCAGAGTCTTTTTATCTTTGGCTGGATAAGTGCAGCAATGTTTTTCATTATAATGAAGTTCATCTGATAGAAGACTTAGTAGATGGTTTTAATAACCACATTTCTGCCTTATACTTAGAATTTTACCGTGAACTTGGGTCACCTCGGTGGCCCATTCAGTTAGGTATCTGCCTTTGACTCATGTCATGATCTTGGGGTTGTGGGGTTGAGTTGGGTCCCCTGCTCAGCAGGAGAGTCTGCTTCTACTTCTCCCTCATGCTCTCTTTCTCTCCATCTCAAATAAATGCAATCTTTTTTTTTTTTTTTTTTAAAGATTTTATTTATTTGACAGAGAGAAACACAGCGAGAGAGGGAACACAAGCAGAGGGAATGGTAGCGGGAGAAGCAGGCTTCTTGCAGAGCAAGGAGCCTGATGCGGGGCTTGATCCCAGGACTCTGGGATCATGACCTGAGCTGAAGGCAGACGCTTAATGACTGAGCCACCCAGGCACCCCTCAAATAAATACAATCTTAAAGAAAAAAGAATTTTATCTAAAACTAAATCTTACGGCTTTTTCCTGGAGCTTACAGATAATAGGGAGAAACAAATATATGCATTAGTGTCATACCTGGTGGTACAGTGACTTGATTACTAATCAGAGGCTTAAGTAACTCATGAACTATTCAAAGCTAAAAACTACTTGAGGAAGAGCAAGCAGTAAAATACCCAGAGCTGTAAACCCTTTTGGGGAGAAGATGATGGGATAATTAAGTAAAAAAGCCCAAGGTTTTTGGCTTCTAGGTCAGTGCTTTATCCACTGGGACATACCTACTTTTTTTTTTTTTTTCTGAGTCTCAGTTACTGACAGTCTTTCCCAGTAAGAATATAGTTGCCTCTCTAGCTAACAAAAAGCCTCTCTGTAACTGTTCCTTTTGCCTAGAGGAAAAATGGATTTTGAAGCCAGGTTAGGGTGCTTATCTTTGCTGCCACTTTCTTACCTGAATCGTTTCCTAGTTGTGGATACTTGACCCATCAAAAAGAATATAGCCATCCAATAAAAGCATGGCAAGTTAGACAACTACTTAGTACCACCATTTGATTAAGACCATGGCTCACATCATATTAATATATTTTACATAAAATAAATACCTTATGGCTCTTACTTATTTTCGAAGAAATCAGTTTGAGAAACATTTGGGGAAATAACCCTCTTTTAACCTCAGGATCAATTCTTTATTGAGACTTTTCCCTCTCAGAACCCTAATAATTTTGTGTACTCTCTCCCACTCAGCTGGCTTAGAACCCCTCTCAAACTTCACATACATTTTCACAGTACATGTGTTTGTTGTTCTCCATATTCTCTGACAAAATAGTCGATGCTTGGCAAATAGTTAATGAATATTGTAGCTTCAAAGCACAATTTAAAATTTTAAACAATGTCCTGATTTTATTTTCTTCTTTCTGCTGTCTCCTCTCAGTCCATTTAGGGATATTATTGGCAGTTTTATTTAAAATACATTAGACATATTTTAGATGCCTCGAAAATCCCCAAAATGACTAAATCTATTACTAAAACAAAAAATGGCAGACTTTGTGGTGATTTCTAATATTTACACGTGAATACAAAAATACACCATTTATTTGTAAATTGTATTTTGCTTTCCTTACAGTTCTGTTAATTCTGTGTGTAATTTCTACCTTTTCTTATATTTTCCCCTTAGAAAGTAGCATGAAGAAATTAGTGAACATATGGGTCCTACACACTCATTTTCATTCATCTTTAGATTTCATTCCTTCTTTTTTAATTTTAATTTTTTTTTTTTTTGACAGAAAGAGCGCATGTGCATGTGTGTGTGTAAGTGTGAGGAGTGAGGGCAGAGGGAGGGAGAGAATCTTAAGCAGGTTCCATGCCCAGCACAGAGCCAGTCGTGGAGCTCAATCTCACGACCCTGAGTCACCACCTGAGTTGAAATGAAGAGTCATAGGCTTACCTGACTGAGCCACCTAGGTGCCCCTAATTCATTCATTCATTTTACCAAAGAATGGTAGCAGTTAAAATGGGCTAAATTAATCAAAATACAAAAGTTACAAAATGTCTGTGCTTCGTTAATGATTTTTTTTTCCAATTCTTAAAAGTATGACTTGTATTGAAAAACTGCAGTGAGCACTCAGGACTGAATGTCTGAGGTATATGTGTGAGAGAAAGAAAAGGAAAAAGGAGAAATTTAAAAGAATAAAGAGGGGGTAATGCATTGTAGTATGGAGCTTAAGAAATTACAGGAGAAGGTAGAAAGTAACTGGGTAGCTATTACAGCATCAAATTCATAATACCTTTTCTCCTTAAAGTTAAATATGCTTTGCATCATGCCTAAGAGTTCAGCATTTCCAGGGGAGGTAGAAGAGAGGATGGGTGACGGGTAAGTAGATGGAAATGAACTACTCAGTGCTTGGTTATCGACAGAAGTTGGGTGCTTTTCAAATAAAATGTGTCTGGATGTGAATACCAAAGTATATGCAGCACCATTTAAATAAAGCTGTTGAAGTTGACTTTATCATGTTTGAATCCAGAAGTGTATAACATCAGTAGTTACTGAGGAAGATTGAGTCCTCTTTCTGTGATTTGTCACTTGGATATTTTTAGAATTAATAATTTGCTGGCTCTAATTGCCGTTTTAGTCACTGTAGCTACTAAGTCTAGAATTGCAGAATTGGCAGTTTAGAAGACAGCCAATTCAGTCTCTTATTTGTACTTACACAGGATCTGATACCCTTGAGAAAGACTGGAAACTAATGCAAGAGGAATGCTGAATTGTAAGCTAGCTTTCACTAAATAACGTGTGTTCTAGAAATAACTCCTGAGCCACATAAGGTTTATAAATTCAATAGAGATCTGGTCGTATGTATAAGACCTCTTTTTAATTTCTGCTTAATATAAGCTCCTGATGTGTCATTACACAGGTCACAAGCAAATGTAGTGACTGTTCATTACTTTGAAAACTCAGTCATTTATATTTTTGTAACTTTTTACTGACAGTTGGTTACAGTGTTATTAATACTTTCATTGGCTTGCTTACATTCGGGCACATTTTATTCTTCTTCTTCTTTTTTTTTTTTAAAGATTTTATTTATTTGACAGAGAGAAACACAGCGAGAGAGGGAACACAAGCAGAGGGAATGGTAGCGGGAGAAGCAGGCTCCCTGCTGAGCAGGGAGCCCGATGTGGGGCTTGATCCCAGGACCCTGAGATCTGACCTGGGCCGAAGGCAGACGCTTAACGACTGAACCACCCAGGCGCCCCTCATTTCATTCTTCTGTGTTGACAATACACATCGACCATCAGCAAGGGGAGCTAACCTGGCAGTAGTGTACAAAATAATACCTGTGCAGGTTATTCTCATTAGAGTTACTACATTAGATGTTCTCTTAACATTCATAATCATGGTTCCAAAGCCCACTTTTGTAAAATAGTTGTGGATTGCTTCTGGGGTTACTGTGTCCTGTGTAACAATGAGATTTCTCTTTCATTAAGAACATTCTGCATTTTATATTACAAAAGGAATAATCCTTCTCAGTTTATGGAGACAGAATATACCAAACATTTCCAGTATACAACCTTTAGCTGATAAACTATGCCTTAGTCTAAAAGCTAAAAATACACCATGATGCTTTTAAGCAAAATGATGATGATAATAATAATATACACATTTTTAATTTAAGCCCCAAAAGGTATGACCAGTGTGTTTAACCTGTAGTGGAATATACCTATTTTGCAAGTCATTTTCTCTCTGATTTTAGTAGTCATTCTCTAAAAAATGATTCTCTAAAAAGTCATTTAGTAGTCATTCTCTAAAAAATCCTGCTAGACATCAGTATATTTTTATTAACCTTATGTATGCAGGATGTATATATGAACTACTTGGTGCCTGGTGGCTCACTGGGTTAAGCATCTGCCTTCAGCTCAGGTCATGATCCCAGGGTCTTGGGACTGAGCCCAACGTCTGGCTCTCTCTGCTCAATGAGGAGTCTGCTTCTCCCTCTCTCTCTCTGCCCCACCCCTGCTCATGCCCTCTCTCTCTCTCTCAAATCAATAATTAAAATCCTAAAAAAAAAAAAAGAAAGCAAAACTCCAATTTCTCTTAAGAGTTGTGATTTTTTTTTTTTTTAACTGATGTCAGTATTAGACTAAGACTGACTTTTCTTCTTTTCTTTCTTTTTCTGCCTCTCTCTCTCTCTCCCCCCCTCCATGGAATCATTCCTTTATAAGAGGTAGTATCTGTTTTGGTTGTACATTAAAGATGAATCCTATCTCATCAGCAGAAAATAGACTCCCGCTGACATGTTTATAGACTTACTGCTTCCAAGCCAGTCTTCAGCAGACCTGAGGGGTATAGACCCTTCATCATTTCGATAACAACAGTAACATCCACTCTGCTGAGTTAACATGGTAATGAGAGTTGAGGTTAACATCAACCCTTACGATAGTATAGTTTCTTTAGCTTTTTCTTTAAAAAAAAAAAAAAATTAGAAATGTTATTCACTCTGAGATAGTTTGAACTGGCTAAATCAGTTTAGTGTTTTATTTTCTAATTTGGTATGCATTACTCATATCAAATTTTTACCAATTTTACATCCTTTGGTTCTAATGTTTAAGAAATTCATAAATAATTGATAAGGGACCTGCAAATTCTTTGGCCATATTGCTTTCTTTTTCACTAACAGATAACTTTTACCTTTTGAGGAATTATGAACTAAATATTTGCTTTTATGCCAGAACTTTTATTTTATATTCTTTAACAGGAAACACAATAAAACGTGAGCATTCTAATAATGTGAAAGTTGAGAAAACTGGCTTGGTATCTCTAGGTACTACTATGGACTAAATTGTGTTCCCCTTCCTCCATATCTATATGGTGATGTCCTAACCCCTAATTTAACTTTTTTTGGAGTTAGAGCCTTTAAGGAAGTAATTAAGGTGAAATGAGGTCATAGGGTCGGGTTCTAATCCAATAGGAATGTAGCCCTAATTCCTCCAAAAAGAGATTACCTTTCGATCTAATCAGCCTTCTCAACAAACACAAAGAATAGAGATGAGATTTTACCAGCAGAGACATGGCCAGTTTGAACTAAAAGGGAGAAAGGAAAGGGAGGCTTTTAAATTTATGGGATCCTATAAAACAGGAAAAGAGAGCTACCCTGCTGTGAACACATCTTATCCTTCAAGAAAAGGGAAGAATGACGGCGAGGGTAACCGAGATGAGCACGATTGCCATTGCCTGTCCAGGCGCTGAGGACACAGGCCCAGAGGGCAAGGCTGTCCCTTCCTGTGTGTCATAGTGCGGCCACCTTTGCACTTTCATCTGGCCAGGCTGTCATTGCCCATAGCCTCAGGGGCAAGACTGCCTCCCATGGCCAAGGGTGCCGAGCGGCCTGTGCAGTGGACAGAAGACAAAACTACCACCTCCGTGGGCCCTGAAGGGCAGAACATTGAGCCCAAGGAAATCATTGTTGAGCCTTAATATCCAATGAAATTTGGCTTGCTAAGTTTTGGACTCGCCTGGGACTTATCTCCTCTTTTCTTTCAGATTTTTCTCTTCAAAGATTTTATTTATTTACTTGACAGAGAGAGAGAGATCACAAGCAGGCAGAGACACAGGCAAAGAGAGAGGGGGAAGCAGGCTCCCAGCTGACCAGAGAGCCCGATGTGGGGCTCGATCCCAGGACCCTGAGATCATGACCTGAGCCGAAGGCAGAGGCTTTAACCCACTGAGCCACCCAGGCGCCCCTAGATTTTTCTCCTTAAATTGACTTTTTTTTTTTAAAATTTAACACATCAGATAAAAAAAAAGTCATTTTTGTACTCCATTCATAGAACTGTCTATCCTCTGCTTGTTCGACCATTTTATTTTAGAAGCACATAATTGTTCTGGTGTTACAGGTTCACAGCTGTAGAAAAATTTTGCCTCAGGAATACTTCAGTGGTCACCCATACTTGACTTAGATGCTACTTGGGAATGGGAATTGACTCTGGAATGGGTTAAGATTTTTGGAGCTGTTAGGATAGGGTGAATGTATTTTGCATGTGAGAAGGACATGCATTTTGGGGACTAGAGAAAGAAGTGTAGACTAAACTCTGCCCCCAACCTACCCCACCAAATCTATGTGTTCAAACGCTAACCCCCAATATGATGGTATTTGGAGATAGGGCCTTCAAAAATGTAACTAAGGCTATATGAAGCCATAAGGGTGAGGTCATAATCTAAAAGACTGCTATCCTAATCAGAATTGGAAGAGGCACCAAAAATGTACGTTGACTGTGGAAAGGCTATGTGAAGATACAGGGGGAAAGCAGCTGTCTGGAAGATAGAAAGAGAGACCGAAATTTCTGATACCCTAATAGTGGATTTCTAGTCTCCAAAACTTGAGCAAATAAATTTCTGTTGTTTAAGCCACCCAGTCTGTGGTATTCTGTTACGGTCCCAAGTAACCCAAAATACGTATCGTACCTGTTCTACAATGCAGACATTTTTCATATATTTAAAAAAACCAGTATTATGTCAAATTTCAGAGGAAGAGCTATTTTGAATTATTTAAATAACCAAGGCAAAAATAAATTTACCCTATTTTGTTAATGAATACTAATAACTTCAAGTAAATAATGCTGTTACTAGACACCAAAATAATTATATATTTTTTAATTAATACACTTTATTTTATTTTATTTTTTTTAAAGATTTTATTTATTTGACAGAAACATAGCCAGAGAGGGAACACAAGCAGAGGGAATGGTAGCGGGAGAAGCAGGCTTCTTGCCGAGCAGGGAGCCCAATGCAGGTCTCGATCCCGGGACCCTGAGATCTGACCTGGGCCGTAGGCAGACGCTTAACGACTGAGCCACCCAGGCGCCCCAATTAATACACTTTACTTTTAGAGCAGTTTTAGTTTTAAAAAAAAAAATGAGCAGAAAGTAAAGAAAGCGCCCATGTATTCCTCTCCCTCTGTACAGTTTCTCCTATTAACATCTACTGTTCGTGTGATACGCTTGTTAGAATTAATGAACAGATATTGGTATATTATTTTTAAAGTCCGTTGTTTACAGTGGAGTTCGCTCTTCCTGTTACGTACGGTTCTGTAGGTTTTAGCACACGTACGTCACGTACCCACTGTTGTGGTACTCGAGACTGTACGTTCACTCCCCGAAGTTTCCGCGTTCCACCTATTCATCCGTCCCTCTGTCTGCCCAGATTGTAGATAATAATATATAAAGACGAAACTGCTGGAAATCACTAATTTAAAGCTGTCTTTTTTTTTTTTTTTTTTTTTTTACTATTTTGATACAAAATTAGAATACAAAGTTCTATACATAAAACACGAAAATGAGTTTTTTGTTACTGTTTCATGTGTTGAAGGTGGTGTGGAGAGTAGCACACTGTGAACTATTATGCTTATGTGAGAGGCCTTAACATTAGCTTTTTCTATCTTAACCCATTCTAACTTGTTCAGGATTAGTTTGGATTAAAAGTCTCCTTTAGCATTTAACCAGTTCTGTGGTGATGAAAGGGGCTAGGACTGTATCCATGTCTAAACTGACTTTTGGCCCGTCAGTTTTATAATGAGAGACCAGCAGGAGCACATTGTTACATTGTCCGCATTCTCCAATTTTCCTTGGTGATGGGTAATCCCCCTCTGAGCAGAGGTAGGAAAACACATCTCTGTTCCTTGTCCCATTCCCATTGGAATTCGTTGACTTCCATCTATCATAAAAACTGACCTCATAACCAGGACTAGATGATGAAAGTTACCACTATAGACATCGCTCTGTAACTGAGCATTCTTTACCCACTGTTCTCAAATAGAGGCAACCATGGGGTTATGTGATGGAGAGGGCAACAGGGACTAATTTTGAAGTCACTGCAAGTTTTTAAAGGAATTTTTACAATAAAAATTGCTACATAGAGAAAAGGAAATGGATCACAAGGGTACAGCCTGATGAATTGCCACAAAGTGAGTACACGTACCCATAAATAAGTGCCCAGACTGAGAAACCAATTCTACATTAGAATTAATACATTACTAGTATTGCATCACTTTATTTTTAAATGTAACATTGTGTCCCAGAAGATTTCTTTTAGTAGCACGCTATGTCCTTCAAATAAGAAAACTGTGGGAAAATATTTCCCATGATTTTTATTCTTACCATGTAAACTGGTAAGAAATGTACTGGGAGAGAGGGGTGTCTTTCTGCTCATTAGTAATACTAGAAGTATTGAATGTAAATCCAGAAAGCTGAATTTAGGGGTGCCTGGGTGGCTCTGTCTGTTAAGGGTCTGATTCTTGATTTAGGCTCAGGTCATGATCTCAGAGTCATGAGATCAAGCCCTGGGTCAGGCTCCATGCTCAGGCTGGAGTCAACTTAGGATTCTCTCCCTCCCTCTTCCTCTGCCCCTCCCCCTGCTCACAAAAGCATGCTCTTTCTGTCTTTAAAATAAATAAAATCTTTTTTAAAAAGTTGAATTTAAACATTTTAAGGCAAATACATATACCAATATATAAAAGTTTTATATACAGTATCAAGTAAATGAAAGTGATGTAGTTGAGATGAAAATAAAGAAAATGAGCAGTGTGGTAAGGGAATCAAGAAATTGTGTGTGTGTGTGTGTGTGTGTGTGTGTGTGAGAGAGAGAGAGAGAGAGAGAGAAATGTTTATCCATACATGTTTTCTCCTCAGTATCATGGAACAAACTTGCTAACCACTGTGATTTATGTAGTCCTAAGAAGATGGAAATATCTGCAGCAGTTTCCTTTTCACTTACTAACTCTTTTCAGTCCTTAAACCTTTACTTTCCTTCGATTGTGTTACCTAGTAATTCTATGAAGTTGAATAATATGGTGAATAGTGAGCATCATTGTCTTTTAAAGTTTTGTGGCCAAATATTATAGTTACTAAAGTTTTCAATAAATTCCTTCCTTCTCAAGTTAACTTCCTTCTGTTTCTATAATGCTAAGTATTTTCATTTTTTAACAATGACTAAGTGAGGAATTCTAGAAGTTTTACTTTGCATCTTTTAAGGTGGTCGTGTGGGGTTTTTTTTCTTTGAATCTTAGTTTGTTGAATATATCGAATAGACTTGTTTTCCATTTTTGTACCTTCCTTGAATTTCTGAAAATAATCTTATTTGGTCAAAATACTTTGTTCTTTTAATTGATGGGTTCTGTTGGCTAGTATCTTATTTAGGCTTCTAGCATTTATGTTCATAAATAAATTGGTATATAATTTTCTTATATTCACCTTGTCTTATGTATCCTTGTCTACTTGGAATGTCAAAGTTATATTACATTTTTGGAGCTAGTCACTTAGATAAGTTATATAATTAAGTTATAAAGACTACCCTTTTCTTTTCTTTTCTTTTCTTTTCTTTTCTTTTCTTTTCTTTTCTTTTCTTTTCTTTTCTTTTCTTTTCTTTTTTAAGATTTTATTTATATGACAGAGAGAGACACAGCGAGAGAGGGAACACAAGCAAGGGAGAGCGGGAGAGGGAGAAACTGGCTTCCCGCCGAGTAAGGAGCCTGATGCGGGGCTTGATCCCAGGACCCTGGGATCATGACCTGGGCCGAAGGCAGACACTTAACAACTGAGCCACCCAGGTGCCCCAAAGACTACCCATTTCTTTTTTTTTTTTTTAAAGATTTTATTTATTTATTTATTTGACAGAGAGAGAGAGAGAGAGAGAGAGAGAGAGAGATCACAGTAGGCAGAGT
>CM053607.1:90940095-90982900 GCA_028646535.1 Procyon lotor | reverse complement strand
AAAATGTTCTGCCAAAATAAAATAAGCTAGTAGTCACAAAATGTATCATCATCATAATTAAACGGAATTTTCAATCCAGGACATAGTTCATAGAGTCCTGCTAGGCTAAGACCTGGTTACTAGTAGGTGCCTCATTAAATGAAAATTCTCTATCTTCTGATCCATGTGTAACTAATGTTATGGTAAAGGTTTAGAAATCACATTTAATCCGACACAGTTCGGCATTTTCAAAATGTGTTAATTTTTCCACAGATGAAAAGAAGCAAAGAATTGATAACTCAAAATCATAATCAAGAAGACATAAGTATTCTTCGTTGTTGGAAATGTAGAAAATGTATAGCAAATTCTGGTTGTTTGATGAAATATCTTGAGAATCAAGTGATTACGGTGAGTACTGTGACCTCCAGTCTTCAAACACTTTCCTGGTGTCTGAATGCCATGGGCACACCTCAGGTGCACACCTATCCCTTTAACACCTGGCTTAGGCTCTTTTACCTTATTTTACTTTACCATTGAAAGCATTTCAAAGTGGTATTCACAAGGCATCTCATTTTCCATGGCTAAAATTAACTGTACCTTTAGCTGCTGACGTGAACATTCCCTTAAAGTTTGAAGTATGGTATCATAGATGTAAGTTGAAGATAATGGTTAGTGTTTTTCACATCCCCACCATGAATGAACCTTAGTCATAATTAAGTTCAAGATGGTAGTAAGAAATGGAAAACCTGTTTTTATGTATATGTATAAATACATACGTATATATTTGTGTGCATGTATAGATGTATGTGTGTATGTATATATATATATATACACATATAAATATATTTAGTATTCAATATGGGCCTAGAAGAGGAAGTTCATGTGTAATTTGAAAATCAATAGGAAAATCTAGGTGCGCCTGGGTGGCTCAGTGGGTTAAAGCTTCTGCCTTCGGCTTGGGTCATGACCCCAGGGTCCTGGGATGGAGCCCTGCATCAGGCTCTCTGCTCAGTGGGGAGCCTGCTTCCCTCTCTCTGTCTGCCTACCTTTCTGCCTACTTGTGATCACTCTCTCTCTGTCAAATAAATAAAAATTAAAAAAAAAAAGTCAATAGGAAAATTAAATAATATTTAAAAGCATTTAATTAGACATCCTGGTAAAAATAAATGTTTTTTTAAACAATAAAAATAAAATCCCTAAACTGCTCTAAGAGCATTATGGAAGAGGCCATATGAGAGAAGTACGAACTAGATAGTAATCCATGGAGTCTGTAGGGAGTTATTTCAATACAGTGAGTATAATCACCTGTCATTTTTTGTTTCCCCTTCTTTGAGAGACACTCAGATTTTGGTTCTCGTTAGTTTGTCTTTTTTTTTTTTTGGCCTCAGCCATGTGTAATCATGATTATTTCCTCACCACTCTAACAAATCAGCCAGCTAGAATTGATAATAGTAGTTAATTTTGTTTGCATTCTCAAAAATGGACAAAACATTTTTTTTGGACAAAACATTTTAATGGGGGAAAAAACTTAATGCTAAGAGTATTTTGTTGGGTATTATTTACACAGAGTAAAAAAAAAAACTATCCAAAAATATTAAGTATACAACTTGATAAATTTTTTCACTCCTTTCTGCTGTGAATCAGATAAAAGTATAAATTCCCATCACTCCAGAAGGTTGTCTTGCCCTTTTCCAGCCCTTACCCTCTTCTCCCTCTCATAGGACAATTACTGTACTGATGTCTATCACCATACATAAGTTTTGCCTATTCTTCACCTTCATTCACATGGAAACGTACAGCATGTACTTTTCTGTACCTGACTTACTTTGCTTAGCAGATGTTTTAAAGATTGATTTATGTTTTGTATTTGTAGTTTTTTGGGGTTTTTGTTACTGTTGTTTTTACTGAGTAGTATGCCATTTTTCATTTATGGATGTACCACGATTTATCAAATGTTTTTTTCTTGTGGGATATCTGAATTTCTAGTTTTGGGTTATGAATAAAAGTGCTATCAATATTCTTGTAAAAGACTTATTTTTTCTTTTTTAATGTATTTGTATATATGCACACACACTATGTATGTATGTATATGTATGTATGTGTGTATATATATATATATATATGTATATGCACATATGCATATCTACTCCACCCTCTTTTTGCTCCCTTTGTTGTTCCCTCAGGATATCATGCAATTTCACACCTTCTCAATAGAGTGGCTGATACTTTTATTTACCTGCAGAACTCCCAGTCATTAAATCATTTAATAATTATTTAATGAGCAAGAAAATTTTAAGTGCTACTTTAGTATGTAATGGCATGAGTTGTGGAAGAGAGTGATATAGAATACAAAAAAGCATTCTACTTCCCTAGGAGCTTTATTTTATTTTTATTATTGATTTGTTTGTTTGTTTATTTTTTAGGAGCTTTAGACCTAGTTGAAAACAGGCCAACCAGTATATTCTGATTTGATAAGTACATTAACAAAGGGAAGTGAACCAACTGCTGCCTGGGCTAGTTATGGAAGGCTTCCCAGAACCACCAAAAAAATTTTAAAAAAATAAACACACAACTTTTTAGGCATAACTTGTAAACCATAAAATTCATCCAGAATTTTATTACATGGAACTGTATTCCAAAGAATACAGTTACATGACTTATAGTAAATATTTGAGTTGGGCAAGTATCACAAAGTTTTATAGTTTTAAAACTTTCCATTACTCCAAAAAGTTTCCTTAGGCCCATTTGCCCTGCACCCATGCCCAGTCCCAGGTAACCACTGATCTGCATTTTTATCGCTGTAGCTTCATATTTAAAATGTATATGTATACTCTTATGTATATGTATATGTATGTGTACATACACACATATATATATATACACATACCTACATACATAGACACATATATAGCTATTGAAACTGCCTTATAAGATACAAAATACATGAAATAATTTGTTAAATATATATTTATAGAAATCTATATTCAATGTTTATATTTCAAAAAAACATTAAAATATATGCATGTAAAATAAGACATACATACATAAAACCTACTAAAAACTAAGCTTCAGAATTAGTCAATATCATTGTTAAGACTGGGAGAAGTCTGTAACCAAGGATCCTGAGGAGGTTTCTAAAGTAGTAGTCGTAAAAAATAAATAAAATAAAGTAGTGGTCGTATATTAGTTAAACTGAGTAGTGGGTATATTGGGATTTGCTTCTCTTTCAATCTGTCCTTAAACTATAGAAACACTTTGCATTTTACAAATAGAAGCATTTCATAAAAATTATTAAAGACGAACAAGATCTGTTTAATTAAAGGAAACTAAAAATACTGAATTTAAACATAATTTTATCAGATGCTATGCTGAAAGAATACTATATTTATTACCTGTTATCTTTATTGCCTTTAAACTATACAGTTAGAAATACTTATGTATAAAATAAGTTTGTTTCTGAAAGTGTTGTGTTTTAATTTCTGTAAATGAAATCACACTATAAGTGGGTCTTTTTCCAGGAATTGTTGCTTTCGCTGAAATCGCCATGTTTAGTACAGTTCTCGCTTATTCTCACTTTGATGTAGTATTCTGGCACTTTAATATATCACAGTGTGTAAGTCATTCCTCCTTTGATAGACATTGGAGTCTTACGGTGTTTTTCTTTTACAAACAATGCTGTTATCTCTCTTGTACACACCTTGGCATGCATGGGCAGGCGTGAATTTCTGAGAGTAAAGGCAGCAGCGTCCTAAGGCATGTGCACGCTCAGCCTTCACTGGGCACCACTGAACTGTTTCCGCTGACAGTGCTAGGAGCAGTGGTTGAGCATTGCTTATCACCTCCCAGTGTCACTGTCACTAGCATTCAACATCTCATCTCTCAGGCTCTTTGTGTTTTCTGGAAAATGTCTTTTTTTCTTACCTGTTTTTTAGTAGGTGCTTTTCATTGGATTTCTTTAAAGTTTTTCTTTATGTATTCTAAATACCAGTCCTTTATTGGTTTTTCTATTGCTAATATCTTTGGCCAGTTTGCATAACTTTTATTTCACTCTTTTTGAAATTTTTTAATGAAGAGAAGTTCATCATGTACTGTAGTTGACGTTATTAGTCATCTCCTTCATGTTTGTATTTTTTGTTAAAGGAATTCTTCTCTGTCCTGAGGGGAAGATTTTTTTCCCTTCCTTTTACTGAATACCACAGTTGACATTAGCAAGTTTCCTTTTGTCTTCTGAGCAACACATTTATTGCTCATTGACCCTTATACTGAGTTTATAACCCAACTTTATGTAGGGGGTCCCCTTAGATTCTCCTCACCCTGAACAAATATCAGACTATGTCTCCTGTCTTCAGCACCCCACGCGGACTTGAAATGGCCCTCAGAACAACACAGAGGATCAGGAAACTGGGAAGACAGCACCCATAGCTTTTGGCTCAAGGACCACATTTCTTTAGCCCTGTCCATGCCAGGAAATGGAGGTCTCACACTCTGCTTTTTAGCCTCAAAAAGTGGATACTGGGATCATAGTAACTTGCTGCAGAATAACCAGATACCTTCAAAACCAAACTTGCTTTGGTTTTGAGCGAGCCTAGATACAGTCACCAATTCTTCCATAACACTGAAAAGTTATATCAGTAGCCTGTGTGGAACTTGAGCTGTAAGGGAATCTGGGACATTTGAACTTCAGATTTCCAGCCACTGGCATGTAGTAAGGCATGCAAGAGGGAGTTTGGAATGGAATTTTGAGACAATTTACGATATCCACAGGGAGAAAAGGGGCTCCTACCCTACCCTTTAGGCCTGAGACACATGAAATATGAGCAAGAACCAAAATCAAAAGAACAAAAACCCTGATGACATAAAAATGCAATGACAGAAATGCTCTCCGTTTCTAAGTCTTGGCCAGTGACTAAGAATGGTGTCCTCAGTTTTAGTTTTTTAGTCAGTTTTTTTTTTTTTTTTTTAAAGATTTTATTTATTTATTTATTTGACAGAGAAATCACAAGTAGGCAGAGAAGCAGGCAGAGAGAGAGAGGGAAGCAGGCTCCCCGCTGAGCAGAGAGTCCCATGCGGGGCTTGATCCCAGGACCCTGAGATCATGACCTGAGCTGAAGGCAGAGGCTTAACTCACTGAGCCACCCAGGGCCCCTTTTAGTCAGTTTTGATACAGCTTTGGACCTGTCAGGTTTATGTGGCCTATAGAACATTCCAATGGCGCTTTCTAAGAGGCTGCTGATTCTAAGGATATGGGTTTGAGAACGGAGAACTAAAAGTGGTTCTGGGAGTCATCAGCAGACAAGTGACAGTTGCAGAGTGCAACTGTGACAGTGCCTGAGATCACCATGTGCAGTGTGAATGGAGTGAGAAGGAGGGCCTAGGAGCATTTAAAGGATGGATAGAAAAAAACAAAGCACTGGGTATTGTGGGGAGAAGCCAGACACTGGCTTCAATGTGCAGGTTATACACTGCACAGTTCTGCAGGGTGCTGGTCTATGAAGGGTACCCTCCAGATTTGTGTAGAACCGTACATTGGCTTTAGCAAAGAGGAGGTCAAGGTTCATTATAGTTGAGAGAGTCGAAGGCCAAGTACCAGGTTTTAGTGAGTTGAGGAAAATGGGGACTGAGGAATAGTCCAACACTTATTTTAAAGGATTATAATTACTTGGTTATGACTGTTTTTCAATTACAGACTGTGGAGTGTTTCAGCTTTCAAACTCCATTGCTAGCACCAAGGTGGCCATGATATGATCACTGAATATTGAATTGAGTATTGGATTATACAGCTCTTCCACCTTTTTTGGCTACATATAATGCTTATTTTCTCTCTGACTTTATTAACCTAATGGTATCTTTCAGTGGCTAAAATAATGAAATAATACTTATATTGCTTATTTTTAAATATATTTTTAAAGATTTTATTAATTTATTTGACAGAGATCACAAGTAGGCGGAGAGGCAGGCAGAGAGAGAGGGGGAAGCAGGCTCCCCGCTGAGCAGAGAGCCCAGATTCAGGGCTTGATCCCAGGACCCTGAGATCATGACCTGAGCCGAAGGCAGAGGCTTTAACCCACTGAGCCAGTCAGGCGCCCCTATTTTTGAATATTTTTATGCTTTCTTTTGTTAGTGTTGGCATATGTTTATTTCATACTTAATCTTTCCACATGCTGTAGATTTAATGGTATTGCCTCTACAAGCTCATGGTGAAGTCTTATTCCCCAGTGTGTTTGTATCTGGAGAAGGGTCTTCAGGAGGTAATTAAGATTAAATGAGATCTTAGGGATAGGGCCCTAACCTGAAAAGACTGCTTCCTTATAAGAAGACAGAGATATCTCTTTCTGTCCACCATGTGCAGTCTCAGAGAGGAGATGGCCATCTGCAAGCTAAGAAGAGCCATCTTACTGGTATCTGAGCATGCTGCCACTTTGATCTCATATTTCTAGCCTCCCAGACTGTGAGGAAAAAATGTCTTCTGTTGAAGCCACACAGGCCGTGTATGGCACTTTGGTAAGGCAGCCCAAGCTAAGACACAGCACACAGTTCCTGTAATAGACGCTGTAAAATCAAACGGCAGCCCAAGGGAGATGCCCTGTCCTTGCAAAGCTTTTGGAATAATGGTCGGTCATAAATACTAATTGACTGGCCGTGTAAATGGCAAAAAGGAAAAGTATAGAAGCCATAAGAACAAGATACATAGACAGGATTGAACTGACTTGTGACAGGAAGGCTTGTCTGAGGAAGTGACTTGTATGGCGATGTGGTGGATGAGTAGTGACAACAGCATACTCTAAGCTTTGGGACCAGCGTGTTGAAAGGCCCTGTCGTGGAGAGAACGTGGGATATCCATGGAATTAGAAGATGTCCATGATTAGAGTTAAGAGATCAAGAGGGAGTTTGGCAGGATTTGGAGCTAGAAAGAAAGGTATTAGTTAGATCATTTATGGTCTTGTGAACCACATTAAGGTCTTTGATCATTATTCTAAGAGTTGAGAAGCTAATGAAAAGGAGTGATAGGACTCCTGAATTGAATTTTAAAAAGATTATTTTGGCTGTTGTGTGAAGAGTGAATTTTTAGAAAGTTGACAAGATTAAATGTGGAGGGACCTTAAGTTAGGCTTTAAATCATTTTTGCATTCATTCTGACCTTTGAGTAAAAAAGGTTTTCATCCTGAAGTACCTTGTCAGAGTACAAATAGAAAAGAAAGGCAATATGATAGAATTTGATTCCTTTACATTTGTAACACTTTTATTAATAATGTAAATGACATATTCGTTACCCAGTCTTTTCCCTGTTACGTTTATAGCCGTGTAATTAAGTGTACATTTGGCTCACTTTTAATGAATTAGCTGAGGGAATATTAATGCTAACATTGGAAATGCCAAATGTTAAACATATTTCAAAAATACCATATAATATTAAATTGTCTATGTCAGCTTTTTACATTAAACCCATCTGCTTAATTAAAAATCTTAAATATCATTTAGTGATAAAAAGGTAGTCTATAACATTTGTAATCTTAAAATTAAATGAAGTTCTCCCTATACATAGCAACCAGAAAGACTGGAACTACTCCTAAAGAACAAACAAAATAACAATGCCTTGGCTCCCCCTGCTGTTGGAACAAATTATTTCAGTTACAGAATATTTTGTCAATATTTCTCTAACAGCATTAAGTGAAATGGGCTGTTACTTTCTCCTTCTTCTCTTCCTTCCTCCCCCAAGTATAAATTTGAGACATGAAAAAACTGTCTAGTAAGGTTTTTTTTTTTTAAGTCCTAATGATACTGTTTTTGTAATTTTAGTTTTTAAATTCCTAAAATCAGGTTGCTTCCATTGTAGTCATTTATCTTAAAATACATCTTTTAAAACTTGTCTTATCAATATGTTTATGATTTTTAAAAGTTGGGCGACAGTAGACTTATAGTGTGTTATGCCCTGCTTTACCTGTTAAGCTATATTGGAAGTAAATACTATGAATATTATATAAAATAGTAATGTTACTATTACTATTTTCTAAACTGTGTGTTAGTACAGGTGAAGTAGTTGGCAGTCTCATGTATAATTGAGGCCCCTTTGTTGCCCTTGACTGTCTTTGTTTGCTGTATCTAAGTTTCCTGAAGAAAAAACAACACTGTACATTTTGCACCTAGCCTTTCACGTTAGTCTCACCTGTATCAGTTGCTGTAATTGATTTTCTTCTTCCTCTGTTGGCATAAAACCATGCTTTAACTCTTAACTATTTAGAGAAAAATGTGTGCTTGCTTTATATTAATAGTTCTCAAATAAAGATCAGGTTGGGTCCCATTCAGAATCAGTTGTAGAATTTTTTTCTGAACTTACCTTTCCTCTTATATAAGTTAGTGTGTCATTTTTGGTTAATTTAAAAATAAGTTATGTCTCAGGTTTTTGGTTTTTTTTGTTGTTTTTTTTGTTTTGTTTTTGTTGTTTGGTTTTTTTTGGTAAGCCTAGGGAAAAGTAGTATCATGGCTTAAAACATACTCAGGCTGAAGCTATTGATTGCCTGAAAACAATAGTATTTATTGGATATAGGAAGTAACACTTCCAGTGACTGAGGTCACTCTGTCTTCAGTGACTGAGAACAGAAGTTCTGAAGCTCAACCCACGTGGTGGAAATGCTTGCTTTTTTGGCTTTGGATGAGTTCCTTAAAAGCTGCCTAATTTCTCTTGTCTTCGTTTCCTTGTCTGTAAAATAATAAAAATCCTTAAAACAAGGCCTGGGCATAGTAAGTAGAGTATAAATGTTAGTGACCTAGTAAAAGTAAGTACCGTCTAAAATATCCTTCACCTACCTAGAACTATGACTACAGTTTATTCTCGCAAGAATGTTCAAGAAGCATCTCTGTAATTTATAGTTGATGATGGTTTCTTTGTTATTATGGTCAGTCTTACAAGATTAAATATCACTTTATATGATTAAATAATAGAATGGAGTATGCACAATGAAATAACAAAATGAAGTAATAAATGTAAGGTACCCAGCCTAGTCCCTGGCTTGCATACACACACACACACACACACACACACACACACACACACACACACACACTCTACTTCATTTTGTGTGTGTGTGTGTGTATATATATGTATTTGTATATGTGTGTGTGTGTGTGTGTATATAAATTTTTGCTCCCTTTATATGGTTAACATGGTATCTAGTAATCATTCAGTAAATATTGATAGGATGATTGCCGTTAACTTACTTTGACATTAATATGCTATTGGTCTTTGTACCAGTTTAGAAATATTTATATAGTTCACATATAGATAAAACCTTGAAAACTCAGAGGAAGTTTTGCATCTAATAATGAAAAAAATTGTTTGTGCATTCCAGCCCATGTTCTGAATAACAGTCTTTTAAAAAATTCATCAGACTAATCTCAATAAAGGTCAGCTCCTAATGTAAGGGGCTAATGTGTATGAGGCCAGATGTTTGTGAGATTAATTCTATTCTGCTTTGTGAGATTAATTCTATTCTGCAAAAATGTTACCGATACCTTCGTTGTGTTTCTAGGCTGAAGTATTTAGGCAAAGCTAGACTGCTTATTTTTATTGAGTCATTTTCACTAAGTTTCCCAAGGTTCTTTAACAAACAGATTTGGATTAGTCCACTTAGATTTGTTACGTTGAGCTTTGGCTCATATATGACCAAACTTAAAAATTTATATTTTTAAAGGAATTTTTTCTAAGAATATAGGAAGTAAAAACAAGCACACTTAAGATTGAATCATGTTGTTGCATATATCAGTAGTTGATTTTTTACTACCAAATATTACTACATTACATGGATCCTATGGTGGTTTATCCATTATAGGGATGCCATACTTGTTTTGAACGTTTAGGATGTTTACAGTTTTGAGCTATAATAAAGTTGTTATGAATATTTGTATACAAATCTTTATGTGGATATATATTTTCATTTCTCCTGGTTATTGCCAGCTACTGCTAGGTCTCATGGAAAGTGTAGGCATTGTTTTTAAGACTGACCAATTGTTTCCTAAAATGACTGTACCATTTTGCTTTCGCGTTGGCAATGTATGAGATTTTCGGTTGCTCTTTGTCAGTACTGATACTGCTAGTTCTTTTCTTTTTCCTTCTCCTCTTCTTCACCCTCCTCTTTTTCTTCTTTATGAACTTTTAAAATAAATGTACAGTGGAATCCATTGTGGTTTTAATTTGCATTTCTCCAGTGATGAATGATGTTCTGCCTTTTTTAAATGTGGTTTTGAACATCAGTATGTGCCGTCTGTGAAGTGTCTGTTAGAATCTTGTACTCATTTTTTAAAATGGTGAGTATTTAGGGTGCCTGGGTGGCTCAGTGGGTTAAAGCCTCTGCCTTTGGCTCAGGTCATGATCTCAGCGTCTTGGGATCGAGCCCCACATCGCGCTCTCTGCTCAGCAGGGAGCCTGCTTCTCCCTCTCTCTCTGCCTTCCTCTCTGCCTACTTGTGATCTCTCTCTCTGTGAAATAAATTTAAAAAATCTTTAAAAAAAATAAAAATAAAAAAATTGTGAGTTTTTTAATTATTTAGTTTTAAGAGATTTTTTTAAAAATATTCTGCTAAAAATTTCTTGTTGGATACAGGTTTTGTGAATTTTCTTCCAGTCTGTGGTTTGTGTTTTTATTTCCTTGGTGATACCTTTCAAACAGTTGATTGTTTAAATTTTTATCGAATCCATCTTACTGTTGTTTGTTCTTTATGGATTGTGTTTTTCTATTGTGAGAATACATTTACTATCACAGGGTTTTCTCTCTGTTTTCTTCTAGACAGTTTGTACTTACAGTATTACTTTTTAGGAGTCAGATCTATTTTGAGTTATTTTTATGTACAGTGTATGGTAAGCATCAAGATTATTTTGTTTAGCGTAATACCCTCTAGTTAGTCAATCAGAGGAAGACAATTATCATATGATCTCTCTGATAAGAGGCATTTCAGAGGCAGGGCAGGGGTTGTGGGGGGAAGGGAGGGAAAAAATGAAACAAGATGGGACCAGGGAGGGAGACAAACCGTAAGAGACTCTTAATATCAGGACACAAACTGAGGGTCTAGCTCTTCTGTTGCAGAATTTCTTGGGGGTGTTTTAGGTCATTGGCATTTTCATGTAAATTTTGTAGTCTATCAATTTCTACAAATAAACCTGCTAGGATTTTGAGTGGTAGTGTGGTGAATCTGTAAAAAAAAATCTGGGAAGAACCGATATGTTAAGAAACATGGTATATTCCTTGGTTTAATATGATCTTCTTTAATTTCTTTGTATAGTGTTCTGTAGTTTTCAGTGGGGAGCTCTTAGATATATTGCATTAAATTTATACTTAACAAGGCCGTATTTTTAGATACTTTTCTAAGTGATATTTTAATCATTTTGGCTTTCTCATTATTATTAATATCCAAAATGTGATACACAGACATTTGTATATTGACATTGTATACTGAAATTATGCAAACTTCTTAAACAGCCGTTTTGGTGAATTCCTTAGTATTTTCTTCATATCATGTAGACTGTGAATAAAAAAGTTACATTGTTCTTTTTTAAAAATTGTGCTAAAATATACGTATTATAAAAGTTACTGGTGATATTAGTACACTTATAGTGTTGCACAGCCATCATCACTGTCTAATTCCGGGACATTCTCATCCTTCCAAGAGGAAAGCTCATACTCCTTAAGCTGTCACTCTCCCCCCAAAACCCAGGCAACTACTGATTTGCTTTATGTCTGTAGATGTGCTGGACTCAGCATATTTTACATAAATGCAGTCATACGGTATGTAGCCTTCTGTGTCTGCCACCGTTTACCCAGCATAATGTTTTCAAGGTTTATCCATGTTATAGAATGTATCACTATTTTATTTCTTTGTCTTTTTCACTTATGTTTCTTTTTGTCATTTTTTCTTTATTAGCCACCTTAGTGGATGAGAAGTTGTATCTTGTTGTTTTACTTTTAATCTAGGTGTCTGTTTTCTTTTTCTTGCTATACTTTGCTGACCAGGACCATCAATACAGTGTGGTATAGAAACAGACTGAATTGTATATGTGTACCACATCTTTGTCAAACAGATTGCTTCCGTATCTTGGCTATTACATTATAAGTAAGGCTGAAATTAAACATAAATGTGCATCTGTCTTTTCAAAGTAGTATTTCCATTGTTTTCGGGGGGGAGGCAGGTAAATTACCCATTAGTGGAATTATTGGATCATACTATATTTCTGTTTTTTATTTTTTATTTAATCTTTTTACTTTCTCTTCTTTTTTTTCCTTGTGCTAGTCACCATACAGTACATCATTAGTTTTGATGTAGTGTTCTTTGATTGATTGATTGTGTAAAATATCCACTGCTCCATGCAATCTATGCCCTCTGTAATAACCTCCACCCGCCTCCCGTCTAAAACCCTGTTTGTTTCTCGGAGTTCATAGTCTCTCATGGTTTGTCTCCCATGTTTTTCATTTTTTAAAAAGCCTCTGTACTGTTTTCAACAGTGACTGTACCCATTTATAGTCACACCAGCAGTGCTTGCCAACTACTTTTTTCTCCACATCCTTGTTAACACCTGTTATTTCCTGAGCTTTTTATTTTAGCCTTTCTGACAGGTATAATGTGATACTTCATTGTGGTTTTGATTTGCCTTTTCCTGATGATTGCTGATGAAGAGCATTTTTTCAGAGGTCTGTTGGCCATCTGCAAAAATGTCTGTTCATGACTTCTGCCCATTTTTATTGGATTGTTTTTGGGTTTTTTTGGTTTTTGTTTTTGTGGGGTTTTTTTGTTTTGGTGTGGATTTATGTAAGTTCTTTATATATTTTGGATATTAACACCTGATTGGATATATCATTTGCAAATATCTTCTCCCATTCAGTAGATTGCCTTTTGGTTTCATTGATGATTTCCTTTACTTTTTATTTTGACATAGTCCCAGTAGTTTTTGTTTTTGTTTTGTTTTTGTTTGTTTTTGTGCTTTTGTTTCCTTTGCTTTAGGAGCCCTATCTATAAAAACACTGCTACGGCCAATGTCAAAGAAATTACTGCCCATATTCTATTCTAGGATTTTTGTGGTTTTAGGTGTCATGTTAAGTCTTTAATCCATTTTGAGGGGTTTTTGTGTGTGTGTGTGTGTGTATGGTATTACGGTGTGGTCAAGTTTCATTCTTTTGCATGTGCTGTTCAGTTTTCCCAGCACTATTTATTGAAGAGATTGATGAGATCTTGCCATTTGCCACAGCATGGATGTACCTAGAGGGTATTGTGCTAAGTAAAATAAGTCAGACTGAGAAGGACTAGTACCATATGATTTCTCACATTTGTGGGATTTTAAAAAATGAACAAACAAAAGCAGAATCAGACCTGTAAATACAGAGAACAAACTGATGTTTGCTAGAGGAAAGGGGTTGGCAGGATGGGCAAAATGGATAAAGGGGAATGGAAGATACAGGCTTCCAGTTCTGGAATGAATATGGCATAGGGATAAAAGGTACAACATAAGGAATATGTTATCTGGTGACAGATAATAGCTACATTTATGTTGAGGATAGCATAGCATATAAACTTGTCAAATCACTGTGTTACACACCTGAAATTAATAAAGCATTTTTGACGCACAATAATCAAATAATCAGCTATAATCAGCTATAACTATAATGTCAACTGTAATCAAATAAAAACAGGAAAAAAATTCTAGACCCAGATTTACAACCAGGAAGAGCAGGAGCACTGATATGGCTAAACCACTAAGACCCAGGAATACAGTATATGCTGCAGAGACAGGAAAGGAAGATAAATGTAAAGTAGGGAAGAGCAAGGAAAAGCTGGCAACCAAGAGGATGAGTTGAAACCTAAGCCACTTTCATGGTCTCTGATCTTGGTATTGTGAATATGTGACAGAGAAACTAGACCCGTTCATCCTAGTTAGATATACATCTCTCTAGACCTGGAGGTGGAGAAGCTGAACTGGGATTCAGGGGATGTTGAAGGTAGAGGCTTGTTGAACTGACTGTCCTACTTGAGCAAGGTGAGCCAGCATAATAAAACTGTGGGGATGGAGAACAGATCGGGGAAATAGGGAGGAAGGTATTGACTACGACGGGCCAGCATGACAGAATTTGAGGAAGATAATGGAACTGTTTTGTATCTTCATTGTAATTATGTATAGTCAACCTTAGGCAATTCTCAAAATGCAGGGGACTATCTACTACAGAATAATTTTACTGTACATAAAATGTTGTAAATGAAAGTAAAATAAAGACTGTTTCATAGAAACCTTACAAGAATGTAACACCCGTAAATTGTAGTTACAAATTACCTATGTCAGTAAGTTTACAGCTCACTAGTCATGTCTTTTCCTTGGTTAATTTTCTTTATCTGGCTCTCTCATATCTCACCCAACATGTGTTCCTGCTAGTAGTCAACCAAAGATTTAAAGGAATCTGTGCACTTATCTGGAACTTTCTCTGTAGGCTTCCCCTTGTCAATACAGTGTCCTGTAAACTCTAGCTATGTAGTCTCTGTATACTTCAGTCTTCATTTTATTAACAAAGTTGCTATGTTCTTGGGTTCTTCCCTACATCAAGATTCTGAAAGTTCTCTAGGGAAGAAATCAAGGCTCATTTTTAGGCTCACCTTATTTATGTTTCTTCCCTCAGGGATCACAGTCCGGCAGTTTTTTTTGTCCAACATCTTAAAACAAGTTTTTTAATATGTTTTAAAGTATGTTTTAGCTAGTGTCATTGTAATGCTTGCTGAGAGCAGGTCTAATACCACTTCCTTCTGCATTGCCAGAATCAGAAGTAATCAGTTTCTTTTATTTTTTACTTGAATCAATTTTGAAATGAAATTTTAGTTATATAAGTATTATTTAATATATTCTCCCATTAAAGCAAAAATAAGAAAGTTAACGTTTCCTTTTAGTAACTCCTAATCTTCGTCTTTCTTCCTTCAAATCTAACCCATGTCAGCTTGGTACATGGCCTCTTAGGTACTTCTTCTATTTGTTTGTTTCTTTAGAAAAGTTGTAAAAACTGCTTATTTTTAGGTTGTGTATGCTTTTAATAGCATAGCTCAGAGTGCATTGATTTCCAAGTCATTTGACTTTTTAAGAATAACAAACAGTATGTAGTAGAGGTGTATCTTATTAGCACCAACAAGTCTAGCTCACATTCTTTACATGTCATGGTACTATTTTCAGCAAGAATAGAGATTGATCCTCAATAGCTTATCTTCTGGACTCGGTGTAAATGCTTTGCATTTTTTTTTAGGCATTTCCAGCTACTCTGAGATGTTGCTCTATTTCTCTCTCCCTCAAATACCTCTTCCCTGGAGACAGACAGACATGCATTCTACCCTGATAGTTACCCAGGGTTTTTTTTGTGTCTGGTTTTCACCACTTTGATACGGACCGTTCTTTGTGTTATTCTCATCTATTATGTACTTTGAGCTTGGATACATTGTGCTGCTGTTTCCTCATTGATCTTTCAGAGGCTCCTCATAATTTCTGGTTCACGGAACTCTACCCAGCTATATTTTCTAGTTCAGCTCTTGGTTACTTTTTATAATTGTCTTTGGTAAATACTTCATTGTGAGAGGGAGGATACACTAGAATATGTACCCACTTTACTATATTGGAACCAGTAATTACTTCCCTCTGCCTGAATTTTTCCTTTTTTCATCTTATGGGAATCTAGAATAAAATAAACCTTTGTACGTATGCCCGACACTATTGTGAGGACACATTAGAGAGCAGTAAGATGATTGAGCTAGAGACTGTTCCTAGTAGCTCCTCCTTTCTTCCTAACTTTGTTTCCATTCAGTAATACCTTCTTCATTTTGATATGGACTTGCCTTTTCTTACTATTCTTACTATTCACATGGTAACTTGCCGTCTGTTCGCCAGATTTAGAGTTCAGGCGTCATTAATAAAACTACAAAATTTCTCTTTGGCCCACTATAAACCTTCTCAGAGGTCTTTGTATTTGCCTTTGAAACACTTGCCTGTGTTGTTAATTTTTAAGACATTAGAAATGGAAAATTTTCAGACCCTTTAAGTATTTTTTTCTCTATTACTATCTTGAATTTGGCTTAGTGCCCTTGTTTATAGTATATAAAATAGAGTTGTGTACCGTATATGAAATAATGAAATGTGGTTTAACCTATAACAATAGCTCATGTCCCTTTCACATTTTAATTTAGTTGTGACTTTTTGGGAACCTGACAGAAATTAGATAAAAGTGGTTTCTTAAAAAAAAAAAATGGTTTCTTTATAAATCTTTCTGATGTATAAATAAATCATACTGAAACTTTACTTGTATCCTGGGCCACCATTTAGTATCTTAAGATGTATTCATGGAAGAGAAAGTGATATAGGGCCCAGAGGCACCAACTTGGGAAATTAAACCTAGAAATTTGGTGATCTTGGTTCCACGTCACAATCTAATGTAGATTATTCAGCAAAAGGTTCTTACAGAGAATCTGCTTTGTTTCATTCTTATCACTGTGTATACAGACTTGACAGGTATGTTTAGTAATTTATTTATTTTGTTAATGTAATTATAATATCTAATGGTGTCACTGCTAGGGAACTCTAAAAAGCATTACACTTTGGCAACTTGAAAAAGCTACTTCTATGTAAAATCTGATCCTGGGAATGCGTATATGGGCAGAAGCCTTATTTTTCCCTGTTCTTCTCAAGCAACTCTTTTCTGCCATCATAGAATGAAATTTTGTATTCCCAGAAGGGATCTTAGCAATTATCTAGAAGTTTTTACAGGTGAGGAAACCTAGACCCAGAGAGGTAAAGGTAAATTGGCCTAAGGTTTACTAAGGTAATAGAGTCCTGTATCTCCATGCTGGCCTGCCCTGCATTTTTCTGATATGTATATATTTTCACCTGTATATCACATTTATTCCTACACAGCTGTTTCAGAAAGCCAAAAGTATCTCTCTCTGAAATGTTTTTGTTCTAATACAGCTGAAATTTATTTGAGGCTTTTCCGGTTGCCTGTACATTTATTCTTCTCCCCCATCTTGTACTTTTCATGAATATCTTGGTAGATTATATAGCATCTTCTTTCTTCTATCATTAGTAGAGTCCAGATGGAATCAGGGATTTAAGACCTGGGAAAGTTGTCACGAATGGCATTATTTTTCCTCACAGGAAGAAGAATATGGTGCCAGATTTGTCTTTTGAGTGACTTTTTGCTAAATTTTTAATTTAGTTTGATGAAATCAGTGGAGTGAAGGTTGTTTTGGTTTTCGATTTTTGTTGTTGTTGTTTTTTTTAATTCACAGGCAGTTACTCCCTGAAAATTTGTTTTTGTCTTTGTGGGTTTGTTTTGGGGATAGGAATGAGAAGAGGAGACCAGGGGTTATTTTCTTCCTAGCTAAAACCGAATTTATATTTTTGTGTTTTACTCACCTTTGAAATTTGTTAAATAAATCTATGACTGGTAATAACTAATATCATGTATTTTGATACGACAGGACAGACATGATTCTGCTGATGATCAAAGTATTTGTCATGTGTGGCACATGGATGTGGAAGCTCTTCCAGAATGGATAAACTGCCTGATACAAAGAGTAAGTTCCTTAGTTTTTTAGTAAAATTAGGAATTTACTACTTTCAGGATTTTTTCTCCTCATTCTAGAGCTATTTTTCTTGAATGCATTCTTTCAAGAGATAAGAAAGGGTCTGCAACTCTTGATTACACCTACTGACTTCTTCATTATTACTGGAGTGTTCCAGGTACTTTTCTATCTCAGACTTGAAAACATGGTATTTCCCCTTCCTTGATTGCCCTTCCCACAGTTATTTACTGCTTCCCTTATTTCCATGTATCTTTATTCACAATGAGGTATTGCCTGTGCAAACTGTCAATTCCTCTACTCTCCTATTATCACTCCACACTTCGTTTCTCCCTTCTCTGATTTATATAGCTATTTATATCTTACACACACACACACACACACACACACAATATGTAATATATAGTACTTGTAAGTATGCCTGAGCATGTGTGACCTATATAAATATAGGCATAAATACACATACACACACACACATGCATGCATATAATGCTTACCCACATACATATATGTCTTACTGGTCTTGTTAATTGCCTAGCTCCCCTACTAGACTAAAAATTCCATAAAGGAGCGCCTGGGTGACTCAATGGGTTAAGCTTCTGCCTTCGGCTCAGGTCATGATCTCAGGGTCCTGGGATCGAGCCCCACATCGGGCTCTCTGCTCAGCAGGGAGCCTGCTTCCCCCCCCACCTCTGCCTGCTTGTGATCTCTCTCTCTGTCAAATAAATAAATAAAATCTAAAAAAAACAAAAAAAAAATAAAAACTCCATAAAGTCAGAAGTTTTTCTCTCTTGTTTATTACTGTATTTCCAGCACCTACAACAATGCCTACTGAGTAAATGAAATATCCTATATTATTCATGTATATATATATATGTATAAAATAAACTGGATAATTAATGATTCTCAGTGGTACAATCAAAATCAAATTACCACATTTTTAAGGCTCCATGATGAAATATTATAAGAGCAAGAACTCACTTTGTTAACAGTATGGTATTATTATTTCTCACATTTTGAAACACCCATTAAAATGTGTTAAGTAATAAGATTTTTAAAAAAAAACATAGTTGCCATTCTCCACTGACTTTTTTGTTGTTGTTAAAAAATAACATTTGATAGATATCCTCTGCATTCATTCTCACACTGTAATGATTTCCTGGGAACATGCCAGGGTGCTGGCTTTCACTGTCCTGAACTTCACAAAACATATGAGGGTGCTGCTGATATTCCACTATCTCTCCTGAAAAAAATAATTTTAAGCCAGTTCATTATTAATTTCACACTTGAATATAGAAAATGCACTGTTACGTATGCAACCAATATCTTTTGGTTGTATGTAAAAAGGCAGGAAGAGCTTTATTCTGTTGGTTGGGTAAAGTTCCCTCCCACAGTGTTTGGTATGCAAGAAGGGTATCAAAACAGACACTTTTCTGTGAGATTTTACTTGCAAATTAAGCTCGGTAGACTGATTTGCTTCCTGGTTCCATAGTGTATTTTTCTTTTCATTAGTTCACACTGTATCCATATTCAGCCTATTGTTTGAGAGACTCTTAGAATGCTTTTGCTTATTGTTGGAATGGGCTGATGTGCGATATGTTATCATTCTAGAACTTTGGAGTTGCTTATCTCTATTTATTAGAAGGCTTGTTTCCCTTTACTGTTCTGTCTACCAATCAGAAAACAGAAAGCCAGCCTTTTCTGTGGCATAGAAAACTTTTATGTGGTTGGCTTTAAAAAAAAAAAAAAAAATACAACTCGCATTCTGTTTGATTACTTTACAATGAAAGCATTGTCTTACTCTCCTTTATTACCTGTAGGCCCAGTGGACAGTTGGAAAACTGAATTGCCCTTTCTGTGGGGCCCGTTTAGGGGCCTTTAATTTTGTCAGCACTCCAAAATGTTCCTGTGGCCAGCTTGCAGCTGTACATCTCTCTAAGAGCTGGACCGATTATCAGCCAACACGGGCAGGCCGACTAATGAGACCATCGCTGAAATACTTGTCACATCCTCGAGTTCAGTCAGGTTGTGACAAGGAAACTCTGCTGACAGGTGGCGCCTCCAGAAACAGAAATCACGGGTTTTTAAATATGGCCCCAAATAATAATGGCTCTGGAAGATTAACAGAAGCACTCTGCCTGGAGGTACGGTCAACATATTCTCAGATGAAGAATGAAAAAGTGCTCTTCAAAGCATCAGCTCCAAAATACCAGCTTTTTGTTCCTCAGCTTGTGACTGGCAGATGCACTACAAGAGCTTTTCATAGGAAATCACATAGTTTGGATCTGAACATCAGTGAGAGACTGACTTTGTTACCCACTTTTTATAAAATACATAGTAAGACTGCTGCCTGTCCCAGGCTAAATGAAACACAGCCTATTCACCTTTCAGGCTTGCCTTTAGAATCTCGTAAAAATAACTGTTCCTTTCAGATTTCATCCAATTTTGATCCTAATATGCTGCTGCAAAGATTTTCAGTGGCTCCCCGTGAGACCCAGACACAAAGAGGAGGAGAATTTCAGTGTGGTCTAGAAGCTTCTGCAGTATACTCTGACCATGCGAGTTCTAACAACCTGACTTTCCTGATGGACCTGCCCTCAGCTGGCAGGAGCATGCTGGAGGACTCGGACCAGGAAGAGCCCCTTTCTGCACTGGACTTCCTGCGCTCCGGCAGTTTCTCACTGGGGGCCATTAACCAGAGGCTCAGTAAGAGAGAAAGGAGCAAGTTGAAAAATCTGAGAAGGAAACAACGAAGGCATGAAAGATGGCAACAGAAGCAGGTAATTTTTTGAAGAGTTTACTAAAAATGGTATCTTGTAAAATCTTGGGGTTTGGGGAGAGGAGCTAACTTTGAATACCTATATTATAAAAACATGGTTTTAATGGCTGTTGAAATGACATTTCTCTCTAGGTGAACTTAGTAATCATGCACCTCTCTTAAGTCTGTCTCTGTTCACATATGTTTAGGAAATGTCCTTTTGGGAAGCTTTCCTCAATTCTAGTTTTTACATGAATATTAATTTTACATGAATATTAATCTCATGATGTTGAGATGAGATTAAATATACATTTAAAATTTGCTCACATTGGGATTATTTGCAATGATTTTATTTCAGGTCAGGTTGAAACAAAGAAGTTTTTCTAATTCAACTTAGTGACAAATTCATTGACTTTCATCACTTTTAGCTTAAATAGATATTTTTTAGGAACATTATGTAATTACATGCTCATATGATCCAGATATGGTAAACTCAACTAATATGTGAAGTTTATCTTAATAATAATTGACGCTTACTGTAATTTTATAGGAAGGTGTGCTTCTCTGTGGTTTAAATTCCTGTATCCGTAATGATAGGTTCAAAAATGGTTACACGGAGGTGCTGAACAATAAATTGCAGGTGCTCTGGAGACCAATTAAAGCCAGTGGATGAGGTGCTTATGAAAATTTGGAAGTTCGAGGACCAGTATATTTCTCTGTACGCTTTTTTTTGCAAATTGCCATTGTTACCTATTTGTTTATAGTAAATAGCAATCTTTATTAATCAGTATGTTGAAAATTAACAACATCCACAGAGCTTAAATATAGAAAGCTGCAACTTTGCATAATCATTTTTTTAAACAATTCAGCGAACTCATTGCTTATGATCCTAGTCATAGACTGAATAGAATAAAATTACTGCATTGAGTGCCTCAATCAGTTAATTATTTTTTCATCATTTGGTTGGAGAGTATAATTATAGATAATTATTATATTTTTGCCTGGATGCTGACAAGAGCATTGTAGTTTGGTTTATTTGCAGGTGATGGTGTAACGTGGCATCAAAGCATATATTGTAGAATGTAAAAAATGAATATATTTTAGCACCGTTGTAATATACTTCATGGTTAATATATTGAGGCTATAAAATCCAATATTTTTTATTGAAAATTTGACTTAAACACATAGATAAATTGGAGATGGTCATATGTTAAGTGAATATTCAGAAAGTCTACCTAAGAAAACATTGTAGAGGGCTTAAAATAATTCTCAAACAGAAATTTAAAAGAAGTATAATAATTATACTTGCTCTGTATCATAAATATATGCAGATAACATCTTTGCAATTTAAAAAAATGTGTTTAATTCCTGAGCTGTGTACTTCTGAGACCTTAAACTATATTACTGATTATTTTTTAGCATAGGAACACTATCTTTATACAACTTAAAGCTAAGCAAGACCAACATCAATGTTGTGGGGTTTTTTGTAATAAGAGTACTTTTATTCATTCACATATATGTGGTTTAGGCACACTGCTCGGCCGATGACTCAAAACGAAGGGATTCTAGTCAGACTTGTGGCAGGTCAGTACAGGGAGTGCCAGGGCAGGGTCCCAGGCAGATTGTTTGGGTGCACTGGAGCTACTGGCAGACAAATGCCGAATGTCTCCTTAGCAAAGAAAATGTAAAAGTCTGTAGCAGCATGTGAGTTAGTGATGTGAGAGCACACCCTGGTTAGAGCCCGAAAGAAGAAGAATTTTTAACAGTTTCGTTAATTTAAGCCAAAAAATATGTCCTGGGAAGATTTCTTAGCTGAGATAAATTGATGGCTTAGCTATTTAGCTCATTGTATGATTGATTAGTAAAGAGTTTATTCTGTAAACATTTATCAAATATGTGTTTCATATACCATGCCTCTGAATAATGACTTCAATGCAGATCCTGCCCTTCTTTATTTTTTCAAAGATTAAATTGTTTATTTTAGAAAGCGAGTGCTCACGCAAGTGGCAGGAGGGGCTGAGTGGGTGAGAGAGAGAGGGAGAGAAGCAGACTCCACTGAGCACAGAGCCGCACGCGGGGCTCCATCTCAGGACCCTGAGATCATGACCTGACCTGAAACAAGGGTCTGACACTTAGCCAACTGAGCCTCCCAGGTACCTCCTGCCCTTTTGCAAATAAGGAAGATGAGGATACGAGATATAAAGGAAAGATTACCTATTGTTAATGATAAATTTTTTTAAGTTTAAAATTTGGGTTGGGAAATCTAGATTTAGGACTTTTTTTTTCCTTCCACAAACCAGACATCCTTAGGTGGCAGATACCATGATAGAAAATATTAATGACACTACAAAAAGTTATTTAAATTTTTGAAGCTTAGGGGTATAAATGAGATTAATATTGAAATAGAAACCAAAACCAATTTTCAGTGTTTTAATCAACAGATATTAATTAAGCTTCTACTTTGGGGGAAAGACAGTGCTGAACAAACCTCTTTATTTTATTCACCATAACTTTGTTGGGTTTCTGTTTTAGTTTTTGTAATTATTATGCGATAAAATAGATTTATTCTTGGCATATAGCTTTATGGTCTAAACACACAGATTCATATACAACCACCACAGTGGGGATACAGAACAGTTCTATCACCCCCAAAATCTCCCTTGTGCCTTGATAATTGTGCTTTGATTTTATCTTTATAATTATATCCTTTTCCTATCTCTAATCTCTGAAAACCATTGATCTGTTCTCTGTTACTTTAGCTTGTCTTTTCGATGATGTTAAAAATAATAATGTAATGCTATAAAATTAGAATCATATAGCATATAACCTCTAGAGACTGGCTTCTTTTATTCAATACAATTGCCTTGAGATTCATCCAAGTCATTGAATATACCTATTGTTTGTTTTTTTGTTGTTGTTGCTCAGTAGTATTATACTCATGAACGAGTTTGTTCATTGACCTGTTCAAGACAGGTGAGTTGTTCAAGGTTTGGGCAATGAGGAATAGAGCTGTTCAGAACATTCCTGGACAAGTTATCCTGTGAACCTAAGTTTTCATCTCTCTAGGGTAAATAGGAGTGAGGATACTGGATCATATGGTAAGTATATATTTAACTTTATAAGAAACTGTCAGATTGTTTTCCAGTTTGGAAAATGGTTATACTATTTTGTATTTTAAGACACGGTATATGAAAATTTGCTGTGAGTCCTCACTCACACCTGGTATTGTCAATATTTTTTAAAATGTAATTAGGTATATAGTTGTAACCTATTGTGGTTTTAGTTTGCATTTTCCTGATAGCATTTTCCTAATGATGTTAAATATTTTTCATATGCTTGTTTTTCTGTTTGTATATATTGTTAGGGAAGTGTCTGCTTAAATATTTTGGTCATTCTTAATTGGGTTGTGTTCTTCATGTTGAGTTGCCAGAGTTCTTTACATATTTTGGACAGAAGTTTTTCATCGCATAAGTGATTTGTAAAGATTTTGTCTGAGTTTGTAGTTTGTCCTTTTAGTCTCCTAATTTTTTTCTGTAGAGCAAACATATTTAATTTTGATGAAGCCTAATTTCCCATTTTTATTAATGGATTATGCCATTGGTGTCATACCTAAGACCTCTTTTGCCTAATTCTAGGTTATAAAGTTTTTTTCCTGTGTCTTCATCTAAATTTTTTTCATTTTAAGTACCATATTAGGAATAATGATCCATTTTGAGTTTATCTCTTTTAATAAAGGGTGAGGTTTCAGTTGAGGTTCATTGTTTTACATAGAGATGCTTGATTGCTCTAGCACCATTTGTTGAAAACACTGACCTTTCTCCATTGAAATGCTTTTGCACCTTTGTTGAAGACTAATTGGCTGTATGGGTGGGGGTTCTATTTCTGCACTACCTATTCTTTTCAGCTCATGTTTGTGTCTCTCTCATTACCAGGAGTCCTTTTTCTTAGTTTATGTAACTTTAATAAGTCATAAAGTAGGAGTCTGTGATTCCTCCAACTTAATTGTTCTTTGTTCTTTTTCAAACTTGTTTTATTTATTGTAGTTCCTTTGCCTTTTCATGTAAAATTTAGAACCAGCCTGTTTATTTTCCAAAAAAATCCTGTTGGGATTTTGATTGTAATTATATGAAATCTGTAGATCAACTTGGGGAAAACTAAAATCATTACTGTGTTGATTTTCTTAATCCTCGAACATGATACTTCTCTCCTTTTGTTTAGGTCTTTGATTTCTTTCATCTGTATCTTTGCACTTTTTAGCATTCAGAACCTATACATGTTCCGTTAGGTTTATACCTATTTACTTTTTCATGTTATTAATTTTTTACATTTTTTTAAATTTGTATATTGCTAGTGTACAGAAACACAATTGATTTTTGTTTTGACTTTGTATCTTGTTATTTGAAAGTACAGATATTGTGACATTTTGTCAGATTCATCCCTAAGTATTCATATTTTTTACTGTTGTAAAAATCATACTGTTTCTTTTTTTTTTTTTTTAAGATTTTATTTATTTATTTATTTATTTGACATAGAGCGAGATCACAAGTAGGCAGAGAGGTAGGCAGAGAGAGAGGGGGAAGCAGGCTCCCCACTGAGCAGAGAGCCCAGATTCAGGGCTAGATCCCAGGAGATCATGAACTAAGCTGAAGGCAGAGGCTTTAACCCACTGAGCCACCCAGGTGCCCCCCTACTGTGTTCTTAAGTATGAATTTCCAGTTGTTCATTGATAGTACGTTGAAATAAAATTGAGTTAGTATGTTGACTTTATATCTTACAACCTTTCTAATCTTAGGTAGTAATAGTAGTTGTTTTGTAGATTCCATTGTATTTTTTACTAGATGATCATGGTGTCTGCAAATAAATACAACATGACTTCTTCCTTTACAATCCAGAATTTTTTTTTTACCTTTTTTCTTTTTCTTTTTTTTTTTTTTTTTTTTGTTATTGGAATAGCTAGAACATCCAGTACAGTATTGAGTAGAGATGAGGAGAACAGACATCCTTGTCTTTTTCCTGATATTAGGAAGAAAGCATTCAGCCTCTCACCATTAAGTCTGATGTTAGTTTTAGGTGTTTTGTAGATGCCCTTTATCAAGTTGAGGAAATTTTCTTATATTCCTAGTTTGCTGAAAGTTTTATTATGAACGGATGTTGAATATTGTCAAATGCTTTCTCTCATTGATTGATAGGATTATGTGTTTTCAGTGTTAATACTGATTATTATATTTAGTCAGTCTTTCAGTCCCACGGTAAATACCACTTTTATTATAATAGTTGTATTTTTCTCCTATATGTTGCTGGATATTATTTGCAATAATTTTTTAGAGTTTTTTTTCTAACCTCTGTGCATGATGGATACTGGCCTAAGGTTTTCTATATTTTTGTGCTGTTTTGTGTGGTTTTGATATCCAGACAGTACTGGTCATGTAAAATGAGTTAGGAAGGAATGTTTTCTCTTCAGTTTTCTGGAAAATATTTTGAAGAATTATTGTTATTTTTCCTTAAATTTTTGTTAATGAAACTTTCTGGCCCCGAAGATTTCTTTTTTGGCAGGTTTTGAACTGAATTCAGTTTCTTTAGTACTTATAGAACAATTTATGTATCTCTTTCATTTGGGGTGAGTTTTGATAGTTTGTTGTTCTCAGTGAATTATCTAAGTTGTTGAAATTGTGTATTAATGTTATTTGTAATATTCCCTTATAATCCTTTTAACGTCTCTTGGGTTGGTAATGATATCCCCTTTAAAGTCCTTATAATTAACGGTAGTTTGTATCTTCTCTCTTGCTCTTTCTTTCTTTCTTCTTTTTTTTTTAAGTTTTGCTAGAAGATTGTCAATTTTATGGATCTTTTGAGAGAACCAGCTTTGGGTTTCAATTATATTTTCTATTGTTTACTACTTCTAAATTCTTTTTTTTTTTTTTAAGATTTTATTTATTTATTTGATAGAGACACAGCGAGAGAGGGAACAAAAAGCAGAGGGAGTGGGAGAGGGAGAAGCAGGCTTGCCACTGAGGGGGCAGCCTGATGCGGGATTCGATCCCAGGACCCTGGAATCATGACCTGAGCTGAAGGCAAACCCATAATGACCGAGTCACCCAGGCACCCCTAAATTCTGAATTTCTCCTCTTGTAATATTTTCATTCTTCCTTCCTTTCATTTTCTTTCCTCTTAAAAAAAAAAAATTAGCAACTTATTAATTGGAAACTCAGAAAGTTATTGTTTGGAAATCTTTTTTTCTCATCTAAGCGTTTGATGCTGTAAACTTCACTTTAGTTACTACATTAGCTACATCCTATAACATAGTTGTATTTTTATTATAATACAATTCAGATTATTTTCTAGTTTCCTTTGAGACTTTTTTTTGGTTGGGGGGCTCACCTTGTTTGTCTAAGTGGTTAGTATAATCATAAAAAGACTGAAATACTAGCATTTTGAGGAAATTAATAAAAAAAATTCTTCCTGGGGAAAATATTTCTTCCTCTGGATTGAGAGAAAGTAAAGCTGTTTCTAGAATAGTTGCATAATATTTTAAAATAATTCTTCATAAAAAACATTTCATTCTATTGTGTTTTCATTTTTTAACCTTAAGTCTATTTAAAATGAGTAAAAGAAAATGTCTTTTTAAAGCCCCAGGGAAGTATTGTAAGAAGAGAATTTATATCATTTTTCTCTGGAGTGTTGTGTATGAGAATATAAAATAATTGACCTAATATCATGATTTTTAATTAATCACTGAACCATCTGCAATGACTATATTATTTTGTTCTCAGTGAATTAAATGAGTTAAAACTACTTGTATTATTACAAAGGTGTGATTTAGGCCCTAGGGAGAATAGAACCCAATAGTCTATCAAAGACCTGCTTATTTGGGTTTATATACTAAAAATACCTATTTTCCACAAAAGTACTAAATTTCATTTTCATGGATTTTTACATAACTATCAATCTGAACTTTGCATAGATTTTAAAGGAATTCATTTACTCTTTTATCACTTGATTCATCATCTTCAAATAATGGACAGATCATATCCCAAATGCATACTCAGCTGTTCCTTTAAAAGAGAAATTTTTATATACCTGAACTGTAATAGTAATCCACATATCGAGCAAGTTTTCCCCATTTTTTCTCTGCCTCCAGCAGAAAATTAATGATTTATTGAAAGAAAAAGCCTTACTAATGAAAATATGACAAATAAAAGAAATGATACAAATTTTACTGGTTTTATTAAACAAAGAAACCTGGTCCTGAAATGGTCTTTTAGGAAAGAATGTCATGACCTTTAGCCATATATAGAGACAGAGTGATAATTATTTCTCAAGTCTACTTTGTGTCATTTTATTGTTGAATTTGTTCATTACTCTGTTCATTTTATTTGAGTTTGTTCATTACTCTCTTCATTTTATTTTTTTATTCAAGCATAATTAGCATAGAGTGTTATTTTACTTTCAGGTGTACAATAAAACAATAAAACAATTAACTAGTTCTGTACATTACTCAGTGCTTATCAAGATAAATGTACTCCTAATCCCCTTCACCTGTTTCACTCATCCCCCCACCCACCTCCCCTCTGAGGGCAGGGTGGTTCCCTCTGGCAACCACCAATTTGTTCTTTGTATGTAAGAGTTACTTTTTGTTTGTCTCTTTTTTCTTTGTTTATTCATTTGTTTTGTTTCTTAAATTCCACATACAAGTGAAATCATATAGTGTTTGTCTTCCTTTGTTGGACTTATTTCACTTAGTATTATATCTTTAGTATTATAGGTCCATCCATGTTGCTGCAAATGGTAAGATCTCATTCTTCTTTATGGCTGAGTAATATTCTATCATTTGTGTGTATAGATAAATGTATATGTGTGTATTTACATACACATATACATATACATACACACTGCATTTTCCTTATCCATCTATTTATGGATGGATGGACACTTGGGTGCTTCTCTTAGTTCTTGTAAGTAATGGTACAGTAAGCATAAGGTACATATATCTTTGCAAATCAATGTTTTCATTTTCTTTGGGTAAATATCCAGTAGTGGAATTACTGGATAATATGCTAATTCTATTTTTGCTTTCCTGTGAAACACTCCATAGTGTTCACCCATGGTGGCTGTGCCACTATTTGCATTCCCAGCAACAGTCCACAAGGATTCCTTTTTCTACATAGTCTCATCAGCACTTGTTCTTTCTTGTTTTTTTTTTTTTAATTGTAGCCATTCTGACAGGTGTGAAGTGATATCTCATTGCATATTTGATTTACATTTCTCTATTGATTAATGATATTGGACATCATTTTATGTTGACTTTTGGCCAGCTCTTTCATTTTATTTAATGAAACAACATTTGGGGCTTGCTCATTAAGTGAATACTTTGGAATTGTTTCTGCCTTCCAGGAAGTCACCACCTAGTGAGATAATGAGATATAAATAAGCAGTCAGTTTTAATAGGCATCACCAAATACCTTAACTTTATTTTCCTGCCATTTCAGTTGATTTCAAAATATAGATAAATGATTAACTCTGGACAGAATTACATGGAATTGCTAATTCCTTTACCTTAAGATCTAAATTTTCTAATGCTTAGCACAATACTTTGAACACAGTAAGTGATTAAGAACTTTTTTAATAAAAGCCTTTTTTATTTTAGAATAGTTTTAGATTTATATAAAAGTTATGAAGCTAAGTCAGAGATTTCCCATATGCCCCCACCTAGTTTATCATATTATAAATAAGTTATGTTAGTGGGGAGCCTGGGTGGGTCATTCGGTTAAGTGGGTGGGTCTTGGTTTTGGCTCAAGTTACGATCTCAAGGTCCTGGGATCAAGCCCTGAGTCAGGCTCCACACTCAGCAGGTAGTCTACTTAGGGATTCTCTCTCTTTGCCCTTCTCCCTGCTTGTGTGTGCACACTCTATCTCTCTGTCTCTAAAATAAATAAATCTTTAAAAAAATTTATATTTGTATGGTACAAGTACAACTAATGAATCAGTGTTGATATATTATTATTAATTAGGCTCTACTTTAGTCACAATTTTTTAGTTTTTACCTATAGTTCTTTTTCTGTTCCAGAATCTTATCCAGGGTACCACATTACATTTAGTTACCATGTTTCATTAGGCTCCTCTTGCCTTTAAGAATATCTCAAGACTTTCCCTGTTTTTGACAACCTTGACAGTTATGAGAAATGCTGCTGAGCTATCTTGTAGAATGTCCCTCAATTAAGATTGACTAATACTTTTCTCATGATTAAGCTGGGGTTATAGATTTTATAATGAGTCCCCAAGACCACCTCACATTCAATGATTAACTAAGAGGATCGTGGGACTCACCCTGTGGTCATACTCACAACCATGTTTTATGACAGTGTAGGGATACAGACCAACTCAGCAAAGGGAAAAGATGCACAGGGCAAATTCTGGATGAAACCATGTACAAACTTACAAGCTCCTGTTCCCATTGAGTTATAGGGAATGAACTTGCTTCTTACTTCAAAAGTTGTGACAACATGTTCAGTATTGTGTACCAGGAAAGCTTATTACCGACTCAGTGCCCATGGTTTTTATTGGAGGGTTCCCTAGGCCCACACAAGTAGTGTGTGGCAGATCAGATCCCAGAGTGCATGCTGTTAACCATTATGCCATGACCTCTGAAGAAAGATTCTCCTCACATGTTTTATCATTCTTAGATGATTAAGAAAATATCTTACTACCACATACCTTTATATTTCTTTCATCCTTTTCTGCATTTAATGAATGTCCGTGGTGTAGATCATTCTTGGTCAATAACTATGCTAAATATTGAAGATGTAGCAATGAATGAAATAGGATTCCTCTACTCAGGGACCTTTGAGTAAAGAGGGGAGACACATATGAACATCACTGATCTTTTTCTTAGCTATTTGCAGAGATGTCATATCATAGGGAATTTTGGCTAACAGCTTATTTGATCTAGAATTATTTTATCAAGATAGTGAGATGCCCTGGAGAATTCCAGAGCATTCCCAAAGATGGAAGCTTGATTAGCAAAGGGTAGGAAGATTGTATGGAAGTGGTAAGATTGATGACAGGGAAGAGAGGAGAAATGGTTAGCTGAGAAAGAATTGTGTTGGTGTGGTCAGAAACATATATTTGATTATGAGAATGCAATGTAGCTGCTGAGTAGTTTTAGGCTAGGTCCATGGTAAGAGTTCAATAAGTGGTTGCAGAGTGTGTGAATCGAACAAATAAATGACATATCCAATGCTTTGGAAATGCATGGAAAATTAGCCAATTCTGGCTAGCATTGGTTTCCTTAACCCTAGCTACAAGTTGAAATCCTCTGAGGAGCTTCTAAAAATTCCACTGCCTGGCCTCTGTCAGGTTATATTTCACTTGGTCTAGCCTGGGCATCACTACGCATGTTTGTATTTATTAAAATATATACGCGTACAATTTTAATTTTATAATTTTAATTATTTTAATTTTCAAGTGATTCCAACATGTAGCCAGAGTTGATAACTATCGGAGAGAAGGAAGATCAACAAAAAAGCAATTACAAGTGCATTAGAAGTGAATTTCTGGAGTCTTCAATAAAGGATTTATTTACAAGAGCAATGAGAATTTATTCTGATGGATGGTAAAGAGGAGAGGCAGCTGGCTAGAACCAGGCTAAGAAGGAACTAGATGAAGAACCATATTGGAAAAGACAAGATACTTTGATCTTACCTTCTAACACCTAATATAGCTCCTTGGAAGTAGTAAAAGACAGTACGAATGCTTCTGTCCAAGTAACATTTGGTATATTCACATGGCTTTTCGAAGTCTGGCATTAAGAGAATGAATTTTAACTAAGCAAGCCTGGGGGAGGGAATAGAATGGAGAGTTTGTGGCGGTGGGAGTGATGGAAAGAAGAGTTTAAAGTTACTGAGCTTCAGTGTATGCTAGGTGCAGTACAAGGTGTCTTACTTGGATTGGCTCTTTCCCATAAGCTGGTAGCTTGTGAAACAGGAGGAAGCAGGAGGAAGGCAGGCTTCAGACACTACAGAGGAGCCTGAAGGCAGTGGGTGTAAGAGAATGGCAAGGATGCATGCTGTCCTATCCCCAAATTTGGAAAAGGCCTATTTGTTTGGGGGAGAGAAAAAACAGAATCATCAGTGAGCTACTGCCGGAGAGACGCTTAGAGAAAATTAGAGCTTATCACGTGGGACTGAGCTTAGTGCTAGGTGTGTTGGGTGAATAGAACTAGACTACGTTTTCAGCTCTTTTGGCCTTTGCTCTGGGAAGACTGCCTGGTTTTCATTCTAACACTCCACATTTGGCTTCATTTACCACATTAACCATCGTGCTATGCACTGTCCACCTGTTGTCCCTCATTATCCCATTTCTGTATGAACCTATTTTAAAAAAATCATAGTCAGGTCCTTCTTATTCTGCTCAAACCTCCTTGAAACTGTCCGATGCTGAGACATAAGTGTCTCCCACTCTTCTCACACATAATAACCTTCCAATGTCGGCTTCCATGTGCCTCCAAACTGGGGAGGTAGCAGGAATCATCTCCATGGCTCTGCATGATTGGTTGTAACTGCTGTCCCCTGGGCATTCTTGAACAAAGTAATGATTTAAAGGGAACTTTTAATTTTAGAATCAGCCTAACAGTGTTAGAGAAAGTGCAGAAAACTAAAAAAAATACATTTACGTATCAATTATTTAAATATCAAATTGAATAGAGTCAGTATTTCTCAGAGGAAGGGAGACTGTGATTCGGGTGCTATATGGGGGCTCCAACTCAGTTACATTTGGAAGATGGATAGTATTTTTAACAGGTGTTATCTTGGGTTTTATTCTATTTTTATGTCTCTCACATTTGATAATACCGTTGAAGAATCAGTTATAAATCCTGTCATCCTAATAATGTCACCCTTTTTATTCATTACTTTTGCTTCAAAATCTGAAACCATTCACCTTTGTTCTCCTTTTTGTAAAGCTAGAGGGGCTCCAACAAGTAGTATAGGCAAGGAGTCTTCTACCTATGAGGCTCAGTTTTTTGTTGGTTTTTTTTTTTAACAGTTCTTGTCTAATCTGTCAGAACAAACATTGATTAATAAACCAAGGCAAAACTTTCCATTAAAAAATAACTCCAAAAAAAAATAAAAAATAAAAAATAACTCCATATCTTTATAACTATGTAACTGTATATCTATATATCTTTCCTCTAAAAAATAACTGTATGTCTCTATCGGAATAAGCTATTCCACTCTAAGTGTATGCTTTTATGACCCTCCCTGGAGTGCTCGTTTGTAAAGGTGCCGTGGATCAGCTAGTTTTCCAACACCAGAGGGCACCAAATTTCCTCCTGCAGGGAAACAAAACCATTTCTTTCCATCGAAGAATTTCATATACTGGGGTATAGTATGGAATGATGTAAATTTTAGTCTCTTGTCAGATTATCACGGTGAGAGAATTTGTGCTTTGTGAGAAGGAGTTTACGAAATAATAGTCATGTTTTCTCTTATTGCCATGAGCTAAAAATTTGTCAGTGTCTTCACTATGTTCCTTTCCAGTGGCATTTATTATGTTGGAATAAAACAGCTACTCTGTGATAATGTTTGGAATAAAGTATTTTGAAGGAGCAACAAATATTTCATCTATTTTGGTTTAAGGTTCAAGTGGCATGTATAGTTTTCTGGAAATGGGTGTGCCCCCTAAAATCAGGATAAAACCAGTGGCAGATGTGTTTCAGTGTGGAATGGGGTGCTGGCAGAGGCGAGAGAAATGATAGCAGCTTATAGATCACAATGAACTGTTTACACCTTGATGTTTGGCAGAGTTTTGTTAACTTCCATTTGACAAACCATCCTTCCCCTATTCTCGAATAAAAGAATATTCAGAACGCCATATTAGCCAATGAGCTCTTTTCACTAATTTTTTTTCCATTTGAACATTTAAAGATATTTTTTACAGTGTAAGGGAAATTATTTATAGTTGTTCCATCTTTCTTTTTCCCTTTTATCTCCAGGCATAACAGCTGATCTTCTGCCCATGGTGTCTAATTACCAGCAAATACAAATGAGGCAACGTCTATAAAGCAGCAGCATAATCCTGTAGGAAAAATCCCAAGCATGTATGTTAAGGAGATCAGATTGCTAGCTCCCTCTGTGTACTTTCATGGTATACTTATTTCTTAATGTTACTATAACAAATTTCCCCACATTTAGTTACTTAGAACAACACAAATTTATTAGAGCGCTGGAGATCAGAAGTCTGAAATGGGTCTCACGGGGCTAAAGTGGGAAGTGTTGTCAGGGTTGCATTACTTTCTGGAGGCTCTAGGAGAGAAAGCATTTTATTTGTTCGCCTTTTCCAGCTTCTACCGTCCACATGTCTTGGCTCATGCCTACCCGCCATCTTCAAAGCTAACAGTGGCTGGTTGAGTCTTTATGATTCCATCTCTTTGGTTCTGACTCTTCTTTTGTCCTTTTCCCATTAAATGACTTGGAATTACATTGGGCCTTCCTAATTAATCCGGGCTAATCTCTTTAGTTTCAAGTCATCTGATTAACAAATCTAATTCCATCTAAAGTCTTCTTTTTGGCCTTTAACATATCCACAGGATCCAGAAATTTGAATGTTGGCATCTTCGGTAGGAGAAGATTATTCTGCCTACCACGTACAGTTTTAGTGAAATTTATAAGTTGAGCCAATCTTGAGAGAAAAGGTATTGCTCTTAAAAATCTTGAAAGCTTAGGGGAAAATGAGTGTTTTCTCTGACCTTCCCTGGAATTTTCCATGTTACTCATTTTTGTAGTTTTCTTGGGTTTTTCTGAAAATAAATATGTGTTCCAGAGGCACAATTAATTAATCCTATATTAGACATTACTATCATAGTTTGACAGAAGTAATTATATTAGTCCTTCAGGTCTTCCCTAAGTAGGTTAAAGGGCAATTAAGTTTGGATGGAGGAGCTGAATCAGAAAAAATAAGAGGCACAAGGCATTTTTAGAAAGGTTTAGTAGTCTCTGGACAAAGATAACAGCTTGAGAGCAAGGGCTAGCTGGGTAAAAGGTATGGTACTGAAGGTAGTATTGATCTAACTTACAGTGTTGCCTGGAACCAGGACCCTGAGTAAAGGAATACTGAACAATAAACCACATCTCCTTGGCACATAAATAACTGCCCAGTAGCACAAGACTATACCAAAACCTCAGACTACTAGGTCCGTTTTAGTCCATAGAAGTAGTAGTCAGAGACCACAAGTGTATTGATGATAGAAATGATAGCTTTCATTTAGGATGTCCACATAAGTTTTTGTACCTACTGACATCCCAGGTACCCTAAAAGACCAGTCTTCCTTAGGTTATTTTTTGTATTACTTTGAAACAACTAAATGCTATGTGAAAGAAGGACAATATAATTCCTTCTCAGATGGTATAAAGTAAATGGGAAAGAGATGCCACAAACTTGCTTAGTTTGTTAAGTGAGTTCTCTTTCAGTTAACTCATTACTTATCTAAGCTCTAATCATTATGCTAGATCTAGAAGCTAGAACTTTGAGTTAGCCTGTAAACTAATTAGTAATAGGTTGGGGGAATAGTGTACGTTGTGATAAGATCAAGAGTCCCTGCAGAACTGAATTGCTGGATTTTATTCTTTTAGCAGTTTCTGAAGCATTCTTTAGCAGTCCCTAACTTCCCTGCATTGCCATCATCTAACCTATATTAGATGAATGGGTTTACTCCTGGGGTCAAGCCTAAAGAAGAAAGAGAAGAAAATGATGTTGCAGCTCATCCAAGAGAGTAGATAGCCTTTGTAGCCACAATAGGTAGGTGTAAGCTAAAGGAGAGTACTCATTTCAGCACGCATGAAATTATAGGAACCAATCCCTTTAAAGTGACTACTGTCAGTTTTAGGATATTTTGCTTTTTAAAAACACTTAGATTTTATCAAAGTTCAGGGCTGCATACTTGGGAAGGAAAAAATCTTTTTACACAATGCTTGACTGGCACCTGGTAGGTGATTGTTGTCATACCAAATGCCAAAAGGTTCTTTTCCATGAAGCAGTAATAAATACTGAGAATATAATGGCTTCCTTTTCACAAGGTTCCCAAAGCATAAAGGTTTCCATTTTTAGCTTTTTGATACAACTTGATCTCAGTAACATGTTTAGGGAAGAAAGGGAGATTTTTAATCTCTCCAGATAGGTTTTCTTGATGCCTCAGTTACAGAGTATTGCGGTTGTCAAATGCTCGTCTCTGGACCGGCTGTACCAGGATCACTAGGGGAGCTTTCTACAGTCCCTCAGAGATTCTAGTGCCCTAAGTCTGGGACAGCCCCTAGACAGTTTTTTAAAGCACCCTAGTTAATTCCAGTACACAGACTTTTTGTTAACTCTTCAATGCTTGTTCTAAAGGTGACTGAAGTCGAAGTTTAAACATCTCTCCTTGATACTGCTAGACTACATCTAGTAGTACTGATATTAATGAAATATTAATGAAAGATCACGATTAATGAAAAAAGCAAACAAACCTTCTTAAATGATAGACTTAAGGGATTGATTTCAAGGTCGTAACATGCTTACTTCGGAACCATGCAATGGTAACAATGATGATAACAACAGCAACAGCAGTGAACACTAACATAGCGCTTGTTCTGTGCCAGGTACTGTTCCGTCCCCTTTCAGTATATCATTGACTGAATCTTCGTGGCAACCCCATGAGGTATTACTGCTATTTTACCAGTAAAGGTTAGGTATCCTGTCCAGGGTCACCCGTCTAATGGCGGGTGTCCAACACCCAGCTAAGTGGTAGAACTGGGATCAAATCTAGGCCTTAACGCTTAGGAATCTGTGTTCTTAATCGCTGTGTTCTATCCATCTTATCTCATGATTCCGTTAGGCCTTTGGAGCCCCATGCATATAATGGGAAGTAATGCAGTAATGTGGTTTAAACCATGGGCTTGTGGGCAGACTCTGTAAGGCACTGGCTAGGTAATCACTTAGGTGAATTATTTGCCCTCTCTGGGCCTTGATTTTCTTATGCAAAAAATAAACTTTAAAATAAATTCTTTTTTTTTTTTAAAAGATTTTTTTATTATTTATTTGACAGAAACACAGCGAGAGAGGGGACACAAGCAGAGGGAATGGTAGCGGGAGAAGCAGGCTTCCTGCAGAGCAGAGAGCCTGATGCGGGGCTCGATCCCAGACCCCTGGGATCTGACCTGGGCCGAAGGCAGACACTTACGACTGAGCCACCCAAGCGCCCCTAAAATAAATTCTTTATAAGGTACTGATAAGTTTAAGTTAGGAAATGTTTGCACGGTATCGAGCACATGCATTTTACATAAGGAGCACCCAGTAATTGGTAGCTGTTACTATTATTATCATTATTTTAAGGTTTGAGGTGTCAAACAGTGAAGAAGCCCAAAAGCAACATATTTTGGCTAACATGACTGTCTGAAATTGATTACATGGTTAGATCTTAGCAGTTTCAGCTGTATATGGATAATCTAGCAGAAAGACACAATAAGTCTATAATTTGCTGCGCAGAAAAATCTAGATAGACCAATTTAAAGCATCAGTATTTTTAAAGACTCTTGTGGTTTGGATATTAGACCTAGATGGTGAGTTAAGAAAGCTAAAACCAAAGACTAAGCACCAGGACACAGGTGGCTTATTCATAGGCACTCCCTGCTTTGGGGAGCATGGGAACGACTTGGGGGAATTCAGTGGGGTACCAGTGGTGTGTCTCCTAAGAAGAGTATAGTAACCAATGGATGAGGACTCCCAAGGAGCAGAGGATGTAACTGAGAAATGGAGCCTTTGGCCATTTCTTGGTGTCATTGGTGATAAACTACATACTTTCCTTTACATGGAGTCGTCTTGATCCTGAGCAGTAAGGAGGGAAAAAAAGCTGCCAGTACTTGATGTCTTACTTAAAAGTTATTTTTCTGAGTTCTGGTGAATCTCAAGAGTTGTGCTGAGCCTCACCACACCACTACCTGTGGAAAGACTTAGTGTCCTTAGGATTTCCCTTTGCTTTTATTCATATACCTTCTATATCTACTTCTTTCTCTTATTACTCCCAAGACTACTGTTTATTACAGAAATAGATAAGATTCTTCACATCTGGACTATTTCAGTGGCCTCCCAGCTATCCTTTCTTACTTTTCAATCTCTGTTAATTGTTTTTGGCTCCACATTCATTTTTTCTTTTTACTGTCGCCTTCCCAAGCTTCTTTGACTACAATTGCCTACAGGATAAATAACTCTCTAGAGTGCCATGCATGCCTTTGCAGATCTACTGTCAGTTGTATCTCAGAATTTTTGTTCTAGCCAAGTTGGACTGCTTACTGTACTCTGAAAATGTTTCACCTCTTAACTTAATTACTATGTGTTTTACTTATATGGATTGTCTTCCTGGAACCAGAGCATCCTTTTGAAATGCTGATCATCTCTTAAGACACAGTTAAAAGAATATTTTTTTTTCCTCAGAGTCTTTCATACTTACTTAGGGAGAAATGATTGTCCCTAAAGCTCTAACTCCCCAAATTTGTCTTATTACCTCTATTATGTTGTATATTCCTAAAAGTCAGTGAAAAATGACCCAAACCAAGGTTCTTTGGGTCTTCCTTGGATAACATCTAAGACATGCTTTGTATATAGATACTCAATGACTAATTATTGTTTGTAGACACTCAATAAATAATTGGTAAATGAAGTTAGTGAATTTTTGCAAAAAAAAAGGTGATATACTGGGGCGCCTGGATTGGCCCAGTTGTTAAGCAGCTGCCTTCAGCTCAGGTCATGATCCAAGCATCCTGGAATCAAGTCCTGCATCGGGCTCTCTACTCAGTGGGAAACCTGCTTCTTCCTCTCCCGCTCCCCCTGATTCTGTTCTCTCTCCCTCTCTCTTTCTCTCTCTCTCTAATAAATAAAATATTTTTTTAAAAAGAAAAAAAAAGGCAATATACTGAAAACTGGATATTTTGGGTAATTTCATAGATTCACCCAAATATTATATACTTTGTGGTGTTAGGTGATTTTTAAAAAGTTTTGAGACTTAAGAGCTTTCTCATGTACAAAGTGAGAAATTGACAATTTTTAAATGTTGAATGTACATGAATTGATAGAAAATTATTTTTAGAGATGCCTCAGTGGCTCAGTCAGTTAAGCATCTCTGTTCAGCTCAGGTCATGATCCCAGGGTTCTGGGATTGAGCCTTGTGTTGGGCTCCTTGTTCAGTGGGGAGCCTGCTTCTCCCTCTCCCTCTGCCTGCTCCTCCCCCTACTTGTGCTCTCTCTTTTGCTCTCTGTCAAATAAATAAAATCTTAAAAATAAATAAAATTATTTTTACAGTAGATTGTCTCTGATATAAAAAGTCTTTGCTTGGGGTGCCTGAGTGGCTCCGTTGGTTGACCATCTGAGTCCTGATTTTGGTTCGAGTCATGATCTCGGGGTTGTGGGATTGAGCCCTGTGTCAGGCTCTCTCTCAGTGCGGAGTCTCTCCCTCTCTTTTTGACCCTCTCCCATCTTGTGCACTTGCGCGCGCTCTCTCTCTCTTTCTCTCTCTCTCTCTCAAATAAGTAAATCTTAAAAAAAAAAAAACAAACTTTGCTCACATTCGATCTTACATTTCAAGTTCTAACCTAAATATATGTTATTGAATTATTAACAAAGAAAACAAAAAGACTATGTTTGCAAAAATATACTTCTGGGTTTTTTTTTTCCTTCCCTTTTTAAAATATACAAGCAGGTATTTACAGCACATAAATACTACTTTTGGCAAAGTAGGACAGAATGTATTATTTTGTCTTTAATATTTATTATGTCCATTAAGACTACTATATTAGCTATCTCTTGCTATAATGCTTCAAAACTTACTGGCTTAAAACAACGTCTACTTTATTTGTTTCTAATTCTTTGGGCTAGCAGTTTGGGCTAGGATCAGCTGGTTACTACTTAAGCTAGTCTTTCCCATATCATCTGGCACTTAACTTGGCCTAAAAGGTCTATGATGGCCTAACTCACTCATGAGGAGGGTGATGGTGTTTGAGTTTTTCCTGTTTGTCCATGTGGTCTTTCATCCTTAAGGATTTTCATATGGCAACATTGCCTTCTAAGATGGATGTAGTAGAAACTCTATACCACTTGAAATCTAGTCTTGGAAGTCACAGAACATGGCATTTATTATATATCATTGGTCAAAGTAGATCATGAGGGTAGATCAGATTCATAGGTGGAGAAACAGATTCTTCCTCTTGATGAGAGGAACAAAAAAAGTCACATTGAGAAGAAACATGGATACAGCCATAGGTTTAAGTTTTTTTTATTTATTTATTTGACACAGAAAGGGGAAGAGGAGAGAAAAAAACAGGCTGGCACTGAGCAGGGAGCCTGATGCAGGGCTGGGTCCCAGGACCCTGGGATCATGACCTAATCCAAAGGTAGATGCTTAACTGACTGAGACGCCCAGGTGCCCCTCTGGGGATATTTTTAAATAATACCATATTTTCAAGTCCCCTCCCTAAGAGTCCTATTAAATTTTTCTGGAGTTGTCCTCATCAGAATATTTAAAAAGATTTGTGTTATTTTAGTAATGTAAAGTCAGGATTTTGAACCACCATCTTAATGTTCACTGTATACTGTTCATTATCTCATTTTTTTTTTTTCAGGTGAGCAGTGCTTGTACTGGTAGATCAGAAATTAGGTGAAACAACTGATAAAGAGCAGTTGCCTTATTGATTTTTAAATTATGCTTCTAGTTTAAAGCAATGTGAAATACTAAAATAGGAAATCAAATAGCCAACACGTGATTTTTTAAGGAAACTAGAAGTGAAAGACATTTAAAAAAAACCAATACAATGAGAAAATAATCATAATTACCACTGAGAAGCATTATAGTTAAAATGGCACAGTGGGCCAAGTTTGCTTATGGGCTCTTGTGTACGCTGTCCATGAACTGATGTGGGTTTGCATGCAAGCCTCTAAGAAGAGACTTGAGATCTTCTCTCTCATCCAGTGTGTATTGGGTGATACTCACCAAATTCTGCGAAGGAAAACTAATAGCATTGGGAGCTAGAAGAAAACAGTTCAGGAGCCCTAGTGAAGAGTGCTGAGTCACAGATATTAGAACTGAAAAGGCCCCCTGGAATTACGTCGTCTACCACTCCGCCTCCCTTGTTCCGTTCACCACCACTAGAATTGAAACTGACTGCCCTGAATCATCTCCTTGCATTAAAAATGAATACCCTAGGCCTTTGTGGAAATCGTGTCATACTTTGTGGCTTGTATTGAGGGGGGCAGCATAGCATACTGGAAAGACAGCCAGAAGTACTAACAGATTGAGATTTGAGTCCTGACCTCACTGACAATTTAGCACTGAAGTTTTGTTCAAGCCTTGAACTTGCATACCTGAGCTTTAATTTCTTCTATATGTTTAGAGCCTCATTCACAGAAAGTAAGAATTTGATGGATAGATGCTACTTATATGTCTCTCCCTCCCCATTTGTTAATCAGTGAAGAATTTAAAGATTAAAAGCATGGTCAGTGGCAATACTATGATAATAAGCTTTCTAATTTTATGGTCTTAATATGCCTGGACTTTTTAAATAGCAGTAACCCCTTGTCATTTTACCATAATTCTCAAAGTATTTTTGTTGAAGTTATTCCTTTAAAATGTTAAGCCATGGGCACCTGGGTGGCTCAGTCATTAAGCATCTGCCTTTGGTTCAGGTCATGATCTCAGGGTTCTGGGATCCAGTCCTGCATCAGGCTTTTTGCTCAGCGAGGAGACTGCTTCTCCTTCTCCCTCTGCCTGCTGCTCCCCCTGCTTATACTCTCTCTCTCCCTTTCTCTCTGTCAAACAAATAAATAAAATCTTAAAAAAAAATGTTATGTCATCATGTTAAGTGGGGAAGAAAGGGCATGAAAGTATGTTTGCAGATAATTTGATCACAATTACGAAAAAATTAGAAGAAAATACACCAAAATTTTACCAAGATTTACAAAGATCTTTCTTTTTTTTCTTCCAAATATTTAAGATAAACATGAATTGGCTCTATAACAATAAGCAGTACACACCCTATGTTCCTATATATATTTGCCGAAGGTAGCCACACTCTGAGACAGGCTTATGTGCTTACTTTGTGAAAGATACCTATTATTACAGTGACTGAATCCACATACAATTCTGAAGTATTCTAAGACAACCCCAGAGTTGAAATTCTTGCCACTTTTCATGGATTTTCTATCTAAATTTATAGCATCATTTAACCAGTTGCCAAAGCTAGAAACTTGGGAATTTTTCATGATTCCATTTCCTTTGTTACCCACATATTACTTGTTATCACACTTGTAATTGTTTATTAAAGCTGATACCTCCTGCCTTTAAACTATCTCTTTTCTTCTGCTCCCATCACGTGAGGCCCTGTTTCAAGCCCTTATATCTTCTCCACGAATTACAGCTAGAACAGAGCTGGCCACAATGGTCTCTTACCTAAAAACTCACCATCCTTATTTATGAAATTAGTATCCACACTCATTCACAGCATACTCCCCCCCGACAGTTCTTTTTTCATGCTCCTCATCCTCTTCATCATTCAGCCCTCATTTAAATGTTAATCTTTGGTCAGTTTACCCAAGCACATTTAGCTGCCTCTCTGTCTCCTGGGCTTTTCCTAAGCACCCTGCTTATAACAGGTAGCAGCCCGTAAGGCTGTGTGTGTGCTCGGACTAGACAGGGAGCCTCTAGCGGGCAAGGCCTCTGCGTCTTTCATCTTGAGGCTTCATAGGTTCAGCCAAAGTAGGCAGTTATTAATTGTTGGGTGAATATGATAGAAAGTGTTTTCTAATTTCCTCCTTCTCTTCTTTCACGACTGAACTGAACAGTTTGTCGGAGATCACTCACAAAACTTAAGTGTTCAAAAAATTAAAGATACAATAACCGAGAACAAGTGTGGCTGAGTGTGTGCATGTTGGTGTGGGAGGGAGAGCTTTCTGAAATGTAATATTTACTCTTAGTTTTCTGACATAAAAAACTCCACATTGTTTGTTTCAAAAACCAGTATTAAGACTTAGGGTGGAAGGGGCGCCTGGGTGGCTCGGTCATTAAGCGTCTGCCTTCGGCTCAGGTCAGATCCCAGGGGCCTGGAATCGAGCCCCGCATCAGGCTCCCTGCTCGGCAGGAAGCCTGCTTCTCCCGCTACCGTTCCCTCTGCTTCTGTTCCCTCTCTCGCTGTGTTTCTCTCTGTCAAATAAATAAAATCTTAAAAAAAAAAAAAAAAAAAAAAGACTTAGCGTGGTGCTGTACTTGTACTAATGCTAATAATTTTGTTTCTGATTACCATCAAACCCCTAAATCCTGAAACTACTGATTATTAGCTGTGTGATTAAGAGAAGAGCGTGAGGCACTTTACATATATTGTTTCTAATTTGCCCGGTAATCGTATCACATAGGAATGCTTGTGTTATAGACGAGGTGAACTATTTTAATCTAAATCATGTTGCAAGTATATGGTAGTGT
>CM053607.1:90924295-90939995 GCA_028646535.1 Procyon lotor | reverse complement strand
TATTGTATAATTTAACAGTGTATTGCAGTTGAATAATACTTTAATTATGACATAGTAAAAGGATTGTTACTGACATAATCTATAATTGAGCAGCTAACTTAGTTCCTAAATAATCGTCTATAAAAGTAGATTCTTTTTTTTTTTTTTAAAGATTATTTATTTATTTATTTATTTATTTATTTATTTGACACAGATCACAAGCAGGCAGAGAGGCAGGCAGAGAGAGAAGGGGAAGCAGGCTCCCCACTGAGCAGAGAGCCCGATGTGGGGCTCGATCCCAGGACTCTGAGATCATGACCTGAGCCGAATGCAGAGGCTTTAAGCCACTGAGCCACCCACGCGCCCCTAAAAGTAGATTCTTCTCTGTAAATTCATGATCATTTTTTTAGTCCAGCCACCCTTCTTCCTACCCCCTCCCTCCATCCACACATAGATTGGCTCTTAGCAATGCAGTTAGTTCTGGTGGGCCTCATTTAGCAGGGATCTGTCTTTCATCTACTGATTGCTAGTATTTGTCTTCCTTGGAGTCACCTGTATTTGGTATTAAAAGAGATGCTTATGTGTTAAAAGTTTTTACAGGTATTGTTTTGCATCTGCGGTTCTTTATTTGTGGATCAGTGTGTATATGTAAGAGTTTCTGACTGTTCATATGTTTCTGATCTGACTTTATATTTATTTTTTAGGTCATTTGTGTATTACACAAATAATAACTTAATATGCTCATATCCCATCAAAAATATTCTTACTGCTAAAGAAGCAAAGCATACTGAAGAACAAGTACCCTTCCAAATTCTACTTAAATAAAACTTATTATATTTTGAGAGTTTATTAATATATGTGCTCTTATTAGGTTTGTTTGTATATTTTATAGTTTCCTCTGGAATGAGTTGATTCTTTCTGAAAAGTAGCTAAGACTCTGCTCAAAATACCAAGGTGACTTTGAATGTGAAAGGTAATATTTGGATGACTAAATGATGTAAGCTTTTTGTTGTTGTTAAACTGGCAATCAGTGCTCCTACTCATTAAAATAAAAATATTCAGTAATGTATAAAACTAAGACTGTCTCATGAAGGTGAAGTTTGCATAAAAATTAATTGTTCAGAAATGAAAGCTTGAAAGCACTATTAAGGGGCAGTTAATCTTTTTTTTTTTATTAACATATGATGTATTATTTGCCCCAGGGTACAGGTCTGTGAATCGTCAGGCTTACACATTTCACAGCACTTACCATAGCACATACCCTCCCCAATGTCCGTGACCCAGCCACCCTATCCCTGCCCCCCTACCCCCCAGCCACCCTCAGTTTGTTTTCTCAGTTTAGAAGTCTCTTATGGTTTGTCGCCTTCCTGATCCAATCTTGTTTCATTTCCCTCCCCCACCCCCATAACCCCCGCCCTGCCTCTCAAATTCTTCATATCAGAGAGATCATATGATAATTGTCTTTCTCTAATTGGCTGATTTTGCTTAGCATAATACCCTCCAGTTCCATCCACGTCATTGCAAATGACAAGATTTCATTTCTCTTGATGGCTGCATAATATTCCATTGTATATATACCAGATCTTCTTTATCCATTCATCTATTGATGGACATCTAGGTTCTTTCCATAGTTTGTCTATTGTGGACATTGCTGCTATAAACATTCGGGTGCACGTGCCCCTTCGGATCACTACATTTGTATCTTTAGGGTAAATACCCAATAGTGCGATTGCTAGGTCGTAGGGTAGCTGTTTTCAGCTTTATGAGGAACCTCCATACTGTTTTCCAGAGCGGCTGTACTAGCTTGCATTCCCACCAACAGTGTAGGAGGGTTCAAGGGGCAATTAATCTTTACCAAAAAAAAAGGGGAATACAAATATATACATGTATGTATGTATGTATGTCTGTGTAAGCATAGTTTTTATGCCAATAGCAAATAGTATTTTCCATAAATTGTTTACCAGGTGCTATCACTATAGCATAAAATTCAACCTGCTATCAATCATTCACGTTTATAAAGAAAACCAATTTCATCGAAGGTTTTGAAGTAGAGATTTAGGGGCACCTGGGTGACTCAGTCATTAATTGTCTGCCTTCAACTTGGGTCATGATCCCAGGGCCCTAGGATCGAGCCCTGAATGGGGCTCCTCACTTAGCAAGGGGCCTGCTTCTCTCTCTCCCTCTGCCTCTCTTCCCCAACTGTGCTCTCTTACTATCTCTTTCTCTCTCAAATAAATAAAATCTTTTTTAAAAATAAAAAAAAGTAGAGCTTTATTCTGTACTGCAGCAACATTAATTATAATATTTTAAACAGTTGCAGGTCTTTTGATAGTTCCTAAAGAACCAAAATTAATAAATACCCTTTACACTGGTGGAATTTAATAGAATAATATTAGAGCATACTTGAAGAAACGTACATCCACCTAGTAGACTGGCATAGCTGGGATCATAACACTATACCCCAGACGAGGGCGTGGCAGAATCCATGTGAAGTGGTGGGCTGTCTAGACAGTCTCTCCAACAGGCGAGACTTGAAGGCCAGAAGTAAGCCAAGCTGGCATGTGGTCACTAGTGAAAAAGGTCCAGAAAAATATTTGAAAGGAGGCAGGGGTGGAAGGTGGTGGGGAAAGCCGGGTTGCATGGGAGTCTGTCGGATTGCACAGGAGACCCACAGGAAGGACTCAGGTTTCAGCCCTAGGGTTCCCTTTCCCAAGAAGACTGAGGAGAACAAGGCAACATCTAATATGCCCAAGGAGTGTGGTAGGGACCCTGGCAGATGGCAGTGGGAGGGAAATGGATCCTGGCCCCAGTTAGAATTTGGAGTACATGTAAGAGCCAGCCTGTTGATTTAAGTGATTTTTTATTGCAGTCATAAATTAGTATTGCTCTCAGCTCAGGGCTTGGAGGTATTCTTATAACTCTGCATGCATAAAAATGGCTAAAATTAAAGGAAGAGGTTTTTTGTTTGTTTTTTCTGTCTCGAGGATACATCGTCACTGTCAGAATTGTTTTTCAGAGCTCTCTCCACTATTCTGACATGTGGAATTCATTTCTTGACTCCTTAGTGGGTCAGAACCCACAGTTCGAAAACCACTGCTTTGAAGGTTGTCGATGGATAGTGACTGTGCCTCTTCATCTTGGAGCCTGCATCTCCTGTTCAAACTGAGTCAGGCAGTTTGTGAGTGTTGAGAGCCGTCTGATTTGGCTGCTACTCTTCCTCAGCTCTTCCTCAGCATAGCACAGCAACATTTCTCAATAGAATCATCTCAGAACAAAGAATAAAAAAAATAAGCATAAGCAGTTGAAGCGAGGCATTCAGTTAATACACATTTATTGAGCAAACCCCTACCATAGTATGTCAGGCATTATACTGGGCATTGAGGATATGGGAATAAATGAAGCATGGCCTTTTTCTTTGAGAACCTAGGTTATTGAAGGGAGAAAAATGGAAATAAAGTGATGATGGGCATTTTATCAGATATACTGGGGGTACAGAGGAGGACGTAATCAGTTCTACCTGAGAAAGACAAAATATTTCACAAGAGACATGGTGCCTGAACTGTCTAGTATAATGAGTAGATCTTAAATTACCTTGGAAGATGGAAAGTTTTTGCCTGTTATTCAGGGTGGTGAAGAGCAGTCTAGGCACTGAGAGAAATGTAAAGAAATTGTCAGAGACGTGAATTAACATGGTTCTGTCTTTGAACCTTACATAGTTCAGTATGACTAGACCAAAGACCGATCAGGTTGTGGGGCGGCCAGAGGGATTTGGAAACAGACTCCCAGGTAATGCTGAGGAGATCTTTCAGCAATAGGAGGGACTGACAGCAGTTTACATTTAGTGAGATTACTCTTGGGGGTACCTTGTGGAGACTGAGGCAAGTTGTCTGGAAATCAGGAGATCAGAAAGAAAAATATCAAATAATCTGGTGAAGGCTTTAAATAAGATTGTATCTGTAGGTATGAGGAGAAACAGAAAAGAAATGGCAGAGGAAAAAAGCCAAAGTAGAATTTAAGAAATGTCCTCCTGAAGGCACATATTTCAAATTTAAATTATGCAAAAATATACTAATTGAATATATGAAGAACTGAAAACTGATTATCCTTTGCAGGCCATTCAAGTACCATAATACCTGGAGTATTGTCTCAGCCACAGATTATTATAATTTTGTCTGAGTTTGATGTTATTAACCTGTTTACGTCTTCTGATTATTTGCCAGAAAGATTTGAGGCATTCAAAAGATTATATTTTTTAAAAGATTTTATTAGTTAGAGCACGAGTAGGGGGAGAGGCAGAGGGAGAAGGATTATATTTTAAGTAAGGAAATACGAAGAAGGACAAGCACAAATGAAGAAGATGAAGCTGGGAGTGAAGTTAGTACATAAAATCAACACAGCCAGGACAAAGAGGGAAAGGACTCGGTACATAATACATAGTACCCATGAAGTAAAAATCGTTTGGGAAATGAATATTTTTGGTATCGCTAAAAAGTCGTCTCCCTTAAGCTCTTCACAAAGAGGATATTTGAAGTGTTGACTCATGTTCTCAGTAGCTCTCCTTGTAATAGGTAGAAAAATAAACTTGGGAGAGGTGTTTTATGATGAGCCTTAAGATAAGCCCACAGCCTCATGCCAGATCTACAAAGAACCGAGGTGCCATCAACACATAGAGCTTTTATCCATTCATCCACATGGTGTTTGATTTCTCATGTTATGTCAGCCTGTGTGCTAAACAGAGTGCAGAACAACCGTGTTCCCTGCTGTTGATGGAGCTTACAGTGTATTAGCAAAGATAGTAAACTGGTAAATACTGTATGTGAAGAATGTTATAATGGAGCCATAATGTGCCTGTTTATATATAGTGGTGAAGTTTAGGGGTCCCAGACAGACCCTGAGGAAGTGATGTCACCCTGAAGGAGGCAGTGTGAACCAGTGGAGAAGAAAAATGTTGCAAGCAGAGAGTGGAAGGGAGTGCAGGAGTATACTCTCTTACTGATATTCTAGACACCAATTAAACATAAGTCTATGGGCTTTAATAGTCAGCCACCTAGAGGTAGGACCCTAATACAATGATTAATTTAGATTGGTTTAAAACATGAATAATGTAACATTTGATCACGGAATCTTGTCTTTTAAGGTACCTTTCAGTGTCTTAATTTCTTTTCAGAATATGTTCTTACATGTCCTTATTTTATAAAAAGTGAAATTTAAAGCTATCCTGATGTCAGAATGGTGTGCCTTGTTTTCCATTTGCTCTAATGACCATAACTGATTAAAGGGCATACCTAGGTAGGCTGGCATATCCAGATGACGACTGACGGGGAACAGGCAACATAAAGCATCACAGATGGTACTAGTTGTGGGATAGTTACCTTAGCACAATTTTCTACCTTGATTTACTGTTACTGTGTTTCTCCTTGATGACATTTCATCCTCCCATTCTTCCTTTTCTTATACCAGTTTATGCTTAAATTTCCTACTACGATGCCCTTAGAATCTGTGCATATCTACTGTCTTGGACTCTTTCTCCCTATATCCGTATAATAACTATCAATTGATTTATCTATTTGATAAACTGTTAACTAGTTTTTATTGCAATACAGCAAAAATATGGGCTTATTTTTTAAAAAGAGAAAGCAAAAGGAAGTAGAAATCAACAGTACTAACAGCTGTTAATATCTTTTCTTAAATTTTATTTTAATGCTAGCTAATTAACATACAGTGTAATATTAAATTCAGATGTACCATTTAATGATTTAGCACTTGCATACATCACCCTACACTCATCGCAAGAGCGCTCCTTAATCCCCATCTTCTATTTCACCCATGCCCCACCCACCTCCCCTCTGTTAACCATCAGTGTCTTCTCTGTAGCTAAAAGTCTGTTTCTTGGTTTGCCCCTGTTTCTTTCTTTTCCTTTATATTTGCTCATTTGTTTTGTTTTTTAAATTCCACAGGAGTGAAATCATATAGTGTTTGTCTCTCCCTTATTTCACTTAGTGTTACAGTCTCCAACCACATCTACGTGATTGCAAATGACAAGATTTTAATCCACTTTTTATGATTGAGTAATATTCCGTTGTATGTATATACCAAGTCTTTTTTTCCCCTCAGATGTAGAATTAAGGTTTGGTTTAGGACTAGAATAAAGTTTAGGGGGGCACCTGGGTGGCTCAGTCGTTAAGCGACTGCCTTCGGCTCAGGTCATGATCCCGGAGTCCTGGGATTGAGCCCCGCATCGGGCTCCCTGCTCTGTGGGAAGCCTGCTTCTCCCACTACCATTCCCTCCGCTTGTGTTCCCTCTCTCACTGTGTTTCTCTCTGTCAAATTAAAAAAAAAAAAAATCTTTAGAATAAAGTTTAGGGTTAAGATGAGGGCCAGGGTGAGGCGTGTGCCTATTATCCTGCAGTTCAGGGACCTCTCCAGAAGGATAAGTTTAGGGTTAGGGCTAGGGGTTAGTGGTAAGTGCTTAGGGCTAGGGTTTGTGTTAGGATTAGGTTTACAGCTAGCATTAGGGTGAAGGTATGTGCCTGGTATCCTACTGCTGTGAATATTTGTATAAATTTCCTATAATTCTATCTTGTACATTTTCTGTCACTCCTTTGTACAAAATGAAGTCAATTTGTATGTTATTTTCAAAACTGCTTTTTTTTTGGTAATCATATCATGATATCTTTCCATGTTAGTACATACACCTCTATCATGTTTAAATAAGCGAATAATATTAAATTGAATTATCAGAACATAGGATATATTTAATTGTTGGACAATTTTGGAACATGTTTAAATGACGTATCTCAAGTTAATTGTGTGTACCCAGGTTTATTTCCTTAGAATAGATTCTAGAATTAAAATAATTCATCAAAAATAGAGAGTTCTGAGGTGTTGATACTTAACACTGAAATGCCTTGTGGAAAGACTGTCATCTGCTGTCTGCATGTATCTTTATAGAGTGTGAACTATTAAAACATTTTAAGTCTTCCCACTTGGTAAAACATCACCATTTTGAGATAATATTAGAAAGTAAAGCCAAATAGGGTTAAATGATTGCAAAACATTAAAATGGCATTACAGAAATCAAAATTTTTGGAAGTGTAAAAAAATGTGTGGCAGAGGCTTATTTCTACAATGCCTAGCCTATAAATGGTATTTCTAATTTTATAGTATTCTGCATTTACTCCCCATTTACATATGAAACAACTGGAATACAAAGAGACTCAAAATGTGTCTGATGTCCTACAATTGCTATATGACAATGCTGTGATTCCAGACCAAATCTGTCCAATTTCAAGGTCTCTGTCTCTTCCACAGAAAAAGTGCAGAGTAACTGCCTCCCAGGGTTGTCGAAGTGATTAAATGATACATGCCCTGTGCCTTAGTGGCCTTCAGTAGCTATTTCAGTAGCTACCGTTGAAGAAGAGAGCAAAGTAAGAAATGGAGTAAACCCTCAACAGTCGAGAGGGATATAGAATGCTTGAAATTTGAGTTTGAAAGGCAAGTGTTACCAACTTGCTTTTGTTTTGTCTCTTTTACTTTCCATCTCCCAAGTAATACCAGAGTGTAAATTACTGTCACAACCTTGGCATCTGGACACATTGTTTCTGAATTTTATCCTTGCCAGTGACTTTGAAGACTTTGGAAACACACTGACTCTAATTCACTAGATCCAGAAGGGAGAATTCACAGGTCTCTTTCAGGTGATTTGCACAAAAATAAGAGTATATGACAGAATCCCTGAAGTAACAGTAGCATTCCTTGTGCAACTGGCGTTGTATGCTGTATGTATACTTTAATGTTAGCCGTGTGTTAGATACACGGCCATCATGATGATGGTAATCATTAGATAGCTTGGGCCCTTCTGTGCAGGCCCTGCTCTGACTTTTTATAGGGACTGCCATTTAAATGGATCTGCCTTTGGGTCTGTTGGTAATAGATATTGTGGAAATATTGTGGGAACTACAATGGATAGGGGGCTAGCTGCTTGTTCGTTAAAGATCAGCATTTGGCCCCAACAGACTGAGGCTGTATTTTGTTTGTATGTCCTAGTTTTCCTAAAAATTCGTTACTGAACAAGTATCTGTTTACCTAAATATTTTAAGCTCCCGATGATTCCATATGCTTTTTACACTTGAAGTACATTAATCGATTCATACTTCAATTTGTATCTTTTAGAATTTAAAGAATGACCTCTAGTTCTTGTTTTTAGTGGTCAGAAAATGGTAATGATGATAAGCATGGGCTCTGGACCCTGACCACGGGCTTTAATCTTAGTCCCTCATCTATTGTTTAACTAACTTTAAATATATTTAAAATCCCTGTGCCTTACTTTCTTTGCTAAAGTGACTATGAGGGTTTAATGACTAATAAATATTAAGTACTTAGGGCAGACTAAACACTTAACAAGAAACACTTAGTAAAAGTTAGCTATAATAGCAATAGATAATCAATATAATCTAATCAATATAATAATAATGAGAACCAATAATAATCCTTAATGAAAAGTGGCTCTCAATATTCTTTATCTAAGTCTTTTTACTTTTTAAGTAAATGTTTGTTTTGATTGTCTGAGAGAAGCATTAATAAGGAATCTACCATTAACCCCTATCTTGAACAATGTGATAATACTTCTGAGTCCCAAGAGAGGGACTGTTGAGGGAGGAAATGCATAAATATACTCCTTCTCCTTTACATGAAAAAAAATAAGTGATTGGACTAAGCAATTGGAGATAATGAAGTTTACTATTCACACCTAAATTATTTAATGTATATGTGCTCTAAATGAGCTTTTGAAGTTTACATGTAGAAAATAAACTTCATTTGTATGGTTATAGAAATATATTTCTATTCTATAATATAGAAAGATATATATAGAATAGATATAACTATATAACTATAGTTAGTTATGTCTCTATATATATATCTATATAACTATATCTATTCTATAATATAGAAAGAAATTTGGTTTTTGGGCGCCTAGGTGGCTCAGTTGGTTAAGGAACTGCCTTTGGCCCAGGTAATGATCCTGGAGTCCTGGGATTGAGTCCCACATCGGGCTCCCAGCTCCGTGGGGAGTCTGCTTCTCCCTCTGACCTCCTCCCCTCTCATGTTCTCGCTTTCTCTCTCTCTCTCAAATAAATAAAATCTTTAAAAAAAAATTTGGTTTTGAGGGGCGCTTGGGTGTTTCAGTTGGTTAAGTGTTGGACTCTTGGTTTTGTCTCAGGTCATGATCTCAGGGTCATGAGATCTATCAAGCCCTTTGTGGGGCTCTATACTCAGTGGTGTGTCTGCTTGAGATTCTCTCTCTTCCTCTGCCCTTCCCCCTCCTCCATGCACGCTCACTTGATTGCTGTCTCTCTAAAATAAATAAATCTTCTTTAAATCTTTGTCTATTCTATAAAAACACACAGAAGAATTACTTGGCCCTTTTCCCTTCTCTGTATATAAATGCCTGGTCTGAGCCCCTACAGGGAGGCATCATTTATCATTTTGTGGCAGCTTTCACTACAGCTCCTTGCAGGCAGTGACTATTTTTCTTTTAAACCTGGCCTCTATTAGGAGCTGAATAAATATTAAGCAGATCTGGTGAGGGAGAAAAATACTTGAAAAGCATTGGAATGTCACTTTGGAGAACTTTTCAAGTAAAGGAAATAGTAGAGCGTGTGTTACTGTAAGGAAATCGAACAGCTTGGTTTTTAGATGTATTTGTACAGTTGCTGCATATATCCTGAATGAGCCTGAGTAAACATTTATTTGGATAAATGCAGCTTCATTTGTACCTTTTGGGGGGATAGTAACTGTCTCCTGAATACCAAAATAAAGGAAATGTATCTGACAGGGAATTTTCTTTTAAATATTAAGTCTTTATTTTTTTCTTTTAAAATAATGAGTTCCTCCAAACTCTTCTATCCATATTATATTAAAAATCTTTAAACTAACATTGACTTTCTAGTCTATTTTGAGTTCTGTATTCAGATACATTGCTTTTTTCAGCCACATCCCATTGTTGACAAGTTAGATTGTGAACAAATTTTCTTTGATATAAACTGACTTTCTTGAATCTCAGTTCTTTGTATTCTGAATATCACTGCTGCCTTCTCTAAGCTAAATTCCTAGGAGCAGAATTAATAAGATTTTGGTTTAAAACACATTACCAAATTATATCCTAGCAAGATTGAACTAGTTTATTTTCTTACTGGCAGTTTATGAATAGTCATTCTGCACATTTAAAATGACTGGGTAGTTATGTACAGAGTTCTGCTTTGCCTGCTCTTTGACCACTTCAGGGTATTCTTTCTCTCATTTACACTCTACTCTGCTAGTTACCTCAAAAGGTCCCAGAATTAGTGTATCAGCTCAGGTGCCAAAGCAGAATTGTTAGTGATAATGTCATCTCAGACATGGCATCACCAAGAGACTAGTTTAAACATTTAAAAAAAGAAAGAGCCACATTTGATAAAGCCCTTACTGTGCGAGGTTTTGTTTTAAGCACTTTATATCTATTAGCCTATATTCATCCTTGCAGCCACTCGATAAAGTTTGTACTGTCAGTATGTCTGCTTTATAGGTGAGGAAGCTGATTCACAAAGAGGTTAAGTAGTTTACTCAGGATCTGAATTTGTGGGATATAACTCTGAAACCCGAATATTTATACCAGAAAAAAAAATGCACTTATTCTTTTTCTTTTATTAAAGTAATCATTGTTTGGAAAAAATAGAATATTCAGATAAGCAAACAAACAAATAAGCAGAAACCTCCCAAATGACTCAATCTACTAATCCAAAGCTTGCTTTTAGTTAAGTGGAATAATTTTGCACACAATGTATTATTCTAACTTTTTTCCTTAATAACAGTGTTCTGTAAACATGCTCCCGTATCATTAACCATAGATCTATCTCAACATTTTACTGACCACCTAGTATTTCATTTTATGAAGATACTATAATTTATTTAACCAATCCCCTTCTTGAGTAACTTTGTTAGTTGACACTTTTTGGCTGATACAACATAATCTAAATGTATACCTCCAGTCTTGTTATTTCCTGAGGGTAAATTCCTAGAAGTGACTGTTGTTGATAGGTGTTTTTTAATTTCATACTCTTGGTCCTGTCCAATTGCTACACTGACATTATCCTCTCAGTGTGTAACAGGCCTTTTAACCCAGTATCCCCAGCCTTAGGCTGAGAGATTGACATCTCTTCAGTAAGAAACCACAGAGTTCTTAACATCCTAATTGGTCTCTTTTCTTCTAATCTTAAGTGTCAGGTGAAATTTTTATGATTTTGAAGAATAACTTTATAATGGTGATTGGTGCTTTCTGGGTGTTTTGTTGGTTTGCTTTTGTTTTTCAAAGAACTTACTGCTGCTTCTCTTGCCAGTGAAACGTAACAGTATGTTTTAAAGAAAGCCTTGGAGTATTACTTTGACCCTTGTAGTGCAGTTCTCACCACAGCATCGTGGCTGTCGGGAATTTATAAAACAGAATGTGTTAGGGTTTGCTACAGAAGTGGAGTCCCTGAACAAGTAGCCCTAGCCTCACCCGAGAACTCACTAGAAGTATGCTCTCCCAGGCCCCACTCTCCCTACTGCATCTGTATCTGCATTTTAACAAGTTCCCCCAGGTGATTCATGTGTTCTTTAATGTTCGAGATTCATCGCTTTCGGCTATTTTGTACCCAGCTCTCGTTCGTCATTTATAGACAGCTCACTTTGCTCCTTGTACTAATTGCTTTTGCTGTATGTTGCATTTTCCTGTCTACTAGAAAATACTGCCCTTTCTTTTTATGTGTCTGGCTCAAAACAAGAATGGAATCTATTTTATAAGGCAATGGTCTTTTAAAGTATTGTGATTCACTTGAGTTAGAAGCTGTTGTATTGATTGTGGCATTTTAGAGCGAACTGAATTATTAATTTGGCTTCATTTGGCAAATAGAAACATTTTTAAATCAGTGATCTTATGGAACATGGTGCCCTCTGTCATGGAACTGTTATCTTTCTCTTAAAGATATGCTAGTGCTTATGAATATTTTATAATGTGTCTGCCTGGATATAAATAAATAACAGTCATCTTGAAAACAAGCATCACATTTATCTGAAAATGCTTACCTTGCAAATTCATTGTTTCAAGGACAACAAATGTGCATTAAAAATAAGAATCATGATAAAAGTTGTACTTGAGATTTTAATTTTCTGAATATAACAAAATATGTTTTTAGATGTTATCTTTTCAAAATCGTAGATGAAACCGCCAAGATACTATTCAGCCATCAAAATATACAGGTATCCCTCACTCTTTACACTCAGGAAATAGATTTGAGCACAGTTTTGGAGATACACATTTTCTTTGTGTACTTTTGCTCCTCACCATCTGAACTCAGGAACCAAATAGGTTTGAGTGGCAGATGATGTTGTATCTTTCTAACACATTAACTATCAGCACAAAGAATGCACATGGAACTATAATGTAAAGAAGTATTCCATAATTAGCTTTCCACAAAATGTTAACCTCTGTTTCGATAGTATATTAAATATGGAAATACTGTGTAAATTGTGCTCTCTTTTTGGGTGGACAAAATGCAGGTCAGTCTGGATGGATCCTCTATGTAAGAAGTCTGTTAAATCTTACTTAATCCAACCCTGCTGACATAGTAAATGACAAGGACAAGCAGGCCATGTGCCAAAATGATGAGGCCGTATTGTGTTTATAATAGTGACTGTAAGTGCATTATCCAACGTGAGCCCCAGATCCCTCATTTGTAAACTGGAGTTTATGCTGACAGGTATTGAGGTGCCCAGTACACTATCACTGGTTTTACATTTCCAGTGGAAACTTGGTGAAGGGGTGCTTCAGCCAGTGATTATTCCCTACAAGGGAGATCGACTGTAACATTCTGCCTTCTCTCTGATGGCATCAGTACCCGTCCCCTAATTCACTGAGCTGTAGCCACACCGGTCACTTGGTTCTCTTACACACACCAGGGGCTTGATCCTTCCGTCTGGAAGGATCTGCCCCCAGGTACCCACGTGAGTCTCTCCTCTCTTTCACATCTCTGCCCAATGTTTGACTGCCCTAAGTGACCTGCCTAACCTACAAATATATTCTCTATTTTCTGAAAGGTATTTTTTCTTCACAGTACTTATTATATAGAAATAGATTTTGGGGCACGTGGGTGGCTCAGTCGTTAAGAGTCTGCCTTCGGCTCAGGTCATGATCCCAGGGGCCTGGGATCGAGCCCCGCATCGGGCTCCCTGCTCAGCAGGAGGCCTGCTTCTCCCGCTACCATTCCCTCTACTTGTGTATCCTCTCTCGCTGTGTTTCTCTCTGTCAAATAAATAAAATCTTAAAAAAAAAAAAGAAGAAATAGATTTCTATTCAGACATCTCCCACTTGTTGTTTTTAACATCAGAGATAGAATTTTGGGGCTATACCAAGTGTAATTATGGCAGACATGGTTAGGTCACTAATTTAGCACCTGTTTCTAGCCTCCTCCTCCTCCTATGCCTGCCTTTACTATGGAGGACCCCCCCAAAATAAAACAAACCCTAAGAAAAAAATTTGCCATTCTGCCCAGTATCTAGGACTGACTGTGTGGCAAAATTGTGATCAATGGAAAAGAAGCAGAATCTTCCAGGACCTTCTACGAAAAGCTTTTTCTTGTGTGCACCAGGAAACCAAGGTGTCTGGTCTAGACACTTGTCCTTTCTGTCCTAGGAACACAAGGCCTAGAGCTATGGAAGATATTTTGCAGCCCACAGTTTCAGACCTCTTGGTGCCTGAGAAAATAAAACCTTATTTGGTAAAGCTACATATAATCAGTTATTGTGTTTATTGCGTTTGAAAGGTTTCTTAATTCATACAAAACTCTGCAGAAGGAAGAGGTAAGGAAACTCGTTGCCTAGCACACGCAAATGATACTGCAGCAAGTACTATTAATTTATGCCTTTGAATGTGAAGGTTGAGGAATGGTCACATTCTAAATACTTTTTTTGTTGTTGTTTTTCACATTCTAAATACTTTTAACCGCTTCGTGAATTTGATGTTCTTAATTTTCAATGCTTTACTACATTGTAAATTAAGGGTGTAAAAAAATTAACTTTCCTAGGGCTGTAGCTATCAGTTAGATAATTTAAGAAGTACGAAAGTCTCACTGAAGCAGGTAATCTTACCAGCTGTTAACTGAGGCTCTGTTAACACACTCCTCTGGGCCTCTCCTTGTTTGCCTCCACTCTTTAGCCAGCTCTCTTCCGTACCTGCATCGTCCATGATTAGAGAGCAGACAATTCACAAAAAAACAAATCAATGAAGTAGAGCTTCTGGGTTTTTTGCTTGCTTATTTTTGTTGTTGTTTTTGATGACACAGTGTTTTTAAATCCCTGCAAAAACAGTTGTTTTAGACGCAAATGTTGTTGATTTGTAAGAACTAGGCTCCCTGACAGAAGGGTTTTGAGAGAATCCAGATAAAGTTTTGAAGGTGTTAAAACATGAACTTTATGCCTTACATAGTTGATTGAAAAGGAAACTAATAGAGAAGCTTATTTTTCTTGTAGTTAGCAGATGATAATCTTTCTTATACTTTGGTGGGGAGACCTGCCCTCCCTAGCCCAGAGCCAGTATTCACAGAAGACACCCTCCTGCCTCCCACCTAAGATTGCCTGATTCATGGGAGCTCTGTGATGCCCCAAGTCCTCTGCGGGATCAAGGGTGGATGAAGGGAAAGAAATGATAAAAGGGTAGAATTCTGACTATTGGCCACAAAAAACTAAGCTTTAAACTGGAGTCGAATGATTTTCCCTGAAGGTTGTTGTCCTCGTCTACACAGAGGAAATGAGCTTAATAGATAGGTTAGATTCACTTGGGTTTTTGCACACGTCAATTTAGTGACGTTAATATTTATACTTGCTGGATGATAAACATGAAGCTCTAGAGTTCTCTTTTTTCTTTTTTCTTTTTAAAGATTTTATTTATTTGACAGAAACACAGCGAGAGAGGGAACACAGGCAGAGGGGATGGGAGCGGGAGAAGCAGGCTTCCTGTCGAGGAAGGAGCCCGATTCGGGGCTCGATCCCAGGACCCGGGGACCATGACCTGAGCTGAAGGCAGACACTTAACGACTGAGCCACCCAGGCGCCCCTAGAGTTCTCTTCTATAAGTTTTTTTCTTTTCTTTTTCTTTTTTTTTTTAAGATTTTATTTATTTATTTGACAGAGAGAGAGATCACAAGTAGGCAGAGAGGCAGGCAGAGAGAGGGGGAAGCTCAGCTCCCTGCTGAGCAGAGAGCCCGATGCGGGCTCCATCTGAGGACCCTGAGATTCTATAAGTTTTTTTCTTAACGCCAAGAGTTTAAAGTATATCAGTGGATTTTATGTCTCCTGTAGATATTTTATGATAAATTTGTCAGTTGAGCCTTCAGTTTCTAGAAACTTTTCACATCATCTATATCCATCTTGTCCTGTAACCATCATAACTGAATTAACATTATCTATAAATTACTGGAATCCTAACATTTCTTTTTCTTGAAAGAAAAAAAAAACTAGAAATTTTCACAGATAACTCTTCTAATTTTGAAGAAATAAATGAGGTAAAATTTGATCGCCTAGGGTTTAGCATTTTTGTTACCAGATTGTTATTCAGGGTGCACTTTTTCAATTTGTAAAAATAGTTTCTGACTGAGGCTTCTAATGTGTTTTATTTACTCCATCAACCTGGTAAATGCAGTAGAGTCCT
>CM053607.1:90904470-90923795 GCA_028646535.1 Procyon lotor | reverse complement strand
ATTGTTATTCAGGGTGCACTTTTTCAATTTGTAAAAATAGTTTCTGACTGAGGCTTCTAATGTGTTTTATTTACTCCATCAACCTGGTAAATGCAGTAGAGTCCTAGAAGCTTTATGGGCAGGGTAAAATGAAAATCTGTAAGATCCTAGAGTAGGAGGTGGAGTTAGTACTGGCATAGTTTTCACTTTTCTCTCTAGTCTGTAACCTCAAGGTGCTTTTAGTAAGAGATGTTTCCTCATTATAACCCTCGTGTGCCCCTATAAAGGTAGGGAAAAACCCTGAGTTAAAATAATACAGACATACTCTACTTTTAAACAAACTTGATATGTCAAAATCTGAATTTATATTATGGCTGAAATGAGGACAAATTCTTTTGCAAAAGTATTTCCCATAGGTTTCCTTGAAATAGCAAAATTCTGTAATCTAACAGAAATAGACATTTTCTATCAACCAAGTATAGTTGTCTTTATATGTCCTGAATCCATTTGTTTCCACTTTCCAGCAATAATCCTATCATCACTGGCACTTACCTAGACCACGGTACAAATTTAATTTATTAATCTTTCTGCTCCTGTGCTTGACTCTCCCCTCCCCCCCACCCCCCATCAAGTCCCCAGCCAGCCTCGTAGTAGCCAGGTAACAGATCATGCTTCTCCTCTGCATCAAAATGTCCTGTGGCTTCCCTTAGGACATTCCTAGGAAGTCCTATGGCTTCCCATAAGATATTCCCATTATATTGCCATATAATGAATATGCCATAGAAGAAAATAAGAAATCCTCATCCCAGTGTCAAGACCCTAATGATTTGTCCCCTACCCCAGCCTGTGTTCTTAACCATTCTTCCACTACTCTCCCCCTCGCTCGCTTCATTTTGAGTGCACTAGCCTTGTTGATGTTTCCTTGTTACATTCAAACATAGTCCCACCTTCAGACTTCGCCTCTGCTCTTGACTTATGGCTGGTTGTGCTTGTTTTTGAACAAATGCTTCATTCTCAGAGAGGCCTTTTCTAACCACTCGTAGCTCTCGAGGATCTCGGTTTTATTTTCTTGACAGTACTTACCTTTACTCGCAATTATCTTATTTTTTCATTTGTTTACTTGTATATTCTCTCTCATTTCCATTAGAAAGGAGTGTTTTATCTTTTTTACTCCTGAAACTCTAGTGTGTGGATTGTGCCTGATATGTTAAAGCGCCTGGCCTAGTAAATAGTGGTTGAATGAGGAAGTTCTCAGTATGTGACTGAAAAGAAAAAAAAAATATGTAAATAACTGCTTATAAGTCAAATCATTTTGCAAGCATTAAGTGTAAAGTCTACTGGTTATTCAAAATGCTATTTACATTATAAATCTCTGCCACTTTTCTTTTTGCGTGTTGCATAGTACATTAGTGAACATGGAACGATCACCTGGGAAACTTCTTGGCCTTCCAGTGTTTCCTTCCTGTTGCAGCCAGAGTGATCTTTACAAAACACAGACACCTTCTCCCTTCTTAGAAACACTCAATGGATGTCTTGCTCTGAGGCTGAATATCAACATTCTAACATGGCTGGAGAAGCCTCGCCTGATCAGTGCCCATGGGCCTCTCTAGCTTCATCGTGCTGCACACTCGGCTAGATCTGGGCCCCCTTCGCTCCACTCGTTACCTGGGTCTGGGCCCCTTCCCACCTCCTTCCCCATTTTGTGTTTTTTATCCTGCTCATCATTCATAAGTCATCAAAGGATTCCTTCCTTGGAAATTTTTCTGCACCCACCAAATGAGATCAGGTTGCTTTGTGATTTGCCTCTGTGATTGTATCTCTTTCCTTCAGAGCATTTATCTCAATATTTATCAGCACGTATAGTTAAAGCTTCCTCTTCTTGTGTGAACTTTCAATATAGATTCCCTCAGCAACTTTCAAATACACAATTCAGGGTCATTAACTGTAGTTAGTGCGATGCATTGTGTCCCCAGCAGTTACTTATTTTTATAACTGGAAGTTTGTACCATTTGACGACCTTCACTCATTATTGGTTTTTTTTTTTTTTTTTTTTAAATTATCACATGGTTAAGAATCTAAGAGGTTAAGCAGCTTAGCATAGTGTCAGCCCAGAACCCGGTCTCTGGAATCAGAACAGTTTTGCTAAGTCCTGGCTTTTCCTAATAATAGCTGTCAAATAACTCAGCGTCTCTGGGCTTCAGTGCCCATGTCTATAAATTGGAGATAATATTGCCCACACCTCAGGTTACTGTGGGGATTAAATGAGATAATACACTTTAATTTTAGGACAGTACTTTGCATATAGTAAGAATTTGAGAAGTGTCAAGTATTATTAATAAAGTTATTTTTTATGTTAAAATTGCCTTTACCATTAGGAGTGCATCTTCTCTTCTTAGACTTGAACATTTTCTTAATACTTATACCAGTGTTATTGTAAAGGGTAAAATTGAACATTTGGGTATTCTGATCCTGAAAAGCAGGCCCAATTTCCACCATATCACCGTTGAAAAATGGAAAATATTTTAAAATTCTATATAGGTAGATAACATATATAAATACAGAGAGATTACATATTTATATATCTACAGATACTTTATATGTATTGATTTTCTTTTAAAATCAAGATTATGAAGGGTCACTTGCTAGCTTTAAGAGAGGTTACTCCTTAGGCATCTAAAACTTTTGGAGAACTAAACCCGTCAAGTCTGTCTTTAGCTATTTTCTAGGAAGTTGCTATTTAAGAAGCAGGGTCAGAATGGCCTGATGACAAGATGAAGATGAAATTCATGTAGATGGTGTTTCATCTAATGATTCCTTTTCCTCAGGGACTGACAGAACCATGTTGTTGTCTTGTTTCTGGTATCGTATGGCTCTTCAGATTGAAATTGTTTACTTTATTTCTACTTTTGTTTAAATAGCAATAAAGAATTTTATACCTTGGGGACATGAGAAATTCTCTGGCGTTTTACAACATGGTTTTTGTAATGTGTCATGTTACAGAAAGCATTTAGGAGAGTTTGAGCTGGAGGAAAATGAGTTTATAAATAGACTCATCAAATAAAACTAGGTTTTGTAATAATGTAGTCATAAAGCAAGCCATAGTAAAAATATAGGACAGTCTCTTGTGATTATCCATCCCTGTTATATAATCTTTTTGTTTGGATATTATACACTGTACTGGACCTAGCTAACTATAGAATATGGCAAGCTGCAAGCATATTGCATAAAACAAAATGCCTAAGAAAATGTACAGAACACTATTGAAGAAAACCCAATTCCCATGTTTTTCCTTAGACATTAATATATGTCCTACCCTGGATTCATTTAAGGTACCTTAGAAAGTGACTTGGTGGGGTGCCTGGGTGGCTCAGTGGGTTAAAGCCTCTGCCTTTGGCTCAGGTCATGATCCCAGGGTCCTGGGATCGAGCCCCACATCGGGCTCTCTGCTCAGCGGGGAGCCTGCTTCTCCCTCTCTCTCTGCCTGCCTCTCTGCCTGCTTGTGATCTTTCTCCGTCAAATAAATAAATAAAATATTTTAAAAAAGAAAGTGATTTGGTAAGTGTATCTGAGCCATCTGAAATGATACCTGATAGTTTGATATTTAGGGAAAGAGAACCCACACTATCAGAAGTCAGCTGCTACTGTTCTATACTAAATTTTTCCATAAATAAGTCATGTTTTCCATATTTCTAAAGGAAGACCACAATTTTTGAACTAAATTTTTTTTAAAACATTCCTCAAAAAAATTAACCAGCCGCTGTACAGGTTATGGCTCCTTACTTACTTAAAAAATACTACACCGTTCATCTAAAAAGTGAAAAATTGAAAAGAGGTAGAGTTACAAATTTTTTGGTATATTTCATTTATTCACTTATACTGAACACTTTTTGTGTGGAGAAAACTCTTAGGCTAGGAAAATAGATAAAGAAAAGGCACAGCGCTTGCTCTACAGGAATTCACAGTCTAATAGCTGAGATGGTTATAAGGCAGTGATGACCTTATAATCTTGGCAAGTTCCATAAAAGAAATAGAGACAGAATGCTGGCAAAACAGGCCATGCTGCACAGGGAAGTTAAAGGGTCAGAAGATACTTTTGCCTGGGAATCCTTGCATGAAGTCTTGTGAGACAGTCAGGAGTTGAGTAGGAGGTGAGGCAGAGAAGAGTGAAAGGGGAGAGCACATAGCTTATTCAGAGACTTAACAAGAAAATGGTAATGTTGGAAGAAGGGTGTAAATGGAAGCACTTCTGACCAGGAGTCAAAGTGGAAAAGTGTGTAGAAGCCAGAACTAAAAGACAATTTTATGCCTTGCTAGGAACTGTAAAACAAAATTAAAAATGACCTTATAAGGCTGTGTTTTAGAAGCCAGTATAGCAGAAGTGTAGAGGGAGAAGGGAGGAAGATAAGATTTAGAAAGGATAATCAGAGAAACTAGTTAGGAGGTTGTTACAGAAAGCCTGGTAAGGGATCTTAAAATAACATTGGATATCAACAAATTTGAGAGAAAATGAGTGCCAACAGTACTTGAGAACTAATTAGATGTGATGGTGAAAGAGAGAAAAAATAAAGATTTGATGGTGGGTGGGGCCCCTGGGTGGCTCAGTGGGTTAAAGCCTCTGCCTTTGGCTCAGGTCATGATCTCAGGGTCCTGGGATCAAGCCCCTCGTCGGGCTCTCTGCTCAGCAGGGAGCCTGCTTCCCCCTCTCTCGCTGCCTGCCTCTCTGCCTACTTGTGATCTCTCTCTCTCTCTCTGTGTCTCTGTCAAATAAATAAATAAAATCTTTAAAAAAAAAAGGAAAAAATAAATCTTCTCACTGCTAAAGAGATTATTTAAAAAAATGCAAGTTCAGGAGCAAGTTTGGGAGAGGAGTGAATTAAGGTATTGGTAGACATGCCGAGATTGACATGTTTGTGGGGTATATAGGCAGATGAATTCAATCATCAGGTTTGTATATATGGTTATATAAGTTTGAGTTTAAAAGATTTATTTTGGGGGGGGCACCTGGGTGGTATAGTCAGTTGGGTGTTGGACTCTTGATTTTGGCTCAGGTCATGTTCTTGGGATCATGTTATTGAGCCCGGTGTCAGGCTCCACGCTCAGCACGGAGTCTGCTCGAGATTCTCTCTCCCTCTGCCCCTTCCGCTCATTCTCTCTCTCTCTCTCTCTCATGAATGAATGAATGGATAGATAGATAGATCTTTTTTTTAAAAAAAGAGGATGGGCAGATACATACTTTGAAAAACATCTCAGGTAATTGATTAGATATGGGAGACTAGTTCTGTGGAAAGAGTGGATAAAATGAAAGGGAGAAGTGTTGTTCATGCAACTAGAAAAACACCGTCCTCAAGGGATCGAGTGTTTGTCAGAGTGGGTTTTTGACTCTGAGAGTACAGAGGTACTCCTGTAGACTTAGAAGACGACTTCTAAGTGATGGAGCAAGCGGAACAGCAGTGCGTAGAAGCAGCAGCTTCTGTAGCCACGTGTGAGTTTTATTGGTGTTTGTTTTTCTCAAAAGTAGAAGAACGCTGCTCTGCAAGAGGAATTAGGGCTAGAGAATACCAACTCCACCTCATCTTACTGGGAAGGATGTATTGTAGGAGGAGCAGTCTTTTATGAGAAGGCTGTACATGTGATGTGCTGGGTAAGAAATGTTCAGGCTGACTCAAAGGCAGGGAGATGAAGGGAAATATTTTCTTTCTTTTTTTTTTTTTTAAGTAGGCTCCATGCCCATTGTGAAGCCCAGCAAGAAGCTTGAAGACCTGAGCTGAAATGGAGAGTTGGACATTTAACTAACTGAGCCACCCAGGCACCGCAAATGGAAAGTTTTTGTGGTGGTGAAAAGGCTTCAACTGAACCCTTACTAGAGGTTGTTGGCGTGGAGAAGCTTTGGAGGGCTAACTAAAAGCAGAGTGTCCCATGTGATTGGTTAGGAGTGGATGTTGGGCTTTCTTCAGTTTGTCCTAATTTGGAAGTGGGGGCAAAAAGTAAGAAAGCTGTTATTAATCAAGCCCTGGCCATTCAGACCCAGTTGTTTCAAGGGTTATTGCTTGGCTTTGTGGACTGGTTGATAAAGATAGTACTCTCACCTCTAGGACTGATTCTGTAGATAATGAGTTGCTAGTTCATACTGTGGGTAGTACTTACAGATATATTTGATATCGCTTAATGTGGTAAAAATATAAATTAGCAAAATAGGTATTCCATTATTCACAATGTTAAAAATAACTTCTTCATATTTTTCAGAGATATTAGTAGTTAGATACATATAGTGAACAATAAAAAAACTTACGTGCATTGTGATTTAAGCACATCATGATTAACATATATTTATATTCTTTGCAAATTTAAGGCATTATCTATAAATACGAATATTATAATAAAGTAGTAAAAATAATAACACATGTCGGGATGCCTGGGTCGTTCAGTGGGTTAAGCGTCTGCCTTCAGTTCAGTTCATAATCTTAGGGGCCTGGGATCAAGTCCTGCATCATCAGGCTCCTTGCTTAGTGGGGAGCCTGCTTCTCCCTCTGCCGGCTGCTCCCCCTGCTTGTGCTCATGCTCCCTCACTCTCTTTCTCTGACAAATAAATAAATAAAATCTTTAAAAATATATAATAACACACATAGTTTTTACTGACTGCTGGGCACTCATCTATTCATATGGCATCAAACGCCATATGAATATTAGCTAATTTAACATCGAAACAATCCTATGAGGAAGTACTTTGATTTTTCTTCTTTTATAGGTAACAAAACATAAGCATAAAGAAGTTGAGTCACTGTTCATGGTTACTTACCTGGTAGGGATGGAACCAAAACTTGAACTTTGGAAGCTTGAGTCTTTTTATCTTGGTGTATTTACACTGCTTGAGAATAGGTTTACACTACCTAGGTGATGCAATTTGAGAGTCATACTGACCAGAAAACTATATTGTTGCTCACCTCACTGCCAATTTTATCAGCATTCTTGAGAACATCTTTTGAACTGTCATTTTATTATTATTCTTTAAAAAATGTTCTGCATTTAGGTTACCTTAGCAGCTTTTGTATCTCAGGTAGTACTCCCCTCTGATCTTCCTTCACTTACAGTGGTAAATGTCACTAAGGTGACAAACTATTTTAATCAAATAAATAGAAAAGTAAAGGGAAAAGGGATGCATTTATTTCAAAGCTAAATATGAGGTTGTTGAATTACCGACTCTTTGAGATTACTTTTTTCCCTTTGCTAGATACATAAATAAGTAAAACCAGTCTCAGGGGTCACTTAGTGTGTTAGGCACTCTGCTATATGCCTAAATAAACCATTCACTTATATATTGCTCTTTTCATGTTTCAAAAGTGAACAGCCAAAAACAAACAAACAAACAAACTGAACAACTGGATTAGCACCCCTAATCTAAGGTAATTGTAGAAATTGATGACTATTACCATACCCAAATGTTCAAACAATCAATGAATGTGAATTTTAAATACAAAATTTACTAGTAACTATTTAATCATGAACAAAGTCTCAGTTAATGGCTTCATATTTCTTAGGTAGGGAAATACTTAGCAATAATGTTTAGAAACAGAATGGCTTTGAGACACAAGCACTCACTGTTCAGAGACCTTTTCATAAGTAACAAAGGATCTTTGTGTATTTCACACCTGTCATACAGAAAGTTACTTTTAGCCTTGAGTGGTTTACTTTGAGCATTAAAACCCTTAAAAAGAATCCTCTAACATTTATGTGAGCAGCAGGTGCTTTCTCCCTGCACCCCCACCCCAACCTTCTTTAGATTCTCCAAAGGAGTGTTTGTGATATACCGACATCAGTGATGTCTCTGCCCAACCAGAACTCCCACTATAAAATAAGAGATTCTGCATAAGCTGCTAGTTCAGGTATCCTATGCTGTGAGAGTACCAGCAGGTAAAACTGGGAAACAGATAGGATGGCAATGAAAATGGCATTGTGTAAGGAGACTGTAGCTAACTAAGTCCTGACTTTGAAACTTACTGTCTCTGTGACTCTGAATAAGTTCCCTGCCTGAGAATGGGTTTTCTAGGAGGAAGAATGAGAAGTACTTCAGGATGTTAGTAATGTTCTATTTCTTCATCTGGACAGTAGTTACACAGGTGTTTTCATTTTGTTAGAATTCATGGTGCATTTATGAATTTTCTATATGCCAGTTATACTTGAGTAAAATACTTCTCTGTGCAGGGAGTAGGGGGTGGTGAGGAGCCCTGACTTGTGACATTTCCCTAGTTACGTGATGTAAATATTCTCATCACGGCTGATTTCAGGCAACCAATATGAAGTCAGTGAATGAAGAATTGAAAAGAGATATGCACGTTTGGCTCCTTGAGCTGGTTCCAGTACATCACTAGATAAGTTGTATTGAAATAGTTAAAGAACCTTTAACCACTGACGATTCCTAATTTATCCTGTCATATTTTGGTTAACAGCCAAAAAGTGAAAAATCAACTGACAGTTTCATTGAAGACATGTTAACTTTTTTTTTTTTAATTAGTTGCTCAAAACTGGATTTTTTTAATAGAACATGACAAAAAAAATCATTCACTCATGTACATTTACTTATTTGGGTTTTTTTTTTTTTTTTAAGGTATTAATGATTTGATGAATTCTCATGAACCCAATGTCCAATCCAGAACCAGAGAGAGTATCCTCTGTTAATTGTATTTCTGGTTCATTTTAGTTTTATGACACATATACACACAAATGTGTGATCCATTATATTATTTAGTTTTATTTATTTCAAATTTTATATGGAGATCTTACTATTCTGAAATTAATGTTTTGATTTAACCTTGCATTACTAAGATTCATCTACATTTTTTCTAATGTAGTTTGTTCATTTTTAGGACATAAATCTACATACTTTTTACTCAGTGTTTGCCGTGCTAGGTTTACATCATTATTGGTATACTAGTTTAATTTCCCAGCATAGCAAGCAGATTGTGCTTTGTTTATTCATTTTACATGCCTTTTTTTACAAATTGATGTCTTGTAAAATGTCTTTCCTTTTCAATTCTTGATTTTTCTTTCCAATATCTGTATTCTTTGGTGGATGAATGTGTTGTCTCCAAAATGGGTCATATATCAATAGAACACCTTAATGTGTGTCGGTGCTACACAGAAGAAAAATGCAATGAAAAATTCTATCATAGTTACTAAAGAAGCTCTATTAATAGCTAAACTTAGAGTTGAAGTTCACATTTGACCCTCAAGTTGGTTAAGGATTGTTATAACTACAGTGGTTATAATATACTAGCTCCTCATTATAAAGTTACTATGGCTATAATGTATATGTATGGCATATAACTGAATGAATAATTTGTTAAGAGAATGAGCCCAAAATATTATAGATAACAAGTAGCTGGAAATACCAGAGTCCTCACTAAAAAAGATGTTGCTCACTCAGAATAAGTACCTATTGCCAAAATTTCATCACCTGATTTCTCTGAACTGTAGAGATGGCTTTCCACTACAAGTTTAACTGCTGTAACCAAACTTCTAAGAAAATCTTATTACCAACATTCAAAACTTAAGAGGAAACAAAATTGTTTAAAAATTACAGAGTGGAGGAGTAGGTGTAAGTAGGGGAGGAGACAGAGCAGACGGAAATTTATTTATCCATAACACAAATTGGACCATAATCCCTTATCACAATTTCAAAATTCAAAAAACTCTGAAAACCAAATTTTTTATTTTATTTTCATAGTTCTTTTGGTCACGAAACCTGTCCTGATTAGAATGCATTTGGCAGTAAAACCTGACTTGAAAGTAATAGAAAAGTATTTGTTGCTTTTATTTGTTCCACCTGGTGTGTATTTTCATCTGTTTTGCTGAATTATGCTTGATTCCAAGATGTTACCCCAGACTGTGCTGGCACATTACATTACATGCAGCTTCTCCACCTATCTGAATGTTTTAAAATTCTGAATTCATAAACCTATCTGGCCCAAAGCATTCTATTAATAGATTGTGAAATGTGGTAAAATGAATTGCCTTTATCTTATATTTAGACTGTGAATTCTTTGCCATTTTTGTGCCATGGACCTCTCTGGTGAACGGGTAAAGCCTGTATAGACTTCCTTTAAAAAAATTTTTTAGACATATAAAAGGAAATACATAAATAAGAACGTAAGCATGTTGAAAAGTTACCAACATGGTACAAATTTGTGGTATAGTAATATATGTGCTTCTTTATTTTAAGGCATTAAATAACAGAATCTAGCAGTGGGTCTAAATCTTACTGTGAAGTCATTACAGTAATAAGTTTAAATGATATTTGGGGATATCTGTAATAACTGTCATGTCGTATCAAAATTATCTTTGATTTCTGTTGGTGACAGTGTCACAGGTACTGCTAATACTGCTGAAGTTTGTCTTCCATTTTCATCATTGAAGGAAGTGATAAATTTGAAATAGAGGTTAGAGAAATACTTAATTCATGGCCCATCCTTGTTTGTGTTAACCACCCCCCCATTCTATCCATGATCATAATTTAAGAAACTTTGGTTACAAATACTAGCCACCATTAATTTTTCTGTCTTCCTTATTAGCTTTCAGTATTGATTCATTTTGGTTCATGAGATGATGAGACTGGAATTCACATCATGCCCTTGACTTTCAGCTAGTATTATTTTTTAAGGTTCCTACTGTATTTGGGGGGCTTTTTTCACACAATAGAGAAAGCATCTGAGTGTTCATAATTAAGAGGCAGAATTCTAACTACAGTACTAGTTTTTATGGTTTTCTCCCCCTCCGGCCGTGTTATAAATTAGGAAGCAATGCAGGATTTGTATTAAAATCTTTGTCCTTTTTTCTTAGTGTACTTGACATTCCACTTTTTTCTTTTCTTTTTTAAAGATTTTATTTATTTGTCAGAAAGAGAGCATACAAGCAGGGGGAGCAGCAGAGGGAGAAGCAGACTCCTCGCTGCGCAGGGAGCCCGATGCGGGCCTCGATCCCAGAACCCTGAGATCATGACCTGAGCCAAAGGCAGTCACTTAACCAACTGAGCCACCCAGGCGCCCCTTTTTTTTTCCTTTTCTATCATAAACTTCCAAATGTCTTAGGTAGAGAGAATCTTCACTGGAGGGGACAAAAACCTGTCTGTCTATCCTCTGCTGACATTTCAACATTGACATTTCTGATACTACCATCTAAGTAACTTCTTTTTAGCTTTTAAAATCAAAGTGCACCTTATACATGAAGAAGAACATACCAAAGTAAGATTTTGAATTTTTCAACTTCTGAGAAGCATCTGAATAATTCCAAAAGAACTGATATATTCTGATTTACTGTCTTAAGAAAAATTTATCATCTGCTGTTGCCCATTTGTCTCCAGTGCTACAGCCAAAAACTCAGCCCAGCCTGTTGTCATCTTATATTTGGACTGCAGCAACAGCCTTGGGGAATGTGTCCCGCCTTCAGTCCCTCTTAACGTCTGTCACTCATATGCAGAGCTGGCCCCCTCTTCCTTAAGCACTCTTCATCACAGGAACCCTTCCTCGAAACCTGTCCTGACTCACAGCACAGCATCAAAATCCTCCATCTGAAAACCACCAGCCCACAGTGATCTGCTATTACTCCCTCTGACATCTCTACCTTTTGTTGCATACCTACATCTAAGTTGCTAATTTCCAAGCCCGTAGCCTTATTCATACCATCTCAGCTCTTGTGTTCCCGTTCTTTAGTAGTTGATGCCTTTCTGTTCCTTTGAGGGATGATTTCAAACAACCCATCCAATGAAACACTGTTAAATTCACTTGATCCTAACCTAGTCACTTTGTCGACATGCTTCACTGTTTTTATGCTGTCTTTATATATAAATCACTACCACTTACTGAAAACTATCATACCTCTCTGTCACAATTTTTAAGACAAAATGCGTGGTGGTTTTGTTTTTCCTAAAATTTCCCCTGCGATAGTCTGTCACAGCCAGCAGCACCCCACGTGTGACAAATTTGAGTTGCCTTCTCTGTTTCCTTGTGCCTCATAGAGCACTGTAGTCTCTCTTTAGTATTCTCATGTGCACAGGTAAAAGCCTGAAAATTATTTGTTCCTTTCTAAGCAAAAGTGAAAATGATTTTCGAAAATTCTTACCAAAGGCCCTGATGTGTTCATCTGAGATAAATTGCTCTTCTAATACGAAACTCTTCAGCTGAGCTGTGGGGCATCAGAGTAACTCACATGTGCCTTTGGAAATTGGGATTAGTGTCACAGTTGTTCCCCTCTGACTTATTTTCTAACTTCTAAATCTATTTTTGAAATAAAGCTGATTTTCCAATGGAGCATGAATGGTTTTGTCATATATGTGAAGTAATGACCTACTTTTAAAACTTTGGAGCTTGGAGGCACCCGTCACTTCTCACTTAGTACAGGTCTTCAGTGTAGGCAACGCTGCCTAGTTGAAACCTGTGGGCCCGGTAACCCCTGCCCACTGCAGTGATAGGCTGACAGGAGCTTCCTCCGCTCACCTCTTCCCTTCTGAATACTGGCACAAAAACAAAAGACTTCTTTAGTGTTGTTTTGTTCTGTCTTTAAGGAACTGAGATATTTCACAGAAAGACTGAAAAAGATACCTTTGAAATAAATGGGCAAACTACCGCATTTGTCCTGTCTGGTATCTATCCCATTTTAGAGGGGAGTATTAATACTGATAACCAGCCCTGCCCAACTGAGGAGAAAATAAATGGATTGTACCACCAAGGCAGCATCTGCTTCTCTCTTCAATTTGACAGTAAATATCTGGGCAAGGAAAGGAACTTAACTTATAAATGCATTATTCATTTCCCTATACACATGTCTAACTAGTAAGCAGATTATAGCACAATTCTGTTTTCTTTCTTGCCTAAGAATTTGAGGGCAGAGTCTGGATTATATTTGGTGAGTATGCCCATGGCTGTAAAGGAGTCATTTATTTAATGTGCTCCTGTGTTGGGCTCTTTATTGGGTGCTTTATATCTAAGAGCTCAGTTAATCTTTACAACAAACATGTGAGGTAAGTGGTATTATTCTCATTGTGCAAATGAGTAAACTGAGACTCAGGTTAAGTAATTTCTCTAATATCACAAAATATATTAAGTGGCAAAATTGGGAATTGAACTTAACACTTTTCTGAAGCATACATTTTTAAAGATTTTTAAAAAATGTTTGTATAGGGAATGCCCCGGTGGCTCAGTTGGTTAAGACCTGACCTTCAGCTCAGGTCATGATCCCAGGGTCATGGGGTCAGAGTTCTTTGCTCAGCGGAGAGCCTGCCTCAGAGGGACCCTGTCCCTCTGCCTGCTTCTCCCCATGCTGTGCTCTCTCTCTCTGACAAATAAATAAAATCTTTTTTTAAAAAAAGTATATTCCTATAATTGATAATTTTTTTTTTTTTTTAGCTCCTGGTTTATTTTGCTTCCCCAAATTAGATTTTGAGCTACCGAGGAAAGGATATAATTTAGAAATTTTGTTCATAACAAAAAAATTATCTGAAGGTGAGGTCAGATGATTTTGATGAATATAAAGAAGAGCTTAATGTGTGACCAAAAAATGACTGATGTATTTTTTTGTTGATCTTGTATCATTGAGATAGCAGCTAATAGTCCTGTAGATACTTTCAACTCGCTTCTTTATTTATGTGTTTATTTTATTATTATGTTCAATTAGCCAGCATATAGTACATCATAAGTTTTTGATGTAGTGCTCAACGATTCATTAGTTGTGTATAACATCCAATGCTCATCACATGTACCCTCAATAGCCTTCACCCGGTTACCCTATCCCCCCACACCTCATCCCTTCTGTAACCCTCAGTGTGTTTCCTGGAGTCCAGAGTCTCTTATGGTTTGTCTCCCTCTCTGATGGATGGAACTGGAGAGGATTATAATAAGTGAAATAAGTCAAGCAGAAAAAGCCGAGGTGTACGAATACAATGCTGTTAGTGTTTTCTGCCACTTTATGTATAACCCTCCTTTTAATGTTAAACATTTGATGTAGTAAATATATATGCTGCTTTGAATATTAAGTGCAGTTAATATACATGACTTACATTTTATTTATATTTATAGTTTCCTTTGCTTTTGTAACCAAAGTATAAAAAGTAATTACTTCATTGCAATGGTTACTACTGTCATTCATTCCTTCATCTAACATTTTAAGTTTTGGTATGTGTAAGGCCTTGTGCTAGGAAACATGTTGATGAAAAAAGAGTGGTAGTTGTAATTTAGTGGAGGAGATACATAATTCAATGTGAAATTACATTGAGATAAATTCTAGGGAGGAGAGATTCAGAGTGCTATGAGAGATGTATATGCTGAGTTAAGAAATTATACCTCTATGAGTGAATGTTAAAGCACTGTTTGAAGGATATTTCTTTGCTTTTCAAAAGCTACTGAAAGGAAATATATCACAAAGAATTTTAGGAATGTTAAAAGAGACTTTATGCATCCCACAAAGTACAGTGGAGAGTTAGTAATATTTCTTCAGAAATTAATGACAATGCCTGGCGTGCCTGGGTGGCTCAGTGGATTAAAGCCTCTGCGTTTGGCTCAGGTCATGATCCCAGGGTCCTGGGATCGAGCCCCACATTGGGCTCTCTGCTCGGCAGGGAGTCTGCTTCTCTCTCTCTCTCTGCCTGCTTCTCTGCCTACTTGTGATCTCTCTCCTCTCTGTCAAATAAATAAATAAATAAATAAATAAATAAATAAAATCTTAAAAAAAAATTAATGACAGTGCCATGTAAGATTTGATTTCATCTTCCATTAATTGCAGCATTTAAAATGCACTGCGCGCTAAAATAGGGTTTCTCACCCTTGTCCCTCTTGACATTTTGGACTGGATGATTTTGTTAAAGGGACTGCCTGTGCATTATAAGATATTTAGCAACATTCCTGGCTTCTAAATACCAGATCAGTAGAAACTAGTGGCTCTCATATGTCCCCAGTCAATAAAAATTATTTGCAGACCTTGGCCAATGTCCCAAAACATTAACTCAATTAACAATCACTGCTCTGGAGTATTTTGCATCCGTTATGAGAATAGAGAAGAATACAAGTTTATAAAATGGTGACAGTAGGGAAATACATATACCATGATCTCATTTTTATAAAAAAAATCATACACACACCAAAACCAAAATTCCTATAACAAAATATTAACCATATTTATCTTGGTTATCAAGAAAAAGTGTTAGAGTTTTATTTTCTTTGTGTTTTTCTTGTATGTATTACCTCTTTAATTAGAATAGTACTGTCCTTTGTATAATATTCAACCTTTAAATGGATGATACAGTGTCTTAGTCTGCTCAGGCTGCTATGACAAAATTATCATGAACAGGAAAATTAAAAAAAAATATTTTTGTTTCTCACAGTTCTGAAGGCTGGGAATTCCAAGACCAAGGCACAAGCAGATTCTGTGCCTGGTTAGAGCCTGCTTCCTGGTTCACAGAAGGCCATCTTCTCATTGTGCTTTCATGCCAGAGGAAGGGCAAAGGAGCTCCCTGGGGTCTTTTTATAGAGATGCTGATCCCATTCATGGGGGCTCTACCCTCATGGTTTAAGAACCTCCCAAAGGCCCCACCTCCAAATACCATCATATAGATTAGGATTAGGATTCAATTTATGAATTTGAGGAGTACACAAACATTCTATAATATACGGTGATTTCCACAGATAGGTCAACATTTTAAAATTTAACTTAGAATATTATACGCAGCATCATGCTTGAAGAGCTGAAATCAAGTAAATAATATGTATGTGAACTGAATTTTTATTACTGTCTGTGAAACCTTTTGTGTAACCATCAGTATGAGGAACATAATATCCTGTAAACTTGAAGCAGTATTTTGGAAGACTGGATTGTTCTACTTTCTGCTTGTTATAGTTACTTATCAAAAAAACTTGCGTATTCCCAGAAGAGAGGTTAAAACTAGGACACCACACAGTGGATACAACAGAGTGAATAAAATGTGGCTTCCCTTAGTCACATGTTGCTGACTAGCCTAAAGAAGCATGTCTTAGGATGTCTAAAAATTATTTCTGTTCTAAGGGCATCAAGTTTTAATTTGAAAAATAAACAGTCTAGAGCAGCAGTTATCAGGTATATGTGTGTTTTCTCTTACTGTGACACAAATGAAGGAGAATTTCACACACATTCTCACGAACATCTCTGGGTTTTTACATAGCTCTCAACTCCCCAACTATAATCCTTCTTTTTCCCCAATCAAGAAAGAAAACCAAAATGCAAATAGACTTAGAGGGCAGGGATAATAAAATAGAATAGTTTAGAAATGAAGAGTTTAAAAATTAAATTATTTAAAAACACTGGCAATTTATTAAACACAGAATATTCCACAGATAGTAATTGAATGACTAGTTCATAACAGGTAATGTATGAGGCACAGAGGTGAAAGTCTAGTGGGTGTGGCACACCTTAACCAAGCTCTCATACACAAAGACGTGAAATTCAAAGTATGACATAAGCTGTGAAAAGGAAGTATATGTTGCTATGAGAGCATATAATTGGGGGATTATTTTAGATTGAAGAGTCAGAAAAAACTTCCCTGAAAAAGTATCTTTTCAGCCAAGATCTAATAAGTAAATAGGAGGGTAACTAAAGAGGTATGATGGCCCAACATTCCAGATAAATAAACCAACATGTGCCAACATTTGTATCTTGAAGAAGGATGATACATTTAAGGAAGTAAAAGAGGGACAGGCTAGATGGAGCTCAGAGAGCCATAACCTGGATAGTGAAGGATAAAGAGTAGGAGGGAACGTGAATAGATATTTATTCTTAGCCAGGGAGCAAAAGGAAAGCATTGGAGGTTTCTTTTGTTTGTTTGGTGTTTTTTCATTTTGTTGTTGTTGTTTTTAAGTAGGATCTATGCCCAGCATGAACCCCATCATGGGGCTTGAACCCACAACCTTGAGATCAAGATCTGAGATCAAGAGTCGAAGCCTTTACCATCTGAGCCATCCAGGCACCCCCACTAGGAGGTCTTTTAAACCATGGTGTGGTGTGATAAGAATGGCAATTTGAAAAATTATTTTGGCAAAATACGCAAAAATAGTTAAGATGCAAAATGGATATAAGGACCAGTTAGAAATTCATTAAAATAATCTAGCTGAAGAATTGTAAAGATTCCTATCTTTATCTTATTAAGATAGAAGTAGATTTAAGAGACATTGAAGGACTGGCATAAACAGGATGTATTGACAAATTAGGAAGAAATATCAAGGATAACAACTAAAGTACTAGTTTGTGCAGCTGGATGGATTCAGTAAGTTAAAGAACATTAGAATTGACTCAGTTACAGACAGAAGGATGTGAATTCAGTTTGAGGCATATTGAATGGTGGTGCTTTAAGAAATCACAACAAAAATACCAAGTAGACACTAGATACATAGTTATAGAGCTCAAAGGAGAGGCTAGGACAGAGTTAAAGAGCTGAAAGTCATCTTTATACAGTTATTGGCAGAGGCTGTAGGTCCACTGCCGAGGGAAATTGTATACAAAGAAAAAAAAAAAAAAGCCGTGAAGGCAGTTTAGGACTAAACATTAAGGAGCAACACCCCCCCAGCCCCCGGCCGCCGCCCCCCAGCCAATCTGCAGGAGGAAAAAGGAAGATGCACGGGGGAGCAAGCAGGAAGATAAGAAAAAGAATGTTGTGTTAAATTTTTTATTTTTTTATTTTTTTGTTTTTCTTTTTATTTCCAGTTACCATACAGCGTTATATTAGTTTGAGGTTTGAGAATGTTGTATTAAAAAAATCAAGAGAAGTGACATCTATTTCAAGACATTTAAAAATGTTTGAGAAGAGAAGAATCAGTGTCAAGTGTAGCTAAGAGATGAAGAAAGATGAAAACTGAGAACTATTGGTTGGATCTAGTAACAGTAATCTAACAGAAAGGGGTTGAGGAATATTCGCAGAAGTGAAAAAAATGAGGAAAACAAGTAGAGGCAGTTCTTTAAAGTTTTGCTGTGACAAGAAGGAGAGGAGGAGGGTGGTGGCTAGCACAAAATGCAACACCGAGAGAATTCTATGCAGGGTGTGTGTCTAATGTGAGAAGCCGTCAGAGAAAGAGAAATTGTAGACCCAGAAAGAATTTGAAAGGAATGTGAAGGTTTTAGAAGAGTCACGTGAGAGAGCCAGTCAGTGACTTACTAAGAGGCAGGAAAAAACAAAAACGGTATATTAGAACTGTTCCCACACATTTGACGGTGGAATCGGAAACCTTCAGACTAGAAAAGGATAATAAAATTATTTGAGAAATGTATGGAGTATTATTTTAAAAGAAATCTTTAGAAAAGCCTTGATAGTAGTACTGAAATAGGTTATTTTTTAAAATCCCTATTTTCTGCTTGGAAGAGTTCAAGGAAGAGTCTACTTTCTCTAAACTTAGCTGAGAATCTTTCTTTTTTTCTTTTCTTTTTTTTTTTTAGATTTTGTTTATTTGACAGAGAGACACAGTGAGAGAGGGAACACAAGTGGGGGAGGGAGAAGCAAGCCCCTCACCAAGCAGGGAGCCCGATGTGGGGCTCGATCCCAGGACCCTGGGATCATGATCTGAGCTGAAGGCAGATGCCCAAGGACTGAGCCACCCAGGCGCCTCATAACTTAGCTGAGACTCATAAAGATTAGTTGTTCTGTATGTTTCTTTTAGCACTGTTTTATCAGTTTAGTAATTTTATCATTTTTTACCTTTTTTATGTTTGTAATCTCCATTTAGGTTCAATTTCAAATTTGCTTTTATTAAATCGTATTTTGATTATAGCCCATTTTTGCCTTATTGATGCTGTTCTACTTTTAAATTTTCAATGTACTTAAAGTCTCTTGTAAATTTCTCCATTCTATGTATTTGTCCAAGTTAGTTCTTCCAGTCATACGTGTACTTAAAATTTCTAGTTATCAGTTTGTTTATGGCATTCTTAGTAATTTTTTATTATAAACTACCTGCAGTAGGAGTTGGTTCTCCATGACTCTCAAGTGCCCCGAATTGTGGAAAAAACCCCTTGTGACCAGTTTTGTGTTTGGCTTTGTTGTCATCTTACTGCTTACACTAGTACAGGACTTAAAGTTATTTTCTCTATCCAGGGTTTCCAAGCTTCTTTGGAAGTGCTAGTTGAGACCTCCCACCAACAAATAGTGCAGGTTTGAAGTTCTGGTATCCTTCTGCTGACTCTTTGTCCAGAGTCGCTGGCTTCTGTCCCACATTCCACAGACCAAAGAGCCTTTCTAGCTTGCTTGCTATATATACAGCCTAGAGTTTTGACTCCTGACCTGTATCCTTAACATACATACTAGGTTTTTGAACATTTTATCTAGCTTTTTTATATAAGTAGCACTGGAG
>CM053607.1:90873490-90904370 GCA_028646535.1 Procyon lotor | reverse complement strand
TATTTATTTGTCAGAGAAGAGAGAGATCACAAGCAGGCAGAGAGGCAGGCAGCGAGAGAGGGGGAAGCAGGCTCCCTGCTGAGCAGAGAGCCCGACGAGGGGCTTGATCCCAGGACCCTGAGATCATGACCTGAGCCAAAGGCAGAGGCTTTAACCCACTGAGCCACCCAGGCGCCCCGACCGAAAGTCTTTTTTGACAATATAAAAATCTTTTCCAGTTGTTTCTTAAAATATATTTTTGATGACTGCTATGGGAGCTAGCATATGTTAGAAATCCAAAACTGTCAAATTTGGAATATGTATTTATGCAAATTTAAAGTCATATTTTGAGACTAGAAATACAGTTTCTTATGACACAACAATGACATTTTAAAAATGTATATTTCTTTAAGAATCAGAAACGAAAAGAGTTCTGTAATAACTATGTCTGTATATTTGAAGTATCTTCCATGTTTCATTTCTTAATCACTTTTTTTCCTGATAACTTGAATATCTAAACTTTTCCATGACATAGCATGGACTTTGTGTCAGGCATAAAAAAAAATGCAAAAGAATAAGATTTAGAAAAAGGTAGGCATACTTAAGTTTTGTGAGAAGAGATTAAATGATGTGAAAAGATGAGACAGGGAGGAATTTAGGATTGAATCATAGTCCACAAAGTCACATATTTAGGAAATGTAATTTTCCTTATTTTTAAATAAAAGTTATTCATATTTAATAAGTACCTAGTGGATATTTGTTGAATAAATGAATGTATGAATGAATGAATTTTCCATTTTGAGCCTTTTTCTATTGCATGCTGCAAACTAAATCTTTTTTTTTTTTTTTTTTTAAAGATTTTATTTATTTGACAGAGAGAAACATAGTGAGAGAGGGAACACAAGCAGAGGGAATGGTAGCGGGAGAAGCAGGCTTCCTGCCGAGCAGGGAGCCCGATGCGGGGCTCGATCCCAGGACGCTGGGATCATGACCCGAGCCGAAGGCAGACGCTTAACACCTGAGCCACTCAGGTGCCCCTAAATCTTTTTTTTTAAGATTTTATTTATTTATTTGACAGAGAGAGATCACAAGTGGGGGGGGGGGGGGGAGGCAGCTCCCCACCGAGCAGAGAGCCTGATGTGGGGCTCGATCCCAGGACCCTGAGATCATGACCTGAGCCGAAGGCAGAGGCTTTAACCCACTGAGCCACCCGGGCACCTCTGCAAACTAAATCTTAATCAGTACAGGCCTTTCTCCCATTCTTTTCCCCCTAGGGTCTGCATCCTAAATTTTAAAGCCTTCCAAGTATAGCATGTTGGCAGATGGGATGGATATTTGGCCTTGGTGATACCTTCTGAGCTATCTACCTGGTGGTCACTTTACTTTTTCTTTGTATTGACTGAAAAATCTTCACTGCCCATTCTGCCAAATAAATGCCAACCTCTCCCACTCCCTTACCGCACTAAGCAGGAAAGAATTCTGAGATTTGACTTCTTCCTGAGACTCCATTCTGGAAATGGGAGGTTGTAGGCTTCCCTGTTATTGAAACTCTACACCTGATGGATTTTCTATCCTGTCCATCATCCACCAGTTTTAAGCCTGGGTGAATATATTGCTGAGTGCTTTCTAGAGATCCACCAGATTCTTGCCCCAGTCCCATAGAATCTTTGGCTAGTATATCTTGAGCTAAGGGAAAAAGGACAGGAGGAGCAGGAAAAAAAAAAAAACTCTTCCACATCTATCATTTATATTCAGAATCCTAGTCTCTTGAAAATAAAATGCCAAAAATTTAATAATTAAAATATTTTGGGGCACCTGGGTGGTTTGGTTGGTTAAATGTCTGACTCTTGATTTTGGCTCAGGTCACGATACCAGGATTGTGAGATCAAGCCCACTTCATGTTCCATGCTTAGCAGGGAGTCTTGTAGAGACTCTCTCTATCCCTCTCCCTCTGCCTCTCTGCTCGCCCCGCCCCCATTTGCATGCATGCTCTTGCTCTCTCTTTCTCTCTCTCTCTCTCAAATCTTTAAAAAAATAATTAAATTCGTTATCTACATACTGCTATGTCATCCCTCCTTCAAACAGGGAAATACCTGTTTTCTTCCTGAATGGAGAAGAAGGGTCATGGATAACCAACCTGAAAATCAAAGATATTGGTTAATATAGAAGTGTTTTTCCGCTAGAGAGAAACAAAATAGAGGAGAAAGGAACACAGTGGAAAAAGAAGCCCAAGCAGTTTAGTAGAGAGACTAAAAGACCTCTTTACTCTCTCAAGTAAAACGTGACATGCTGTGGCTTAGGAGTAGTGGGGTTCAGTGGCTCAGACACTGACTATCAGGCATAAGGATTGTTGCTGGAGGCTGAAGAATGACTTTGGTTATGGAGCTGTGTTCTCTCTCAGTGGTAGCCCCATAGGACTTTTCCCTGCCTGGAAGTCAGGAAATAATATCTTGGACTTCTTTTTAAAAATCTTCAAAAGAAATAGGGGAATGCAAATCAAAATAAAAATGTGAACTCAAGAGATTTGATTATTCTAAGGCTTAAAAGGAAAAAATCAGAATTGTTCATTATAAAACCTGTGTATCTTCCTCCACTCAAATGAAAATTAGCTTCTACTGATTTTGGTTTCAAAAAGTCTTAAATTCCCAGTTCAACAACTCTAAGTAAGGCCCTTAGTGTACCCCATTCCTTAATTATTCCCTCTTTCTGCTACTTAGCACTCCAGTTCTTGAAAATACCTCCTCTTGACACTTCTTTTTTTAAAGATTTAGCTTATAAGTCTTGCTAGATATGTTCACAGCAACATCCATAGTAACTTTCATATCTCTACTATGGGCTAAATTGTTCCCCTCCCCTTCCTGGCAAATCCATATGTTGAAGCCCTAATCCCAAATGTGACTGTAATCGGAGATCAGGTTTTTTGGAGGTAATTAAGGCTAAGTAGTTATAAAGGTAGAGTTCTGATCCAACAGGATTGGTGGCCTTATAAGGAAAGGAAGAGAGAGATTTTGTTTGACACACATGAAGGGAGTGTCATGTGAGCACAAGGGAAGAAGGCAGCCATCTGCAAGTCAGGAAGAGAGCCCTCACCAGAACCCAACTATGCTGGTACCCTGATCTTAGATTCCCACATCCAGAACTGTGAGAAATAAATGGCTCCTGTTGAAGCTACTCAGTTCATTGTATTTTATTATAGCCCAAGCTGACTAAGAAAATCTCCAGAGTCTGAAATAATTATTTGCTGACTCAACAAATACTTGTTTGGTGTGGTGGAATTAGCATATTACATTCAGAAGCATGATGAGACTTCTTAGCCTGGTAGGTAATGGCCTATACTGTAGAGTTTGCTGAGCAAACTGTCTCTGTCACAGCTACTTAGTAGCAACACACAGTACACACACCAATGACTGTGGCTGTGTTCCAGTGAAATTTTATTTACAAAAACAGGCAGCAGGCTGTGTTTGGCCCATAGGCTATAGTTGGACCGTTCCTGTGCGGTAATAGTAGTCCGTACCTACAAGGGTCTTAGAAATGTCACAGAGGGAGATACGTAGATAATCAATATAGGTATTATGAAAGGTGTGAAAAAAATAGGGCACAAAGAGGGAATGGGAACATTTTACAGAGGGTAGGGTAGTAAAATGAGAATGATCAGGCCTCACAGAGGAAAAGGTATAAGATGGAATGCTTCAAGAAATGAGATGGGGAGACGGGGTAGGAGATCAAGGCTACAGAGGGCGGGAAGGGGGACGGCAAGCAAAAAAAGGAAAAGAGAAAATCGGAAATATAAAAAGAAACCATGAGATGATAGTACTTATGTAAAATAGGTTTAAAAAGGTTAGGCACTAGGTTAAATAAGGAAAATAAAGATGATATACTGGTAATTGAAAAAAGTGACAGCAGAGTATTTATGTGTACATGTGCTTTTATATTTGGTATGAGCCAAAAAAAGTCATGAAAGGATTCACCAGTGTTGCTTCAGGGACAGTTGCATCTGAAAGATGATAGGGAATGGGCAGGCAAAATTGAGATGGTTATTTTGATTATCGCCATAAATGAAATAAACTTGACAGGGAGCTTAACAGGTCAGTGTTTATTTTTATCATGTAATAAGTCTAGAGATAGTTTCTGTAATCAAAATCAAGATTCTAGGGGCGCCTGGTTGGCTCAGTAGGTTAAAGCCTCTGCCTTCGGCTCAGGTCATGATCTCAGGTTCCTGGGATCAAGCCCCGCATTGGGCTCTCTGCTCAGCAGGGAGCCTGCTTCCCTCTCTCTCTCTGCCTGCCTCTCTGCCTACTTGTGATCTCTCTCTGTCAAATAAATGAATAAAATCTCTAGAAAAAAATCAGGATTCTAATTTTGCCTCCACTTCTGTTCTCATGTGTGTTGTCTCATATTGTAAGAGAGCTGACAAGATCCCAATATTGGGGTCATCATGTTCAAGGAAAGGGAAGAGATAGTATCAGCTATTTCTTCCCTTTTCATAGAGAAATCCAAAGTTTTACCAGGAAATTTCAGCATGCTTTCCTCACTTCTCATTGGCCAAAGCCAGGCCAACTCTAGGTCTAAGAAAGCCAGGGTAACCAACTATTTAAACTTTTTGGCTCCTATAATGAAGAACAATTCTTATAAAGGAGAAGGGGGTTGAGAAAAGTAGTGAATTATCCAACCAGTAGTGTCTGCCACGATGTGCTTTGCCTTCATGACATATTATCGTCTTTCATTTGTTACCATAAGCATGTATTCCTTTTATAACTAGAAAATAAAGCTCCAAATTTAAACTTGCCACTAGCTACCAAGCTAGTCTCTCAGCCTAAAAGCATCACATTTCTAAGTATTACAGTATCATGTGAAAAAGGAAAAGAGGATGGTGACAGAGCTTGTATTCATTCTTAACCTAGTGACTTCATCCACCAGTTAGTAATCATGGTTTGATTAGTTATCTCTAAACTGATAGTACCTCATTTGCGTATGTATGCTTTCTCTGTGGCTGGACGTAAATTTCTCTGGACTGAAAAGAATGGCGAAAATTTCCCTTCCGTATAGGAACACAGACAGCAGTGTATTCCGTGTTCCGTTTAGAAGGATCTGTCTGGCAGTAGCGTAGAGCATGAACTGTAGTGATGCTGAAAGAGGAGTGGACTCTAAGGCCAAGCAAGAGGTTATGAGGCCTGAACTGAGGCCTTAACAGTGGGAAGGGAAAAGGGGAACAAACATACAGGTTTTCAACAATCTGCACAAACTGGTACTGGTAAGATATAGAAAATGAAGATGAGGGAAAAATCTAAAATGATTGCTAATTTCTTTCGTGGATAAATAACAAGTGGATTATGGGAACAGTCACTAAGATTTTTCAGGTTTGAGGGGAAAGTTAAATTACCTTTGACCACACTATGTTTTCCTGGGCCTGGGTGGCAAATACACAGAGAGATAGATACTTAATAGATTAATGGATAACTATAGACTCCCTGCTTTGGGGTTCAGGAGAGTAATCTGGACTAAAGCTAGAGATTATTGAGTGATCAGTTTAACAGGTAGTAGCTACAACTGTAAGAATGAAAGGGGAGGTTGCTTAAGGAGAACAGGTAGTGTTAGAAAAGCAAAGGCCCAAGGCCGAGCGCTACAGAATACCAACATTCAGTGGGCGGTCAGTGGAAGAAAAGCCAAAAGAGGAACCAGGGTAAGAAATTAAAAGTAGATTCCATTCAAGTGGCATTCTTGAAAATGACAGTTTGTAAGGGAAGGAATTGGCTGAGAATATTTAATGCCGTGGGATTGTCCTGTATAATGGAAACTAAAAATCTATTGGGTGTGGTAATTTTGTCTTAGATGACTGTTGGCTAGAGCAGTTCTAGTCTAGGAGTGGGTTGTGGGAAAGAATAGACAACTGATACTCTTTCCTTTCTAGGGACTTGACTGGGAAGGGAAAGAGAAGTGGTTGTAACTAGATGAAAATATAGCATCAAAGGAGAGGACTTTCTCTTGTTTTTAATGGAAGACATTTGTGTATGTGGATCTCCTTTAGAGAAGAGCATGTTAAGAGAGGATAATCCTAATTTTTTTTTAAAAAAAAATTTAAAGGTATGTTTATACATAGGAAAAATACTAGTTACATATATGTTACTAGTAATCATTCTGGCAAATGGATGGCTTTCGTCTTTGTTTTTTTCCTATATTTCTTAATTTTCCACAATAAATAGTGAGACTTTAAACACACGTGAAATGACTTAGTTATCTAAAACTCCTAAGCTCTTACTTATACATTCTGTGGGTAAGTTAATGAGGGGCTGACTGAGTCCTTTTCTAGATTTCTCACCTAAAATATAGTCTGTCTTCTAGTGACAATCTATCTTTTACATTCATTCATTCAACCAGTATTTATTGTTTCCTGCTACATGTCAAGCAGCGTTCTTGGCACTTGGGGTTACATCAGTGAGTAAAACAGATAAAGGCTCTTGCTCTCTTGGATCTTCCATTCATGCGTAGGGGTCATACAATAAACATAATAAGTAAATTTATGGGTATATTGGAAGTTGATAAATGTCATGGAAAAAAAGTAGAGCCAACTAGAAATGTCAGAGGGTGGGGGTCAGGTTGTGGTATTTAGTAGGGTTAGTCAAAGTAGAACTTACTGAGAACATGAGAATTGATCAGAGACTCGAAGGAGGTGAGAAAACTATCTAAGAAAAGCATTCTAGACCTAACAGTAAATGCAAAAGTCTTAACATAGGAGTACTGATCTAAGATAATGGTAGTACCAACAAGCAGGTCACTGGAGGCTGGAGCATGGTGAGAAGTAGGTAGTGGTGGAAGATGAGGTCAGAGAAGTAAGGGTGGTTGGGAAGGATCATGCAAGACCTATAGGCCATAGTAAAGACAATATAGTTTGTATTCTGAGTGGTTTTATGAACCTTGTAGATTTGAGCAGTCCCATAACATGATGTGACATTTTGAAATAACACCCCCTCCCCCCCCAGTTTCTGTGTTAAGAATAGACCTTGGGGTTGGGATGCCTGAGTGGCTCAGTCAGTTAAGCAGCTACCTTCAGTGCAGGTCATGATCCCGGGGTCCTGGGATCAAGTCCCACGTGGGGCTCCTTGCTCCGTGGAGAGCCTGCTTCTCCCTTTCCCTCTCCTTCTGCCCCTGTTCATGTGAGCTCTCCTTCTCTGTCAAATAAATAAAATCTTAAGGAAGAAAAAAAAAAAAAGAATAGACCTTGGGGAATACAGAAGGAGGAGAGAGAAAATACATGTACCAGTTAGCAGTAGGGAAAGCTAATAGCTGGCTCTTGCAGCACCTTAGGCAAAAGGAGATTGTGCCTTGGGCCAGGATGAAGAATGTGTATTACATGAAAAACAAAGAAAAAACTTAGAAAAAATGTAAGTCAAAGCACAATATTAAATGTCATAGATGCAATATAAAGAAGCGGTTCAGAGTTAGAGTTGTTAGGTTAAACAGATCTGTGGCTGAAATAAGTTATCTTGACCTTAACCTTACTCAATCTCTCTGAGCCCCTTTCCCTAATCTCGGCAAGGGGGATTATCTTAGTGGGCCTGGGCTGCTGTAACAAAAGGCCATACGTAGAATGGGTGGCTCAGACAACAGACATTTATTTCTCAGTTTTGGTGACTAGGGAGTCCTACATCCAGGTGCTGGCAAATTAAGTTCCTGGTGAGCTCCTGCTTTCTTGGTGAGGCAGCCACCTTGTGTTTTGTGTGGTATTCCTTTGGTGCTTGTACAGGAAAAAAGAAACTTTCTCTCAGTTTTCTTCCTCTTATAAGGACAGTAATCCCATCATGAGAGGGTCCCACCCCCCTGAGCTCATCTAAACCTAATTACCTGTCCAAGGCCCCCATCTCCAAATACCATCACATTGAGGGTTAGGACTTCAACATATGAATACTGGGATGGCACTACCGTTCAGACCGTAACAGGGAAGAAAATGGTTGTTCTGAGAGTTAAATTTGATATCATGTGCCTGTAAAAGCACTAAGCGGGTAGGCCTAGAACATACTAAGTATAGAATGAATGTCATGTTCCATAGCCCATATCGGCTGTTGAGTTTTTTTGGTTTTTTTTTTTTTTAACCTAGGAGCAAATTTGCCTTTTCTCTTGGATTTTGAAGACACTGTGGATTGACAGTTTAATAAAATGTTTGGAGAGAGGTGGGAAGATTTTCAAATGAAAGAATTGTATCAGGTTAAAATTGCATATGAATTTCAGAAATATTAAAATGCCAAGAGAAACCAAATCGCAATCAAAGATACATATAGTCAGACTATTCTGATTGGAGTTCTATTTGGTATAAACATCGATAATGTAAATCATTGCCTGCCCCACCTTTGCCCAACTCAGTCTCACATTTAATCTGAACCAAACTTACCTAAGCTTGTTAACTTAGGAAGTGCCCTAGGACATGTCAGAAATTGTCCTGCTACCAAGTATGGCCTGTGGCCTTCCTTATTTCCACTCATGTTTCAGGTTGTCCTGGAGCTCTGATAGACTTAGGTGGTGCGATAATAACTTTGTAGGTATCTTTTCTCCTTCCTTCTAGGTGTTACTTTCACCTTGCCCTTAGTTTGGCTAGAGGTTTACCTCAAAATCTCTGAAATGCCACAACTGCATTTTTTAAAATTAGAAATGTCTTATTTTTCTTTAGAAATTAGACGTTTAAAAAGTTTAGATATAAGGGACTTATTACAGACCTGAATTGTGGTTTCCTAACATAATAATCCATTCATGTCTTTTCTAGTTTCACAATGTAAGATACATGTCCTCTACTTGTTGAAAGGGAAGTCTGGTTTAAAAATAATTACAATATTTTATTTACATTGCACTGAGTCATATAAAATCTTTCTAGTGCTACTTTCTATTAAAATGAGATAACCTCTTTTCACCTGGATAGTAGAAATGGAAATAATGAGACTAACAAGTGCATTATTCATTCTGACACAGTCAATAATTATAGAAATGTTTTATATCCACATAAAATTGAATGACAAATTTCAGACAAGAAGTCTGATTGCTAACATCAGAAAACAAGTGCACAAGCAGAAACCAAGATGGAAACACCCAAGAAAAGAAACAACCCATATTCATAAAAATTTTTTAAATATTAAAATATATGTGAAGATGCGCTTAGCTAACCATGTCTTTAGAATGCTGAACTGGCTTCATCAACATAATTTTTTATGAAGTAAGTTTCAGAAACACTAATAGACCATTAAATCTTAAAATACCAGAATGCAAATACTGCTTAAATGTCATTTAGCTCTTATGCCACATTTTGTAAATGAAGACATTTGTGAAGTAGGTATAGTTAAATTTTACAGTACTTTCTAGAAACCCTATGAAAATTTAATTTTATATATATAATTAAGTCATAATTTTTTGGTCTATGATATTTACACTAAAAAAGCTAATTACCAGCCAAACTATTGAGTACATGGTTGTGATTTCTAAATCATAATACAAAAGTTTCTTTGTTGGTATAGATTTTTTTCATAAAGGTAGACTTGACACATAATGTTACATTCATTTCAGGTGTTCAACATAGTGATTCCACAGCCCTGTACCTTATGCTATGTTTACCACAAATGTAGCTACCATCTGTCACAAACAACACTATTACAGTACCATTTGAAATTGTATTTTCAATTTCAATACCGGACCTTTCATCCCCATGACTTAATCATTCCATAATTGGAAGATTGCACCTCGCACTCCCCTTCACATTTTACCCATCCCCCAACGCCCCTCCTTTCCGGTGACCATCATTTTGTATTCTGTATTTATGGATCTCTTTCTGCCTTTTTTGTTTGTTTGCTCATTTGTTTTGTTAGATTCCACATATAAGTGAAATCATATGGATTTTTTTCTTTCCCAGTCTGACTTCTTTCACTTCACATAATATCCTGTGGGTCCATCCGTGTTGTCCCAAATGGCAAGATCATTTTCTTTTTTTCTTGCTGAGTTGTATTGTATACAATGCGTGTATTACATATGGCATCTTCTTTATCCATTCCTTTATTGATGGACATTTAGGTTGCTTCCATATCTTGGCTCTTGTAAATGCAGCAGTAAACATAGGGCTGCATATATCTTTTTGCTCTCTTGGGTAAATACCCAGTAGTGGAATTACTGGATCATATAGTATTTCTATTTTTAACTTTTTAAGGAACACCCATCTCTTTTCCACAGTGGCTATATACAATCCTGCCAGCAGTACATGAGGGTTGCTTTTTCTCCACAATCTCGCCACCACTTGTTTTTCATTCTAGTCATTCCGACTAGTGTGGCATGATATATCATTATGGTTTTGATTTGCACTTCCTTGATGATTACTGACGTTGAGCATCTCTGCATGTGTCTGTTGGCCATCTGCATGTCGTCTTTGGAAGAATGTCTTTCAGATCCTGGTCCCATTTTAATCTGTTTATTTGGGGAGTTTTTTGTTGTTGTTGAATTGTATAAGTTATTTATATATTTTAGACACTAATGTCCTATCAGACATATTATTTACAAATATTTTTCCCATTTAGTAGATTGCCTTTTCATCAGGTGGATAGTTTCTTTCATTGTACAGATGCTTTTATTGATTGATTGATTGATTGATTTAGTCCCAGTAGTTTATTTTTGCTTTTATTTCCCCTGCCTCAAGAGACATATCTAGAAAAATGTTGACAAGGTTGTTGTTTAAGAGATTACTGTGCATGTTTTCTTCCAGGGGTTTTATGGTTTCATATCTTTCATTTAGGTCTTTAATGCATTTTGAGCTTATTTTTGTATATGGTATAAGAAAGTGGCCCAATTTCATTCTTTTGCATGTACCTGTCCAGTTTTCTCAACACCACTTACTGGTGGTGTTAGACTTACTGAAGAGACTGTCTTTTCCTCACTGTATATTCTTCCCTCCTTTGTCGTAAATTGACTATATAAACATGAGATTATTTATGGGTTTTCTATTTTGTTCCATTGATCTGTGTGTCTGTTTTTGTACCAGGACCATACTGCTTTGATTGTTAGTTACAGCTTTGTAGTATATCTTGAAATCTGGGATTTGTAATACCTCCAGCTTTGTTCCTTCTCAAGATTGCTTTAGCTATTTCAGGTCTTCCACGGTTCCATTGTAACATTAGGATTATTGTGGTTCTGTGAAAAATGCTGTTGGTGGCCTTCTAATCCATGAGCATAGTATGGTTTTCCGTTGTTTTCAGCTTTTTTTTTTTTTTTTCTGGCCCTGTTTTACAGTTTTCAGAGTATGAGTCTTTCACCTCCATAACCAAGGTTATTCTTAAGTATTTTCTCCTTTTTGGCACAAGTGTAAGAGAATTGCTTTTTTAGTTTTTCTTTCTGCTACTTTGCTGTTACTTTTCGAACTGAAACCAATTTCTATATGTTAACTTTGTATCCTGCAACTTTTTTGGTGGAGTCTTTAGGGTTTTTATATACAGTCCCCTGTCCTCTGCAAATAGTGACAATGTTATTTCTTTGTTACCAGTTTAGAGGCCTTCTGTTTATTTTTCTGGCCTGGTTGTTAGGGCTTAGACTTCTAGTACCATATTGAATAAAAATGGAGAGAATGGACACTTCTGTCTTGTTCCTGATCTCAGAGGAAAAGTTCTTCAGTTTTTCATCACTGAGTATGATGATAATAGCTATGGGTTTGTCATCTATGGGCTTTAGTATGTTGAAGTATGTTCCCTCTAAACCCACTTTGTTGATAGTTTTTATCATGAATGGATTTTGAATTTTATTATATGCTTTTTCTGCATCTATTGAAATGATCATATGATTTTTATTTTTTGTGGGTTTTTTTTTGATGCAGTATATGATGCTGATTGATTTGTAAATATTGAGCCATCCTTGTTTCCCTGAAATAAATCCCACTTGGTTGTGGTGAATGATCCTTTTCATGTATTGTTGAATGTGGTTTGCTAATACGTTTTGAGGAGTTGTGCATCTGTATTCATTACAGATATTGGCCTGTGGTTTTCTTTTTTTATAGTGTGTTCATCTGGTTTGTGCATGAGAGTAATGCTAGCTTGTATAATGCACTTGGAAATTTTTCTTCCTCTTCTATTTTTTGAAACTTTGAGAAGAATATGTATTGATTCTTCCTTAACTATTTGGTAGAATTCACCTATGACTCCATCTGGGTCTGGACTTTGGTTTATTGGGAGTGTTCTGATTACTGATTCAGTACTGTTTCTAGTAATCAGTATGTTCAGATTTTCTTAGTCTTCCTAATTCAATTTCAAAAGGTTGTATGTTTCTAGGAATTTATGCATGTCTTGTAGGTTGTCCAGTTTGTTGGCATATAATTTTTCATAAAATTATGAAATTATGGTCTCATAATCGTTTGTATTTCTGTAGTGTTAGGTGTTATTTCTCTTTCACTTCTGATTTTATTTATTTGGGTCCTCTCTTTTTCCCGATGACTCAGGCTCAAGGGTTTATCAATTTTTTTTTTTAATCTTTTCAAAGAGCCAGCTCCTGGTTTTCTTGAACTGTTCTATTGGATTTTATGTCTATTTTATTTATTTCTACTCTAATCTGTATTATTTTCTTCTTTGTACAGGCTTTGGGTTTTGTTCTTCTTTTTCTAGCTGTTTAGATGTAAAATTGTTTGAGATTTTCCTTATTTCTTGAGATAAACCTGTTTTGCTATAATCTTCCCCCCTTACTACAGCTTTGGCTTCATCCCAAAGATTTTGAATTATTGTGTTTTCATTTTCATTTGTCTCCATGTATTTTATTTAATTTCTTCTTTGACTTCTTAGTTGCTCCATTTGTTATTCAGTAGCATGTTATTTAACCTCCATGAATTGGTTCTTTCCAGATTTTTTCTTACAGTTGATTTCTAGTTTTATACCATTGTGGTCAGAAAAGATGAATGATAAGATTTCAGTCTTTTTCAGTATATCGGTATTTGTTTTGTGACATAACATGTGATCTATTCTGGGAAATGTTCCATGTGCACTCGAAAAGAATGTATATTCACTGTTTTTGGATGGAATGTTCTAAATATACTGTTAAGTTTATCTGTTCCCATGTGTCCTTGAAAGCCACTGTTTCCTTGTTGATTTTCTGTGTGAATGATCTATCCATTGATGTAAGTGTGATGTTAAAGTTTCCTACTATTATTGTATTACTCTCGTTTTTTCCCTTTGTTAATATTGACTTTATGTATTTAGGTGCATCTATGTTGGGCACATAGATATGTACAATTGTTATATCCTCTTTTTGGATTGATCCCTTTATCATTATGTAATGCCTTTATTTTTTCCTCTTGTTACAATCTTTGTTTTAAATTCTATTTTGTCTAATAGAAGTATTGATATCCCAGCTTTTTGTTTGTTTGTTTTGGCTTTGGTTTTTTGGGGTTTTTTTGGGGGGGGGTTCTTTTTTCTTTTTCCTTTTTTTTTTTTTTTTTGCTTTCATTTCCATGGTGAACATTTCTTCCATCCCTTCACTTTCAATCTGTATGTGTCTTTAGGTCTGATAAGAGTTTCTTTTGGCAGCATATAGATGAGTCTTGTGGGTTTTTCTTAATCCGTTCCATCTTTGGTACAGACTTCCCGTGGAGATAAATGCTGTACCAAGCTGTTATCCTCATATCTTTTAATAGTGGAATCTCAGGCTGTTTTGATTGCCAGGAGCAGGAGTTTACTCAGAAACTAAAGTAAATAAAAAGGAAACCTGGGTTAGAAATGTTTTTGTCTTCAGCCCTGATGGACAGAAGTGGGGTGTGTGTGTGTGTGTGTGTGTGTGTGTGTGTGTGTGTGTGTGTTGCCTTCCATAAAAAGACCATAATAGCATGCTATACTGATAAACAATTTCATATGACCTAAAACTTTCACATACTATATGTAATACTGTAACCACCATGAATATACTAAGAAGTAGATTAGGCAAAAACTGTTACTCATATATAGAGAAGATGAAACTTAAGTGGTTTGACCATTATTTTCTTTTTCTTAAATTTTTTTTTTTAAAGATTTTATTTATTTGACAGAGAGAAACACAGTGAGAGGGAACACAAGCAGAGGGAGTGGTAGCGGGAGAAGCAGGCTTCCTGCTGAGCAGAGAGCCTGATGTGGGGCTCGATCCCAGGACCCTGGGATCATGACCTGATCCGAAGGCAGATGCTTAAATGACTGAGCCACCCAGGCACCCCTCTTTTTCTTAAATTTTTTAAAGATTTTATTTGAGAGAGAAGAGAGCACAAGCAGGGGAAGGGGCAGAGGGAGAGGGACAAGCACACTCACCACTGAATGGGGAACCCAACAAAGGGCTCAGTCCCAAAACCCTGAAATCATGACCTCAGCTGAAAGCAGCTGCTTTACCAGCTAAGCTAACCAGACAGTGCTGCCCATTATTTTCTAAACTCGGTGATAAAGTGTTGCATTTGGTCTGTGCATTGGGAGATGGTGGTGCTGCTTTCATTTAGATAGCATCTTATGGGTAGGACTCTTTGGAATAATATTTGAGCTGACACCTAAAGAAATAAGAAAAGAATCAACCATTCACAGACACTTAATAGGGAGCCTTTGAGGCAGAGCAAATAGCAAGCACAAAATTAAATAAAATAGTGAAAAATAGAAAGGCAAGTATTCTAAATAGCTAATAATTGGGGGTGCCTGGGTGGCTCAGTGGGTTGAGGCCTCTGCCTTTGGCTCAGATCATGATCTCTGGGTCCTGGGATCTAGCTCCGCATCGGGCTCTCTGCTCAGCGGGGAGCCTGCTTCCCCCTCTCTCTCTGCCTGCTTGTGATCTCTCTCTGTCAAATAAATAAATAAAATCTTTAAAAAAAATAGCTAATAATGGGAGCTTATTTAAGCAAACTATGTAGTTACATTATCATACAGCCTTTAAACTATAGTTTATTGTGAGATGTAGTATTATGGGAAATGTTTAATCTAACATAGTAAATAATGTAAAACCATAATTTTAAAAACTATGTAGTTAGAAATATTATTTAAAGTTAAAAGAAATATAAAAGTATACAAATATTAGCAGTGTTTTATTGAGAAGTGGGGTCATAGGTAATTTATTGGTGATCTGCTTACCATTATTTTCTACATTTTCTGCATTTTCTCGATTTCATTTCAAAGGAAGTTTTCAAACATCTTTCATCAAAAACAGCATTATCCTGGGGCACCTGGGTGGCACAGTCAGTTGAAAACTGCTCTTGGTTTCAGCCCAGATTATGATCTCAGGGTCCTGAGATTGAGCCCCATGTCAGGGACCCGCTCAGCATGGAGTCTGCTTAAGATTCCCTCTCCATTTCCTGCTGCCCCTCCCACTCATGGTCTCTCTTTCTCTCTCTAAAATAAATAAATATATTTTTTTAAAAGCAGCATTATCCTGAATACTGAAATTCATTTAAGTATTGGTGTGCCTTGAATATATTTTTCTGAAAAGTGAATATATTAGAATGTTAAAGTATAGTATTGCTACCAAAGAATCATCCAGTGTGTTGTTTTGTAAAAACTTCTAATATTACACATGATCATATTCATTTTTTTATTGATACAGTTCATTCTTTTTTTAAATTTATTTTTTATTAACATATAATGTATTATTTGCCCCAGAATGATCATACTCATTTTATAAATACATTTAAGAAAATAAGATTGTAGCTATGTATGCATCATGTACATACCTACGTATTTCACACCACCTGGAGGTATTAAGTGGAAGGAGTTCCAAAATTTGTAGACCTCTCTTAACCACCTGCCAGCAGTTTCAGAGTTTCTTTACTTGTTTGTTCTAAGCCAGTGACATGTTTTAATTCTGTGTTTCAGATAAAGAAGTAAAAATAGTTTGGGATACATATTGCCACATTGAATTTGAAACTATTTATATTTTAATGTAATTTTTAGAATTTCTCAACCATGTATTACTTCTCTTTTTCTGTTTTTGAATGATTAATATCAATACCAACTTAGTTCATTTTTAACTAAAAAAATAGAACATTTTTTAGAAATCATGAAAAGTTGAAGACCTTTTAGTCAGTACTCCCAATCTGCATCATTTTCCACTGACCACAGAAGGGATCAGCCTTTGGAGTCTGGCCTTTTAAAGGAAAAAATAATATATAGGGAAAGAGAGAGTATATATAGAGAGTATAATATATAGGGAAAGAGAGAAAGAAATACATATATAGAAATATATATCTAGAAATATGCATATATCTAGGAATATATATAACATATATATCTATATATAGATATATATATATAACATATATATAACATATATATCTATATATAGATATATATAACATATATATGTGTATATATATAACATAACATATATATAACATATAACATATATATATATAACATATATATCTATTATATATCTATATATAGATATATAGATATCTCCATATAATGCATGGAATTGTTATGCCTTTGTTATTTCTGTAAAAGTGGCTTTATACTATATTAAATAGTGCCACAGTAGTTTGTTCCTGTTGAATCATATTCTGTTGCATGAATATGCCACATTTTTGTTTGGAGTTTTTCTTTTGATAGGAATTTTACATACAGTGAAATATAGAAATCTTAGTTCATTTACTATTTTAACAAATGCACACACCTGCGTGTATAGTCTCCACTAAGATACAGAACCTTACATCATTCCAAAAATTTTCCTATTCCCCTTCCCAACCATTTTCTTTTTCATACTTTGGAGCCAACTATTATTCAGATCTTTTTCTTTTCTTTTTTTTTTAAGATTTTATTTCTTTATTTGACAGAGAGAGAGAGATCACAAGTAGGCAGAGAGGCAGGCAGAGAGAGAGGGGGAAGCAGGCTCCCTGCTGAGCAGAGAGCCCGATGCAGGGCTCGATCCCAGGACCCTGAGACCATGACCTGAGCCGAAGGCAGAGGCTTTAACCCACTGAGCCATCCAGGCGCCCCCCAGATCTTTTTCAACCATAGAGTAATCTAACTTATTGTAGAATTTTACAGAAATGGAATTAGGTGTTATGTACTCGTTGGTGTAAGGCTTCTTCCATTAAACAGTGTTTTTATGATTCACTATGGATGTTCTGTATATAAGTAATTTATTTTTTTATTGCTGAATAGTATTCCACTCTATGAATATACTAAAATGTTTGTATCTGTGCCTCCGCAAATCCCCTTAGCAGTGTTTGTTCTGGCCTAGCTACTGCCTTGGAGAAAGACTCCCCTTTGGCTCCATCCAGCAGCTACTCCAGCAAGCAGACCAACAGCATTTGCCTCGGGGAGCTTCTCTGTTGTCACTGAAGCATTAGATACAGTGAGGCCCACTTGGTTTTCCTGTGTGTGTAACCTGGAGATGAGGAGGTGTTGATGCCCAATGGGGCACATTTTGGATCAATAGATGAACACCAGCAGATACATTTTTCTCCCTTCATCCCACGGCAGACAGTAGATCACACTACCTGTAGTTGGGACACAGTAGTTCATAACCCTCTCCTAAGACTCTACTCGATACCAATTAAAAGCCTACTCAGAAATCTACCCTCTCATAAATTTCTCTTCCTCTTGATCTCACTCACTCTCTTTTCTCTCACTCCTGCACTCCCAGTAAAGTAACAGCTTGTAAACTTCTGTACTTTGGATTCTGGAGAACCGCACCTAATGCATCCTATCTGTATAAATTGATTTTTTTTATTTTTAATCTTTTTTTATTTTTTATTTTTAATCTTTTTCCTTGTATTCTCCTGAATGGTTTCTCTGGGGTCTTTTCAGTACAGCAAGTACATTTTTCTCTCTTACCAATCTTCGTATTCTCTAATGTAAGTCATACTTACTGAGTATCTTCTATATGCCAAGCATTCTCGTAAATAATAGGAATACGGTGAGTAAATATATTAACCATAATATTGGGTTGAAGGCTATTGATTAGCTATTTCTAGTCACTTTTATTACCTTGCCTCCCTTGCTCTGCTCTGACAATAGCAGAAATAACAGTAGTTTTAAAAACAAGAATATTGGTATATTTTTAATAATTTCAGATTCAAAGATGTTTATATCTAATGTGATCACAGGCTGTTTTAGATTCCTATAGCAGGAACTTGCAAATGGATAGTAGATGTCCTGTATAGAGAATCTGGAGGACACTTGGTTTCACAGAAAATATAGTCTTTCAAGTAGGGCTGCAGGATTAGCTTCTTGGTAGTCATCCCATATTATTTCCCCTGAATCACTTAAGGCCATTTGGAACATAAAGTTATGGCTATAAGTGGGGAAGGGTGAATTTCACAATTAAAAAAAAAATAGATAAATTGTTGGCAGAAGATGGGTGGAATGAATGCTGGAGAGATTTCCCCAAAAGTGGCCACTACCCCAAACCATATCAGATCTGAATAGTATGTAGGAATTAGGGAAGAATAGAGGTGAAAGAGTAGGCAGAAGGAAGAGCTTATGCAAAAGTTCCAAATTAGTGAGGCATTTGGTCTAAGTGAGAAAGAAAAGGATAATTGTTAGAGATGTCATTTAGGGTACTGAGTCAATTCTTGCCTGAAGCTAGATGCACGTCCAGGGTTTTTGATTACTGGCATCAATAGATTCCATTTTAACTTCTGAGCCACTTTGACTTGGGTTTTCTGTCATTTGCAACAAAAAGATTTCTCACAAGATGTTGACTTAAATACCACTACCTCAAGGAAGCCTTTCGGAACTTCAAACTAATTTGAGTTCCTCTGTTTGATGCTTTCCTAGCATCCTTTTATTCTCTGCCACAAGACCAAAAGCTCCATAGTGTATTCTCAGAGCCTGGGAAAGCGGCTGGTACATGGTAGGCACTCAATAAATATTTTTTTAGAGAATATAGAGATTAAAAACTGGATTAGGAAATGGCAACGAAAGTAAAGGGAATCATGACTAAGAGAGTACAGGGGAACATTGGAACAGTTGAAGAACTAAACTTGACAAGGATTGGATATAGGAGGTGAGGAACAAGAGTCAAATCTGGGGGAGAAGTGAATTCAAGTTAGAATATATTAATATTGGAGTCCTAGTATGGTCATTTACAAAAGGTGATAAATTTGTATGTGGAGATCAGAAGAGGGATAAGATTAAACAAAGATTTTGCTAGCATCAGGACTAAGGAAATAGATACTAAGGACAATAAGAAAAGGTAAGTTCACCTAGGGAAATAATAATAAGTGCAGAACACAATCTTCATAGAGACCATTACTAAAAGGGCATTGACAGAGAATACATATATAAGAAGTTGGGAACAAGAAACAAAACGAGGGATATCCATACAATGAAATATTACTTGATCATAAAAAGGAATGAAATACTGATACATACTGTAACAGAGATAAACCTGGAAAATATTAAGTGAAAGAAGTCAGATGGAATAGGACATGTTTTATATGATTCTGTTTATATGAAATGTTCAGAATAGGCAAATCTATAGAGACGGAAAGTAGGTTTGTGGTTTCCAAGGATGGGGCACCAGGAGGAGGGAAAAGAGGGAAATGGGAAGTGACTGATAACAGGTATGCAGTTTCTTTTCAGAGTGAGGAAAATTTTCTGATAGTTGATGGTGGTAAAATGGCAGTACAACCTTATGAATATACCAAAACCCCTGAACTGTACACTTTAAAATGACGAATTTTAGGGTACGTGAGTTATATGGCAAAAAGAGGTCAGTAATGGGCAGAAACTGTACACAAGACACACTTAAAGAAAAAGGTAAACAAAGCAGATGGACAGTCACAGTGAAGCCAGAAAAGACTAAAGGAAGTTCAGTCTCTCTCCTTCTCCTTCTCTCTCCACCATGGAGACAAAGTAATGTATTCTGTAGAATAATGACTGCATATTGTAGTCCTTTTTTTAAAAAAATATTTTATTTATTTGACAGAACCACAGCGAGAGAGGAAACACAAGCAGAGGGAATGGTAGCAGGAGAAGCAGGCTTCCTGCCAAGCAGGGAGCCTGATGAGGGGCTCGATCCCAGGACCCTGGGATCATGACCTGAGCCGAAGGCAGAGGCTTAATGACTGAGCCCCCCACATGCTCCTGCATATTGTATTCTTTAAGAAAGTGCTAACTAGTGCCTTCTAACTATGTGGTTGTGTATTACCAACCATGAGCATAAATAAAGATGTAATATCTTGATATTTTCCTTTTTGGAGCTAGCCAGTGACCTGGAATTTACATGTTTCTTCCCTTAAGTAAACATGGCATAAGACTTTGTAAATGAGGTGAAAGCTTTCCAGAATTACCAATGTATTAGAAACGTTATAAGACAAAACACTCTTCCTTTAATTTCAGACAGGATAGTAATTTTTTAGTGTATGTGATTATTAAATTTAAATGCTTCCACAAAAATATGCATAGAATGTATACTGCATCATTTATCATTTTATGAAGATCTAATAACTTGTGCAGAACACATAGTATTTTTAAAATAACTGCTAGCACATCCTTGGTTTTCAAACTAAAAACAGAAGATACTTGGAAAAACTGATCAGCATTACAAAATACTGGAAACATTTTATTTCAAATGCCAAAAATGGGGGTGGTGAGCAATACAACTTATATAAAGCAAAAGTCGTAAGTTTTTCTATTAAAAAAAACAGTAAATTTTAGAGCTCATATGTACTCTAAAGAGAGCCAGAAATGGCAGATATATTCCTTCAATTTTGCTGAAGATGAGTTTTCATTCTAATTCATTGCCTTTAGTCCCCAAACCCAAGTAATCTGGGGAAATTTAAAATTCTAGGCTGAGCATTTGCAATTGTTTACTGTGAATGTGGGTCATTTTCTGTTCTTTCAAGGAAAAGACTATTTCCTTAGTTTTTTACTTCATTCAACTTGATTTTTTGCTTCATAAGTAAATTGATTATCATTTTGGTTTAATATTTATATTTAAAAGAGAACAAATAAGCTCCACAAAGTTGCATTCCCCGGAGCTTTTAATGGGATAAATATAAGTCTTCCAATGGCCAGGATATGGAAAATGACAATATGTCTTTCTTTGGAATTTTCTATTTTATACATACATTTAGTTTCATCAGTATATAGAGTGGAGCCCTGAAGGGATTTTTATTTATGAAGTAACATAATGAATAAATGGTTTCTGAAAAACTCTGTATCTGATGGCTTGAGCAATACTCAGTATTGTAATAACCTGTAAGCATACAGAGAAGTGTGATTGATGGTGAGTGGGGAAAAAATATTCTAAGCCGTCATTGGTCACCTCTTAAAGGTATGCAGAGTCTTTGTTTAGTCTCTTCCTTTCTATGGGTATGCTGGTAGATTACAGGAATAAATATTGGGAAATTTCCACTCAAAATTTTGAATTACAACAGCCCTCAAATTCATTTGAGACCCCATGAATTCTGTTTTTCCTTTACCACAGGTTGTAGGGATTTGGTGTGTTTCTTCTTTTGTAGCTACTAACTACTAACATTCACTCTGTACCGTGGGATGTTATTTTGGATTTTTTTTTAATGGTAAACAGGTACTTAAGCCATGACATCTAGATTATTTTGACATAGCTTCCGAGAATTAACTCTAATCTAAAGCTGTATTTCTGTTTTGCAAAGTGCTATAAAAAGGGGTGCCTGGATGGCTCAGTAGGTTAAAGCCTCTGCCTTCGGCTTGGGTCATGATCCTGGGGTCCTGGGATCGAGCTCCGCATCGGGCTCTCTGCTCAGCGGGGAGCCTGCTTCCCCTTCTCTCTCTGACTGCCTCTCTGCCTGCTTGTGATCTCTCTCTGTCAAATAAATAAATAAAATCTTTAAAATAATTTTTAAGTGCTATAAAAAACAGGTAAAGTAATTTTCAGTCTATCTAGAATAGCTTATTAATGAGGTATTCTGATTAGGTGAGTATTTGTGTTAAGCAACCCCATATGAATTGCCAATTATCAAATAAACTGTAGAAAATATAACTGAAATACTATCGAAGATCATTTCATCTTTCCTTGATACTTTAGAGGCTACCTCAGAGTATTACAGTAGCTCTTGCTTTTCATTTTAGATGTTACTTATCAAGACTCCTGGGTGGCTCAGTCGATTGATTGTCCCACTCTTGATCTCAGCTCAGGTCATGATCTCAGCGTCCCGAGATGAGCCCTGCATTGGTCTCTGCAATCAGCTTGGAATCTGCTTGTCCCTCTCCCTTTGCTCCTCCCATTGCGTGCACGTGTGCTCTCTCTCAATAAATCCTTAAAAAGATAAAAATTAAAAATTAAGTTATTTGCCATCTAATAGAACCATAAATATTAAGCTGATTGATTTTTCTCTCAGTACTGTGGTGTATCTAGGGGTGGCTTACTGAAGTAAATGCTGCATACTTTCTCCTTCTCTCCTTCCCTACCATGTACTGCCATTCTTTTCATACTTCTTAGAGGTTTTATTTCTTTAGATCCCAGATAGAAGAGACCTGACCATCATTTAGACTCCGCAATATATTCTTTCCCTAAATTACCTTTCTTAGTAAGATGAGATTATTGTCAATATTGCCAATTCACTAAAAACCTACATGCTTGGGTACAGTATCTAATACAGGCCTATGACCCAAATCACTTTGGCTTCCTAACTCCTAGTGTATTTGTTCTCATACTTTTAGACTCAAGATCCCTTTAAAATCTTAAAGTTATTGAGAACCCCAAAGAACTTTTGTGTATTGGGATTATAAATATTTACCATGTTATATATTAAAATTGAGAAAATTTTCTGAGGATTTATTAATTCATACACAGATAATTCCATTGCATGAAATCATAACATATATTATAAAAATTTATTCAAAAAATTTGAGAATGGCATTTGTTTAAATTTTTGCAAATCTCTCTAATATTTGACCTAATAAACAACATATGTATTCTCACATCTGCCTCTGCATACAATCTGTTGCCATATGTTGTTTTATGCTATGTTTTTTTTTCATTTTTTATTATTATTTTTATTAGGTTAATCACCATGCAATATGTCATTAATTTTTTATGCAGTGTTCCAAGATTCATTGTTTACGTATAACACCCAGTGCTCCATGCAATCCATGCCCTCCTTAATACCCGTCACCGGGCCAACCCATCCCTCCACCCACCTCCCCTCTAAAACTCTCAGATTATTTCTCAGAGCCCACAGTCTCTCATGGTTCATCTCCTCCTCTGATTCACCCCCCTTCATTTTTCCCTTCTTTCTCCTAATGTTCTCTATGCTATTCCTTATGTTCCACAAGTAAGTGAAACCATATGATAATTGTCCTTCTCTGCTTGACTGACTTCACTCCACATAATCTCCTCCAGTCCCATCCATGTTGATGCAAAAGTTGGGTATTCATCCTTTCTGATGGCTGAGTTTTCAAACTTATATCATTTAATTTTAAAATATTGTTGCATTTTTAAATAACAAAGATTTTATTTCTTTGATGTGTATTTTACTGAAATCTAGTTACTTTTGTTGTTTATGTAGAGACAAGTACTTCATAGAAATAAAATTCTGCGCAAATATTTGGGTCACAATTTGAAATGCCTTAGGAGGTTCTATAAATTATGTTTGGTTTTTTTTATGCCCTGGGTTTCTTTAAGGTTAATTAGTTCAAATCTCAAGGCACAGTCCTGAGCATCTAATGCAAGCAGAATAAACTGGTATTATGAAATAAAATGTAGCTAAGTCAGCATCTAGGTCCATCGATGTTTTTATCTGGGATGCCCAATTCAGTACTATTTACTTAGGCTTTTTGCTTTGCAAATGTCTTAGTTTAGGAAGGAATATTCATTCATCAATAATGAGTGAAAAATATGGATTTGTTGCCTTTCCTGCAGATTTTTCGTTATCACTGTTCGGATAATAGCCACAAGCTTTCTGTTGGTGAGAGACATTTACTTCATATCCTCTCTGTATTAAGCTTTGTTTATGTTATATGGGATTTCACAGAAAGCCTGTTATCTAGTGGGTTACCTCGGGTCATCCTCACATCAACCTTACGGAGGGGGAAATTGTGAGGCTAAGTCACAGGAATTCTTTTACCAGACCTCATGTTGCTAATGATGTCTAAGCTGCCTCTTTCCCAAGTACCTCTTTCTTTTAACTATTCTTTTTGGAAGGGAGGAAGGGACTCATCCTGTTTCCCAGCTACAAGGTTCATCCTGGAATTACTGCGAGGCTTTTTGCCTTGTTTACTGCCTGACGTACATTAGGCTTTGGCTGTTTCTTGGCCTTGAGGTCCACAAAGGGACAAAATACAGAGAATGCGTGCATGGTATGAGGATAAAATACAATATTCTGTTGCCCTCACTTTTCATCATCTGTGCATGTCCATATAAGGCTTCATAACCACATGACAAGCACTGTATTTGCTGTGCTGGGAGTGGGATAGATGGGGAATCTATCTATAATCCTGGGACTGGCATTCCTGATACTCACTTAGCTAATACTGAATAAAAAGAGATACGGGTATGCCTCAATATGTTTGGGTATGTTTTAGCATTCAGCATTATATAAAAATACTGAAAAGAATAATTAAGACTTACAGATTTTTCATGTATGTGTTGAGTTTCTTCTCATGTTGCAAGGTAACCTTTCTGAAACTTTGAATATGTCACAGAAGCAGGTATTATGTGCTTCTCATAAATATTTTTATTCATTTTAACAAAATATAAAGGCACTCTCTCTTTCTCCAGGAAACCAGTCTCATACTGAAGTAGGAAAAATTATTTTTGCTTATATTTTGCAGACTTTGAATAATGAGATGAGTACAGATGATGACAATGAATATGCAGAAGAAAAGGAAAGTTACATCTGTGCAGTGTGTCTGGATGTTTACTTCAACCCATACATGTGTTACCCTTGCCACCACATCTTCTGTGAGCCCTGCTTACGGACTCTTGCCAAAGACAATCCTGCAAGCACTCCCTGCCCATTGTGTCGGACAATTATTTCCAGAGTCTTTTTCCAGACAGGTAACTCTTCTCTTTCATTAACATAATTGCCTGATTATTCTGACTACTGCTTTATTCCAGTTGTAAAGCTACTTTATAAATTATTATGAGAAATCATAAATTATTATGAGAACATTATTGTAAATCATACACAGGAGAACTTATTACTCTCCATTTTATAAAATAGCCCTTCCCCAAATCAGAGAACTGTGTTGAAAATCATAGAATCCTGGATGAAGAGAGGTTGTCATGTCTAAACCCTACTTTATGCTGAGATCTTAGTTCTAAGACATTCTAAGCACTCTCTACTTGGACATTTCCAATGTCAAAGACATTCCATTAAAATTTGAAGCAGCCCTGTTGATGATCTATTCCTCATATCTGCCTTTTACTGCCACTCATTCTTAAGCCCTTGTTATCTCCTTTGGAATCTTAGGGAAAAAATCTGTATATATCTGACAAAAACTTGTATGTCTTTCCTCCACACTCCACATCTTCTCAACATCCTTATGGTTCTTAAGATCTCTCTTCCTGAATGAAAAGTAAAAATCGGGGCAAGGATCTATTTACCTAAGTATCAGTAAAAATGGAATATAACAATATTCTTTTCTTTTTTATTTAAATTCAAGTAGCTAACTTATATCATTAGTTTCAGATGTAGTGTTCAATAATTTATCGGTTTCGTGTAACACCCAGAGCTCATTACATCTTGTGCCCTCCTTAATGCCCATCACCCAATTAACATAGTATTTAAAACACACTAAATGGAGAGAGGAAAAACTGATGAATGTGAAACATAGAGAATTGCTAAAGGAAAAGGGAAGAATGATAGAAGTAAGCAGAGCTAATATTTATTGAGTGCACTACTGTGTACCAAAGATTAGGGAGGAAAATGCTATCTCTATATTCTGCACATGAGTGTAAATGGGCAGATACATAAACCATATGACTGTACATAGTAACTATAAGTAGAGAAAGTACTTGGTTTTAAATATTCTCCCTCCTAAGGAAAAATAAAAGTAAGTGTACAATTAAGTGATTCTCATGGCTCGTTAAAAGAAACATCTCACTTCCTAAGAATAAGCGAACATTTTTCTGACACTTGAAAAGGAATTTCTTATGTGATTTCTCTTCTAGGGCATATTGTGAAACGGAGTAGTCAGTGTCCTCAAAAAGATCGTCAGAGCAAATGCAGTATCAGGTTTTCTGACACTGTGTCTTTTGGTACGCTCTCATAAAAACTGAGGAAATACCGAAGTATAATTTAGGGCAAGTGATAGTGCTAGTAACCAAAACATTATGGTCTAGTTTTCTTTCTTTCTTTTTTTTTTTTTCTTAAAGATTTTTATTCATTTGACAGTGAGAAACACAGAGAGGGAACACAAGCAGAGGGAATGGTAGCAGGAGAAGCAGGCTTCCCGCCGAGCAGGGAGCCCAATGCGGGGCTCGATCCCAGGACCCTGGGATCATGACCTGAGCCGAAGGCAGACTCTTAACGACTGAGCCACCCAGGCGCCCATGGTCTAGTTTTCTTATGGAAATAACTTTTTAAGTTATATAAGTAATACAATTTCTTTAGAGAAGAATCAGAACATCCAGATAAAATTATAAACTCAAAATCCTCTGTAGTCCTAACATTTTTTTTTCCCAAATACTTTTATTTTTTCAATGTTCTAAGATTCATTGTTTATGCACCACACCCAGTGATCCATGCAGTACGTGCCCCCCTCAGTACCCAGCACCAGGCTCACCCAACCCCCAACCGCCTCCCCTCCAGAACCCTCAGTTTGTTTATCAGGGACCACAGTCTCTCATGTTTCGTCTCCCCCTCCGATTTCTCCCAATTCACCTTCCTTTCCTTTTCCTGACGTCCTCCATCTTTTTCCTTATGCTCCACACATAAGTGAGACCATATGATAGTTGACTCTCTCCACTTGACTTATGTCACTCCTCATAATCTCTTCCATTCCCATCCATGTCAGTACAACAGTTGGGTATTCATCCTTTCTGATGGAGGCATAATATTCTTTTGTATATATGGGCCATATTTTCTTTATCCATTCATCGGTTGAAGGGCAACTTGGTTCTTTCCACAGTTTGGCGATTGTGGCCATTGCTGTATAGTCCTAACATTTAAAGACCATCTTGAGTGTGTATCCTTCCAGAATATTTTACACATGTGTTCTTATTTTTCTTGCAGAAAAAAATGTGATCATATTGTACATAGGGCTTTTAACCTACTTGGCTTTACTTAAAAATGCTTGTCATTATGTCATGATCTACTTAAGCTATCTACTATATGGGACATTTAGTTGAGTTATGTATTTGTTATTATTTGCTGGTATATGGGGATAAATATTTTGCACACATTCCTGAGTATTTTTTTGCAAGGAATTTCCAGAAGCAGAACTGGTAGTTAAAGCTCTCTGTGTTTTAAAGCTATGTATATGTTGCAAAATTATGCTCCAAAATTACTTTGAGCAGCATTATCCAACAGCTTATTTTCTCTACACTCTGGGCATTTTTTGTTTTGTTTTGTTCTGATTCTTTTTAAGTCTCTGAGCCGGGGCTTTGCTGGTTTTTCCTATGGTTTGTTCATCTTTTTCTTGTTTATTAACAGGGTGATTTTTTAGGGGCGCCTGGGTGGCTCAATGTGTTAAGTGTCTGCCTTCAGCTCAGGTCACAATCTCAGGGTCCTGGGATCAAGCCCCGCATCAGGCTCTCTGCTCAGCGAAGAGTCTGCTTCTCCCTCTCTCTCTGTCTTGTACTCTCTCTCTCTTTCTCTCTCCTGCTGTCTCTCAAATAAATAAAAACCTTTAAAAAATATTTTAAAAAATATTTTGGGTCGGCTTTGTTGTAGGCGGTAAATCATTTTCCTCTTTGTCCTTTGTCCTTTAGTTATGTTTATTGTGTTTTATGACTGTGTAGAACTTTTATATTTTTATGTAGTCACATGTGGCAACCTTAGTGTTTATTATTTCTAATTTCAAAGTTAGGTATTAAAAGGCCTTACCCATTAAAGAATAAGATAAACATTCTCTTTACTACATTTATTTTAGGTTTCCATTTTGTCCTCATATCCCCACGTTTAACTCCATTTAACATCTTGTATGATGCCTGGTTTGATTAAGAACGGAGTGTTTTTTTTTTCCATGTCCTTAGACATTTTTCCCAGTAACATGTTGAACAGTCCATTTTTCCTATTCTAATTGAATTGCCATTCTTTAAAAAGTAATAATAACAATTACAAAATATAAATGGATTTCTTGGCAGCTGTTCTTCTACATTCATATTTCCATCTTGTCATATACCGTTACTTTATTTATTTATTTTAAGATTTTTACGTATTTAAGAGAGAGGGCGTGCACCCATGAGCAGGGGAAAGGGCAGAGCGAGAAAGAGAATCTCAAGCAGATTTCACACTGAGTACGGAGCCCTTAGCAGGGGAGGCTCCATCTAACGACTCTGAGATCAGGACCTAAGCTGAAACTAAGAGCTGGACACTTAGCTGATTGAGCCACCCAGGCAATGCCCCCCATTACTTTACTCTTAAAACTACTCTATCTTGTATGTTTTAATAACTCAAAGTAAAATAAAATTGTGTTATATGGGAATAATTCATATATTTAATTGACATTGATAGAACAGTGAGTGAGTATTACTATGGTATATCACCTCAATACATTTCTGCCATTTCCTTCCTAAAGTCTCTGCACAATTCATACTAGCTTCCTGCCTGTATATTTTTGTTGTTGCTATTTTAAATGAGATTTTTTTCCTTTTCTGGTTTCAAGTGCTTTCGGTCATACTTTGGAGAAGTTAGTTTATTGTCTTAAAGTAGAGACTGATGAATCACAGACCTGTACCCCTGAAACAAATAATACATTATATGTTAATAAAAAATGTTTAAAAAACATTAAAAAATATAAAATAAATATAAAATGGTGAAGTCACTCTGGAAAAAAGGAGGGTCCTCGAGTTTGGACAAGGCAGGTTCTAAACTTGTTTGTGAGACTGGGGAAATCCTGGTGTGTCCCATAGTAACTGGAGTGCTTTTTTTCTTTGAAGATGAGAAGGACACCAGTGTAGGCAGGTCTGAGGAGGATGGGCGAGACCCTTCCCATTCATTGACTGACAACCTCACAACATCATTTCTGACCCAGAGTCCCCACATCAGAACCACAACAGTAAGTCTATTCAGTGAGGTGCTATATGCTTCATAACAGGATCTGCAGGCCACCTAAAATCAGCATGTCAAGGAAAGGAAAAGGCCATGTCGATTTAAGCATTATGTGGAGTGGGGGTCATCAAAGTGACAGAGGAGGATTACCTCAGACAAGAATATCATGCTTTTGTTGTGAGGGAATGTATCATATTTTCCTGAACTGACTTTCTGACGGAGGCCTTTAAGCATGTCATGTCCCCTATTGTGGACTGACACGGAAGGCTCCTCCTGTAGACAGTCCTGCTATGGACCCAGTATCCATTATTTAGAGATCCTAACCCATGGTTATATAGTAAATGTGAGTGTCTCAGGTATTGATTGCAAAGGGAGCCACCAGGTCAGTATAACCCCCCCTCCCCAACTGCGAAATCACTCAGTGCCCTCGCTCCTCCCCGTTCAGATGCACCAAACCTCAACACGAATGACTCCCCTTTTCCACTATTTGCTGCCATTCAAGCTCCATCTCCCTTTTGATGCCCCCATCCACCCCTATACCAACTACTTTTGGGCCTTTACTTAGCAGAACATGCTGATGAGCAGATATACTGGTAAAGTCTATTGGAAAAAAGAAAAGAAAATTTTACCTTGTGAATAGAAGTCCTTAACTAAATAAGGAAATGACATTTAAGTTAATCTAGGACTTAAAGCATGAAGGAGGCCTGTGGTTTTTCACCAGGGATATTTTGGCTGTCGCGGTAATTGGGGGATGATACCAGCATCTAGTCAGTGGGGACAGTGATGACAGATATCCTAGAGTTTTGGGGACAGTCCTACATAGTTAAGAATTTTCTGTGTTCTCTCTGACATTCTCTTGTCCTGCTGGGCTTTATCCAGGACATGCAGCTCATCCAAAAGAATATCACACTTCTCTTTTTATCCACTCTGTAATTGGTTTTCATCTATTATCCCTATTCCCATTAAGAGCATTTCACACTTCCTATTCTGTTCCACTGGTCTATGTGTCTGTTTTTGTGCCAGTACCATGCTGTCTTGGTGATCACTGCTTTGTAGTAAAGCTTGAAATCAGGCAATGTGATGCCCCTAGCTTGGTTTTTCTTTTTCAGCATTTGCTTAGCGGTTCAGGGTCTTTTCTGGTTCCATACAAATTTTAGGATTGTTTGTTCCATGCCTTTGAAAAAATTCAGTGGAATTTTGATCGGGATGGCATTGAAAGTTTAGATTGCTCTGGGCAGTATAGACATTTTAACAATGTTTGTTCTTCCGATCCAGGAACATGGAATGCTTTTCCACCTTCTTGTATCTTCTTCAATTTCTTTCATCAGTGTTCTGTAGTTCTTTAAGTACAGATCCTTTACCTTTTTGGTTAGGTTTATTCCCAGGTATCTTATGGTTTTTGGCACTATCGTTAGAAAGGACGAATATCCAACTTTTATATCAACATGGATGGGACTGGAAGAGATTATGCAGAGTGAAATAAGTCAAGCAGAGAGAGCCAATTACCTTATGGTCTCACTTATGTGCTGAGCATAAAGAAAAACATGGAGGGCATTGTGAGAAGGAAGGGAAAGGTGAATGGGGGGAAATCAGAGGGAGAGATGAACCATGAGAGACTGTGGACTCTGAGCAACAAACTGAGGGTTTAGGAGGGGTAGGGGTTGGGGGTTGGGCGAGCCTGGTGGTGGGTATTGACGAGGGCACGTAGTACATGGAGCACTGGATGTGGTGCATGAACAATAAATCTTGTAACATTGAAAAAAATACAAAAAAATATTTGGGGGAAAAAAAAAAGAGCATTTCACACTTCCTTTT
>CM053607.1:90839545-90872990 GCA_028646535.1 Procyon lotor | reverse complement strand
TGGGGCAAAGAGGGGCAAGAAAGTGCCATTTGCCAGGGATCTTAACTCTCCTGGTGAAACTCATTTTGAACCCATGTGAAACACCCATCTGGTACCACCTTTACAATTTTCACTGTATTCATGTACCACCTGAATTATTTTTTTCTTAAGAATTTTCTTCATATCACCATTTTTTTCCTTAAATAATGATGTTAGCCTCATCCTTAGCAATGTATTTGTGAATTTGTTTGACCTAGTGTATACATTTCTTCTACACATTCACTAGGTAACTTTGACATATTAAACATTTTCATTCAGTATCACCCAAAATCATTTCACACATTGCTAGTGCTTTGCAAACCAAGTCTTAAAAATGACTGACTTTTACTTAAGGAGGTTAATATCCAGAAAAATACTTGACAATAGGAACACTTAAACGGTCCTTAGAGATTGGACGTGGGGGTAAAAATAAGGAGTGGAACAGATCATTGTTGTTTTGTTTTGTTTTTGCTCTTCTGTACCATTGAATTTTTTAAACCATAGATGTGTGTGACTTTGACAGTTTTTAAAAGTGATAAACTGTAGCATTGAATGTGATGCAGTGGACAGGGAAGATAGAACCTGATTTCTTTAAACACAGAAGACAGAATTATGGATTCTTTGAGGCAGGGATGGATGCTGTGATAGCCTTTTGAGGATCCAGTATTCTGTCCATGTCCATAGGACTTCAAAAGCCATTTTCTGAATCTCAAACTTTATATACAAAATAGTAACAGTATGCATCATCACAGTATAAAGTACTTAACATTTTGTCTTTATCATAGTAAGAGTTCAGTAAATGTGATGGTTAAACTGGGCTTAATTTACTATATCCCCTCTTCACCTTATTATTTCTCTAGCAGAGAGTATTTATTCTTAGGTGATGGAACATTTACTAAAATGATTCTTGAGTGCTCCAAAGTCATTAAAGAACCTCAGTAAGTACAAAGTGAACACACTGCTAGAGGTGAAAGCTTGCATAAATGCTCTAACCTGAAAAAGTCTTATAATACTAGCAGATTTCTCCTGGGATTAAAGGGTTAAAAATAGTAACTCATTTACTATTCTGGTACAAAAATTATATTGCGAGTATAAAGGATTGTAGTAGAAATAATAAATATCAGATTAAAGTGGATAGATCTTTAACTATGGCTTGCCTAGCTAATAAAATAGGAAGTCCTAAATACTAACATGACTTCAGCATAAATTATATAATTATCATGATTCAGATGCTGTAAAATCTATAACTCAATTTTGACACTGTCAAATATATACTTTTTGGTTTGTTTTTGTCTCTCTTATATCTGCCTTTGTCATTAGGCTGCATATTTAGCTGAAAAATGGGACTTCCTAAACCAGATTTTAGCTTTGCATGATTTATTAATAAAGAATGTGAAAATAAGATTTAAATTTATTTTCATAGGATATACCGATAGTCATCAATACTGAGTGGGATATTTCTAACTGGCCTCTTTTTACCCTGCATGCAGAGCTCTTCTGAACCCCATATTCTATAGGGCATGTACTTACTAGTAGACCTTGCACTCACCTTAGGGTGAGTTGGTTTTAAGACTTATATTACTGCATTAAGGAGGGTACTTGATGTAATGAGCACTGAGTGTTATATGCAAGTGATGAATCACTAAATCCTATCCCTGAAACTAATAGTATATGTCAACTAAATTGAATTTAAATAATTTTCTTTTAAAAAGACTTATATTACTGATATTTCTGTGATTTGAACTATCCATATTCTGTTGAATGCAGGCTATAATAGCAGATTTAACTTTTTCCCTAACTTGTATTGTTCTCCTTAAACATGAGCATTTCTTCTCCATGTCCTCATGCTTTCTGTGGCTCATATAGGGTTCAGATACTTTCTAGAATTTAAAGTAAATATCATCATGCATTTTCACTGATTGGTCTGTGTTTATACTTCAACTGAATATTTTCTTTTTGGCTCATAAGCCAGTCTCTAAAAGGTTGAGAATTTGATTCTGTATTTTTTAAACTCCCTCAAAATCAGGAGTATTAGGTTCAGTAAATCCTCGGCCACCACACAGAGAATGAAATAGAGATGATGAAGTAAGAAAAAGTACTCAAAAGGTTTATCCTTTTCATCATCCATCCTGAGGCATGATTGCACTCAAGTTGCTCTCTTGCTACATCTAGAACACATCCCCTCCCGCTTTTGTCTTGTTTATTTCCATCTTCTAATCTTCATTCAGTCTTCTTAAGTGTCTCTCTCTTGGCTGTATCTGGCACAGCAAAGGACATAGGAGATACCCAGTAGATCTATATTCTATGTGTAGACACATCAAAGTTGCATCAAATGCGAAGTTGGGAGAATTAGGTTTGCCTGAGTTAAAATTACAAAGTTGACTCCACTTTTGTCTCCTCTCTTAAAGAGATCTGAGTTTATTATCAAAATACTACAACAATAATTATTCATGTTCTTGCCATTGTTCTCAAATTAATGTTTACCTACTGTTTTCTTTTGCTTTACTTTAGAACTGAACAATGCTACAAAAAGATTCTTTCCTAAAGAATATTTGAAAATAAAACAAAGCTTTCAGAAATCCAGCTCTGCAAAATGGCCCCTACCAAGCTGTAGAAAAGCATTCCATCTTTTTGGAGGTAAGGAAACTAACGCAAAAAAGTTTGGTAACTTTGTCCAAGGTCTCTTCTTGAAGCTACTTTTTCCTAACTAAAATGTTAGTGGAAACGTATTTCTGCCTTGATCAGTTTTAAGTAAGGATTTTGCTCAGTATCTTCTGGCTGAAAGCTTCAATATGTATGAAGAAAATCGAAACTATGTAATAGCAAAATTTGAGAAAAACACATGATTAAATTTACTTTAACTTGCTGTCAATAATGTTTAATATGTGGATAATAAAATTCATTGCATAAGTATCAGATTTGACAAAAGTTGTATTTGACAAAAGTGCTAGAGTTCGCTGTAAAGATTCTGATTAATTCATTATCATAGGTAAGTTTATTTAGTTTTATATTTTATAATTGTCCCACAAATTTAAAACAAGTAGAAAATAGCAGTGACTTGGAGTACTGAGTGTTGCAGAGATATTACAGTGGAATAGGAATACCGGTTTCTGGGTTCAAGTCTGACTAGCTGAATGACCTCAGAGGTATCATAGGAACCCATTCTTCTGTTTCTGTTTTCTCATATGTAAAATGGAAGTATGTGTATATGTGTAATCTAATCATTATAGTTGTACAGGTCAAATGAGCTAATGTGAAAGCACATCCTAAATTATCAAAAAAAGGGCAAGGCAAATCTCTAATACCTTTTTTTACCTTTGAGAATTTCTTACTGTAGAATGATATCATACAATATGGACAGAATATATAATTTCTCCTTTAAAACCATGGTCAGTGCATGAAATACTGTGCAGTTTTAGCATTTACGACTTGCGATATTATGAAGTCTGGAAAGCTGCAGATATGGAGAACTCTGATCTTTAGGGAGCCAGGATGGCTTCTAGAGAAGACCTAAAAAATCAGTACCACAATGACATGAAACCAAAAGGAGATAGAAATGGGGCCTATATGGTTGAGGCAAAAAATAAATTGATTGATGAAATCCCTGAGGTATGAAGAAAGTAGTTTAAGGGCAGATATAACTGTATACAGTAGTTTGAATGAAGAAAATAGTTTAAAGACATTTTATAAACATGTACTATTTTTTATTTTTTTATTTTTAATTTTTACTTTATTTTTTTCAGTGTTCCAAGATTCATTGTTCATTCACCATACCCAGTGCTCCATGCAATACGTACCCTCCTCAATACCCACCATCAGGCTCACCCAACCCCCCACCAAAACCCTCAGTTTGTTCCTCAGAGTCCACAGTCTCTCATGGTTCATCTCCCCCTCCATTTTCCCCCAACTCACTCTGCCTTTCCTTCTTCCAATGTCCTCCATATTGTTCCTTATACTCCACATGTAAGTGAAACCATATGAAAATTGACTCTCTCTGCTTGACTTATTTCACTCAACATAATCTCTTCCAGTCCTGTCCATGTTGATATAAAAGTTGGGTATTCATCCTTTCTGATGGAGGCATAATATTCCATTGTATAAAGTAGTTACTAACTGTAGAAACTCATCCCCAGATTTGGAATAGATCCATTTAAACATAATATGAAACCAAATATAAGAAAAAACAGTCATACCTAAAAGATTTTGTACCAAAGCAAACTTAAAATATGAATTAGATACTTTCAAAGATTCCTTTGTATCCTGTCTTCTACTGTACACCCAAATTTTATTTTATTTTGAAGATTTTTTACTTATTTATTTGACAGAGAGAAGAGAGATGACAAGTAGGCAGAGAGGCAGGCAGAGAGAGGGGAACGCAGGCTCCCTGTTGAGCAGAGAGCCTGATGTGGGACTTGATCTCAGGACCCTGAGATCATGACCTGAGCTGAAGGCAGAGGCTTTAACCCACTGAGCCACCCAGGCACCCTATACACCCAAACTTTAAGAAAGAATGGTGTACCTTTCAGATAATCCCACAATTTCCTTCACTTTTTGGTATCCCAACATACTGACACTATCATTTTAAATACTTGGTTCTTTGTGATTTCATATTTGTCTTCCCCATATGATTCCACAGAACTTAAGTTGTTAAAAGCTTTTCTTAAATATACTGATTTATCCTCACCCTTGTCTATCACATTTTGTATTTTCAGTCCTTTAGATTTTTCCAGTCTGATAGGTATAAATATGGTATCTCATTGGGTTTTTAATTTCAATTTCTTATTTACTAATAGGGAATAAACATAGCTTTATATGAATATTGACAATTGTGTTTTTTCATCTGTGAAAGCTCTATCTATATTTTATCCATTTTCCTATTGGTTGCATTTTTCTTACTGATGTTTGAGAATTTTAAAATATTTTCTGGTGACTCCTTTTTCTCTTAATTGTATGAATATCCACTACCGTCTCCCCATTGTGGTTTGTTTTTGTCCTTATGGTATCTTCTGATAAATTGCAGTTTTGTATTTGTTTCACCATCTTTCTGGTCTGTGTTATCTGCCTTACGAAATTCTTCTCTATCCCCAGTGTCATTAAGATATCTTCCTATGTATTTTTTTTTTCTTCCTATGTATTTTGCAAATAGTCTAAAGGTATTTGGAATTGACTCATGTGTTGATTCCTGAGTATTGTGAGGGTTTTGTTTGTTTTGCTATACTGTAGATAAGGATCCAATTAAATTGGGCTTTCTTTCTATTTAGCTTTTTTAAGTCACCGTTTATTGAAAATGATTCATCATTTCTCTACCGAAGGATACTAGTCCATCATATTTTAGATTTCCATGTATGTGGACCTATTTCTGAGGTCCTTATTGGGTTCTTTTCCTCTGGTTATCTAATTCTTAGCCAAAACCATAACTTTTTTTATTAAGTATATTTGAAATACAGTGTTATATGTGTACAACATATTGATTTGACAGTTGTGCTCTAACAAGACTATACTCAGTTGTAGGATTTTTTTTTTCCCTTTCAGCATTTTAAATATATCATGCCACTCTCTTCTGGCTTGCACAGTTTCTGCTAAAAAGTCAGCTGTTAGCTTTATGGGGTTTCCCATGTAATTGTTTTCTCTTACTGTTTATTTATTTATTTTTTTTAACATATAATGTATTATTTCTTTGAGGGGAACGAGTCTGTGATTCATCAGTCTTGGACTATTCAGAGCACTCACCATAGCACATACCCACCCCAATGTCCAGCAACCATATCCCTCCCACCCTCCTCCAATCTAGAAACCCTCAGTTAGTTTCCTGAGATTAAGAGTCTCTTATGGTTGGTCTCCTTGTCTGATTTCATCTTCTTACATTTCTCCCTCCCTTCCCCCATGATCATCTGTCTTATTTCTCAAATTCTTCATATCAGTGAGGTCATATGATAATTGTCTTTCTCTCATTGACTTATTTCACTTAGCATAATACCCTCTAGTTCCATCTATGTTGTTGCAAATGGCAAGATTTCAGGGAACTTTTTGATAGCTGCATAACATTCCAGTGTGTGTGTGTGTGTGTGTGTGTGTATGTATTTTTATATATATATTATTATATATATATATATTTATATATATATATACATACACACACACACACACACACACAAAGACCTTAACCTTAATTTAATATATATATATTATATATTATTTATAATTTATATATAATTATATATAATTATAATATATATAAAATATATAATATAATTTATATATATAATTTAATATATATTATATATATATATATGGACTTTTTTGATGGCTGCATTTTATATATGTATAAAAATATCATCTTCATCCATTTGTCTGTTGGTGGACATCTAGGCTCTTTCCATAGTTTGGCTATTGTGGACATTGCCGCTATACACATTGAGGTGCACATGACCCATCAAATCACTAGATTTGTATCTTCATGGTAAATACCAAGTAGTGCAATTGCTGGGTCATAGGGTAGCTCTATTTTCAACTTCTTGAGGAAACCAACATACTCTTTTCCAGAGTGGCTGCACCAGCTTGCATTACCAACAACAGTGTGAGAGGGTTCCCCTTTCTCTGCATCCTCACCAACACCTGTCATTTGCTGACCGGTTAATTTTAGCCATTCTGACTGGTGTGAGGTGGTATCTTAGTAAAGTTTTGATTTGTAACTCCCTGATGCCAAGTGATGCTGAGCACTTTTTCATGTCTGTTGGCCCTTTGGACGTCTTCTTTGCAGGAATGTCTGTTCATGTCTTCTGCCCATTTGTTGATTGGATTATTTGTTTTTTGGGTGTTGAGTTTGATAACTACATTACAGATTTTGGATACTAGCCCTTTACCTGATAGGTTATTTGCAAATATCTTTTCCCATTCTGTTGGTTGTTGTTTAGTTTTGTTGACTGTTTCCTTTGCTGTGCAGAAGCATTTGATCTTGATGAAGTCCCAGTAGTTCATTTTTGCCCTTGCTTTCCTTGCCTTTCTAGGATGCTTTCATTGTTTCTAGGAAGAAATTGCTGCCTGTGTTCTCCTCGAGGATTTGGATGCATTCCTGCCTCACATTGAGGTCTTTAATCCATTTTGAGTCTATTTATGTGTGCGGTGTAAGGAAATGGTTCAATTTCATTCTTTTGCATATGGCTGTCCAATGTTCCCAACACTATTTGTTGAAGAGACTGTCTTTTCTCCATCGGACATTCTTTCCTGCTTTGTCAAAGATGAGTAGACCATAGAGCTGAGGATCCATTTCTGGGCTCTCTAATCTGCCCCATTGCTCTATGAGTCTGTTTTTGTGCCAGTATGATACCGTCTTGATGATTACAGCTTTGTAATAGAGCTTGAAGTCTGCAATTGTGATGCCACCAGCTTCGGTTGTCTTTTTGAACATTCCTCTGGCTATTTGGGGTCTTTTCTGACCATACAAATTTTAGGATTATTTTTTCCATTTATTTGAAAAATAGTTGAGGAATTGCATTGAATGTGTAGATTGCTCTAGGTAGCATAGACATTTTTACAGTATTTGTTCATTCGGTCCATGAGCATGGAACATTTTTCCATTTTTTTGTGTCTTCCTCAATGTCTTTCATGAGGATTCTATAGTTTTCTGAGTACAGATCTTTGCTTCATAGGTTAGATTTATTTCTAGGTATCTAACGGTTTTGGGTGCAATTATAAATGGGATCAACTCCTTAATTTCTCTTTCTTCTGTCTTGTTGGTGTATAGAAATGGAACGTATTTCTGTGCATTGAGTTTATAATCTGACACTTTACTGAATTTCTATTTGAGCTCTAGCAGTTTTGGATTGGAGTCTTTTGGGTTTTCCACGTAAAGTATCATATCATCTGCAAAGAGTGAGAGTTTGACTACTTCGCTGCCAAACTGGATGCCTTTTATTTCTTTTTGTGTCTGATTGCTGAGGCTAGGACTTCTAGTACTATGTGGCATAGCAGTGATGATAGTGGACATCCCTGCCATGTTCCTGACTTAGGGGGAAAGCTGTCAGTTTTTCCCACTGAGAATGATATTCTCTGTGGGCTTTTCATAGATGGCTTTTATGATATTGAGGTATGTACTCACTGTACCTACACTGTGAAGAGTTTTGATCAAGAAAGGATGCTGTACCTTATCAAAGGCCTTTTCTGCATCTGTTGAGAGTATCATATGGCTCTTGTTCTTTATTTTATTAATGTATTATATCACATTGATTTGATTGCATATGTTGAACCAGCCTTGCAGTCCAGGTATAAATCCCACTTGGTCATGGTGAATAATCCTTTTAATGCACTATTGGATCCTATTGGCTAGTATTTTGGTGAGAATTTTTGCATCCATGTTCATCAGGGATATTGGTCTGTAATTCTCCTTTTTGATGGGGTCTTTGTCTGGTTTTGGGATTAAGGTAATGTTGGGTTCATAAATCAGTTTGGAAGTTTTCCTTCCATTTCTATTTTTTGGAACAGTTTCAGGAGAATAGGTATTAATACTTCTTTAAATGTTTAGTAGAATTCCCCTTTGAAGCTGCTGGCCTTGGGCTCTTGTTTTTTGGGAGATTTTGGATGACTGCCTCAGTTTCCTTATTGGTTATGAGTCTGTTCAGGTTTTCCATTTCTTCCTGGTTCAGTCTTGGTGGTTTATATGTCTCTAGGAATGCATCCATTTCCTTTTTCTTTTTTTTAAGATTTTATTTATTTATTTGACAAAGAGAGAGAGAGATCACAAGTAGGCAGAGAGGCAGGCAGAGGAAGGAGGGGGAAGCAGGCTTCCTGCCAAACAGAGAGCCCGATGCGGGGCTCGATCCTAGGACCCTGAGATCATGACCTGAGCCAAAGGCAGAGGCTTAACCCACTGAGCCACCCAGGTGCCCCAGAATGCATCCATTTCTTCCAAATCTCAAAATTGCTGGCCTAAAGTTGCTCATAATATGTTCTTATACTCATATTTCTTTGTTGTTGATTGTGAGGTCTCTTCTTTCATTCATGATTTTATTGATTTGGGTCCTTTCTCTTTTCTTTTTGATAAGTCTGGCCAGGGGTTTATCAATCTTATTAATTCTTTCAAAGAACCAGCTCCTAGTTTCGTTGATCTGTTCTACTTTTCTTTTGGTTTCTATTTCACTGATTTCTACTCTGATCTTTATTATTTCTCTTCTGCTGGGGTTAGGCTTCATTTGCTCTTCTGCTCCTTTAGGTGTACGGTTAGGTTGTGTATTTGAGACCTTTCTTGTTTTTTGAGAAAGCCTTGTATTGCTATATCCTTTCTTCTCAGGATCACCTTTGCTGTGTCCCAAAGATTTTGAACAGTTGTGTTTTCATTTTCATTTGTTTCCATGAATTTTTTTAAGTTCTTTAATTTCCTAGTTGGCCCATCCATTCTTTAGTAGGATGCTCTTTAGCGTCCATGTCTTTGAGTTCTTTCCAACTTTCCTCTTGTGACTGAGTTGTGGTTTCAAAGCCCTGTGGTCTGAAAATATGCAGGGAATGATCCCAATCTTTCAGTACTGGTTGAGACCTGATGTGTGACCCAGGATGTGATCTATTCTGGAGAATTTTCCATGTGCACTAGAGAAGAAAGTGTGTTCTATTGTTTTGGAATGGAATGTTCTGTATACAGCTGTGAAGTCCATCTGGTCCAATATGTCACTTAAAGCCTTTATTTCCTTGTTGAACTTTTGTTTAGATGATCTGTCCATTTCAGTGAGGGGGGTGTTAAAGTCCCCCACTATTATTGTATTATTGTCAGTGTGTTTCTTTGATTTTGTTATTAATTGGTTTATATAATTGGCTGCTCCCATGTTAGGGGCATAGATATTTAAAATTGTTAGAGCTTCTTGTTGCATAGACCCTTTAAGTATGATATGATACAGTGTCCTTCCTCATCTTTTATTATAGTCTTTGGTTTAAAATCTAATTTTTCTGATAAAAGGATTGCTACCCCAGCTTTCTTTTGACATCCATTAGCTTGGTAAATGGTTCTCCACTCCCTCACTTTAAATCTGGAGCTGTCCTTAGGTCTAAAATGAGTCTCTTGCAGACAGCATATCGATGGATCTTGTTTGTTTGTTGTCCATCCTTATACCCTGTGTCTTTTGATTGGGCCATTTAGCCCATTTACATTCAGGGTAACTACTGAAAGGTATGAATTTAGTGCCATTGTATTGTCTGTAAGGTGACTGTTACTGCATATTGTCTCTGTTCCTTTCTGGTCTGTTACTTTCAGGCTCTCTCTTTGCTTAGAGGACCCTTTTCAATATCTCCTGTAGGGCTGGTTTGGTGTTTGCAAATTCTTTTCGTTTTTGTTTGTTCTGGAAGCCTTTGATCTCTCCTTCTATTTTCAGTGACAGCCTAGCTGGATATAGTATTCTTTTTTTTTTCCCCCCACAGGAACATAAAAGTTTATTCAGTAATGGATATAATATTCTTGACTGCATATTTTCTCATTTAGTGCTCTGAATATATCATGGTAGTCCTTTCTGGCCTGCCAGGTCTCTGTGGATAGGTCTTCTGCCAGTCTAATATTTCTACCATTGTATGTTACAGACCTCTTGTCTCAAGCTGCTCTCAGGATTTACTCTGTCTCAGAGAAAGAGTAAGTTTTACTATTAGATGATGGGGTGTGGACCTATTTTTATTGATTTTGAGGGGGATTCTCTGTGCCTCCTGGATTTTGATGCTTGATTTCTTCCCCAAGTTAGAGAAGTTCTCCACTGTAATTTGCACCAATATACCCTCAGACCCTCTCTCTCTTCTTCTGGGACCTCGGTTATTCTAATACTGTTTCATCTTATGGTATTACTTATCTCTCGAATTCTTCCCCTGTGATCCAGGAGTTGTCTGTCTCTGTTTGACTCAGCTTCTTTATTCTCCATCATTTGGTCATCCATATCACTAATTCTCTCCAGCCTCATTTACTCTAGCAGTAAAGAGCCTCCATTTTTTTTATTGCACCTCATTAATGACCTTTTCGATTTCAGCTTGGTTAGATTTTAGTTATTTCTCCAGACAGGGATTCTCTAGTACCTCCTATGCTTTTTTCAAGCCTAGCTAGTATCTTTATTATCATTATTCTGAACTCTAGTTCCAACATCTTACTAATATCCATATTGATTAGGTCCCTGGCAGTCAGTACTGCCTCTTGTTCTTATTTTTGAGGTGAGTATTTTCATTTTGTCATTTTTTCCAGAGAAGAATAGATGAATGAGAGGAAAAAATGCTAGAAGGGTAATAATGATCCCAGAAAAATATACACTAAACAAATAAGAAGAGACCAAAAACGGGCAGGAGGAGGAAGAAAGGGAAAAAATATATATATATATATATGTGTGTGTGTGTGTGTGTGTGTGTGTGTGTAAAACTTACATATATATATATGTAAAACTTATATATGTGTGTAAAACTTACACACACACACACACACACACACATATATATATATTATACACACACACATACACACATACACACACACATATGATCAGGCTGGTGAACAGAGCCACACACTAGATTTTGGGTGTATTTTGGTCTGTTAGAAGAAACTGCCTCCCAAAATTTTAAGGAAAGAAAAAATTAAAAAAAAGAGAGAGATCACAGGCAGGAGATTAGCACAAAACCATACACTAGATTTATGGTATATTTTGCTGTGTTAGAAGAAACTGTGGTCTGCGACATGGCCCTCGCCCAGCTCTCAGCTGGCTGAGTCACAGCCCGGCGGCCAGCCTGGCTTAGCAGGGCCCACGCTCACTGCCCCCCCGCGCCTAGAAGAGTAGTGACCCAGCTGTGCCTCGGATCACAGTTTATGGCAAGCTCAAGCGGAGAGCCCTCTTCTCGGCTCTGTCCTTGAAGCAGGCTTCACTTCTCTGATACCTGGGAGCTCTGCCACATAGGCTAAGTAATCTGCTTGGGTTTTCTCTCAAAGCTTTTCTTCCCTGAAAGCTTTCCATACAGCTTTGGAGGATGAGAATGGTGGCCTCCTGCTCTCTGGCCCTGAAGGAGCTGAGAGCTCAGAGCCCCACTTCTCAGTACGCCCTCAGAGAAAAGGAGTCAATCACCTCTGTGTCCCTGGTCTCCATTCTGTGCTCACCCGGCCTATGTGGCCTATGCCACACTCAGGCATCCCCAGTCTTTCTGTGACCCTGAGGGTCCTGAGACCACACTGTCCCAGTGAGGATTCCGTCCTTTGCTTAGCCACTGGAGCAACATCCCTCCATGATCCTTCAGGGTCCCTCCAAGAGTTCCAATTTTGTGCTCTGCTGTTCTCTCACTTGCGGGTAGCCAGCTAACAGAGGCTCCCTCCCCCTGTGGTCTATCTTCCTGTATATCGCCTCGGATTCACTTCTTTGCATGTCTTACCTTCCAGAAAGTGGTTGTTTTTCGTTCATAGAATTGTTGCTATTCTCTTCTATCTCCTGTTGAGTTTGTAGGTGTTCAGAATGATCTGATAAATATCTAGGTGAATTCTTGAGACCAGATGAAATTTAGGTCTCCTATTCCTCCGCCATCTTGCTCTCAGCCCTCAGTGCTTGCTTGCTTGCTTGCTTGCTTGCTTGCTTATTTATTTATTTATTTATTTATTTATTTATTTATTTATTAAGATTTATTTGTTAGAGAAAGAAGCCATGAGTTGGGGGAGGGAGCAGAGGGAGAGAATCCTCAAGCAGACTCCCCACAAAGCACAGAAGCATACAGAGCACAGGTCCACAGACCATGAGATCATGATCTGAACCGAAACCAAGAGTTTGATGTTTAATTGACTGAGCTACCCAGGCACACCTCTCATATTGCTTTTAAAATTCTCTCTTTAGCATTACTCTTTGTTATTTTTATTATTAATGTATCTTGGTGTAGACTTTATGGGGTCATCTTGTTAGGGACTCTCTGCTTTCTAGATCAGGATATTGGTTAGAGACATTATCAGTTTTTTTTCTTTAGATAAGTTTTTTTTTTTTTTTGTTTTGTTTTTTTTTTAAGATAAGTTTTATAACCCTGTTTCTCTTTCTCTTCTCCTTCTGGGATCCCTATAATGTAAATGTTAATACCCTCAATAATGTCGTAGTTTCCTTAACCTGTTCTCATTTTTTATTAATCTTTTATTCTTTCTGCTGTTCAGCCTCATTGCTTTCTAGTACCTATCTTCCAGATTGCTGATCCATTCTTTGGCATCTTTTTTTTTTTCTTTAAATTTGATATCTACTTTCTCATTACTATCAAGTTTATTTCAACAATATTAGTTGCTTGGGGTTTTTTTTATTATGTTAGTCACCATACCATATTTTAGTTTTTGATGTTGTGTTCTGTGATTCATTATTTGCATATAACACTCAGTGCTCATTGCAGTATGTGCCCTTCTTAATACCCATCACTGGTATAACCTACCCTCCTACCTTCCTCCCCTCTGAAACCCTCAATTTGTTTCCATGAGTCCACAGTCTCTCATGGTTTGTCTCCCCCTCTGAGTGCCCCCCCCTTCATTTTTTCCTTCCTTCTCCTAATGTCCTCCATGCGATTCCTTATGTTCCACATATAAGTGAAACTATATGATGATTCTTTCTCTGCTTGACTTACTTCACTTAGAATAATCCCCTCAGTTCCATTCATGTCAATGCAATTGGTGGGTATTCATCCTTTCTGATGACTGAGAAATACTCCATTGTACATATATGGACCACATCTTCTTTATCCATTTGTCTGCTGAAGGACATCTCTGCTCCTTCCACAGTTTGGCTCTTGTGGACATTGCTGCTATGAACATTGGGGTGCATGTGCCCCTTCTTTTAACTACATCTGTATTTTTAGGTAGTGCAATTGCTGGGTCATAGGGTAGCTCTATTTTTAACTTTTTGAGGAACACCCATACTGTTTTCCAAAGTGGCTTTATCACCTTGTATTCCCACCAAGAGTGGAAGAGGGTTCCACTTTCTCCACATCCTCTCCAACATTTGTTGTTCTCCAACTTGTTATTTTTTGCCATTCTAACTGGTACAAGGTGGTATCTCAATGGAATTTTAATTTGAATTTCCCTGATGGCTAATGATGTTGAGTATTTTTCAGGTGTCTGTTAGCCATTTGTACGTCGTCTTTGGAGAAGTGTCTGTTGATGTCTTCTGCCTATTTTTTGACTTGATTATTTGTTTTTTGGGTGTTGAGTCTGAGAACTTTATAGATCAGTGGAACAGAGTAGAGAGCCCAGATATGGACCCTTAACTCTATGGTCAAATAATCTTTAACAAAGCAGGAAAATCTATCCAATGGAGAAAAGACAGGCTCTTCAATAAATGGTGCTGGGAAAATTGGACAGCATATACAGAAGAGTGAAACTTGACCTTTCTCTTACGCCATACACAAAAATAAACTCTAAATGGATGAAAGAACTCAATGTGAGACAGGAATCCATCACAATCCTAGAGAACATAGGCTATAACCTCTTTGACGTCAGCCACAGCAACTGCTTTTAAGACATGTCTCCAAAGGCAAGGGAAACAAAAGTGAAAATGAATTTTTGGGAATTCATCAAGATAAAAAGCTTCACAGCTAAGGAAATAGTCAATAAAACAAAGCGGCAACCCACAGAATGGGAGAAGATATTTGCAAATGACATTACAGATAAAGGGCTGGTATCCCAATCTATAAAGAACTCTTCTGCATCTTCTAATCTGCTCTGATGCCCTCTAGCATGCATTTTATTTCACTTACTGAATTCTTAATCTTTGACTAGTCTTTTTCATATTTCCTTTGTAGATCTTCTTCCCGAATTCATCCACTTGTTTCTCAGGTCCAATGAGTATCTTTATGATCATTTTTTTTATTGTTTTAATTCCTTGTCGTTAACAGTGTCAGTGCAGTTAACATACAGCCTCAGGTACACAATATATTGATTCAACAATTCTGTGTGTCACCCAGTGCTCATCTCGACAACTGCCCTCCTTAATCCCCAACACCTATTTCACACATCCCCCCACCTACCTCTCTCTAGTAATCACCACTTTGTTCTCTATAGTTAAGAGTGTGTACCTTGGTTTTTCTTTTTTTTCCTTTGCTCATTTGTTTCCTAAATTCCACATATGAGTGAAATTTATGGTACTTGCCTTTTTCTACCTTAGCATTATACTCTGTAGGTCTCTAGCTCCATCCATGTTCTTAGAAATGGCAAGATTTTTTTTTTTTTTAAGATTTTATTTATTCGTCAGAACAGAGGCAGGCAGAGTGGCAGGCAGAGGCAGAGAGAGAGAAGCAGGCTCCCGGCTGAGCAAGGAGCCCAATGCGGGACTGGATCCAGGACCCTGGGATCATGACCTGGGCCGAAGGCAGCCACTCAGCCGACTGAGCCACCCAGGTGTCCCAAGATTTTATTTTTTATGGCCGAATAATACTCCATGATATATACATGTATGATTGATATATATCACATCTTCTTTATCCATTTATCAGTGGACACCTAGGGCTGCTTCCATATCTGGGCTATTATAAATAATGTTGCTATAAACATCGCAGCGCATATATCCCTTTGAATTAGTGATTTTCTATTTTGAGTGTAGATACCTAGTAATGCAATTACTGGGTTGTAGGGGAATTCCATTTTCTTAACTTTTGAAGGAATCTCCATACTATTTTCCACAGTGGCTACATCAGTTTGCCTTCCCACCAACAGTGCAAGAGAGTTCCTCTTTCTGCACATGCTTGCCAATATTTTTTCTTAGGTTGATTTTAGCCATTCTGACAGGTATGAGGTGAAACTTCATTGTAGTTTTGATTTGCATTTCCCTGATGGTGAGTGATGTTGAGCATCTTTTCTTCTGTGTTTTGGATACCTGTATGTCTTCCTTGGAGAAATGTCTGTTAATGTATGACTATTATTATTAATTCTTTATCATAAACGCTGCTTAACTTTGTTTCATTTAGCTCTTTTACCTTGATTTTGTCTTGTTTTTCATTTGAGACATATTCCTTTGTCTCCTTTTTTCTAACTCTCTGTTTCTGTGTATTAGAAACACAGTGTATACAAATACAAAACTGTGTATTAGAAACTCCATCTCATCATACTGAAAGTAGTGGCCTAGTTTAGAAGAGGTCCCTTGATGCCCTATAGTTCAATTCCCCCTGGTCACCAGAGCTCCAGAGGTATCTCTTGGGTGAGTTGTCTGTGCCCTCCTGTTGTGTCTGAGCCATGATTGTCTTATGCCCAGCCAGCTCCAATGACCGGCTTTGCTTGCTGTCAGCACACTGGGCAGGGGTTGCTCCCTGAGTCTTTGAAAGGCCCTTGTGCCATGTAGGGAGCTTATTGGTGGGTGGGCCAGCACTCAGCCTACTACTCTACAGTTAGCCTTTCTGCCATAGTCGCAATATGGCACTAGTGCGAGGGTAGAGCTATTCCCTCTGCAGCTTGCTAAGAGGCTCATCTGCAGGAATAGGCATACTAGTGTCTGAGGTTATCTCCCTGGATGGGATTCATTTTGGAGTGCTGCCATTCCAGCAAGGGCCACCTACAGGATGTGTTAGGGCTGGAGCCACTTTAGAGGAATAGCTGCCAAGGCAGGTTGGTTGGAAGGGACAGGTTGGCAGGGAAATGCTAGGGCAGGACACACAATACCAGCAAGGTAGATAGTGTTACCATTGAATCTGGCTGTCTAGGCCAGGGAGAGGAAGAGAAATGGCATCCACCAGTACTTTTGGTGGAAAAGTCCACAGATCCTTGCCCCTCTGAAACACATTCTTAGATTAGCCAATCAAGCTTCTTCATGTATATCCTAGGCACTTTTCAAAGTGCTGCTTTTGTGCTGTGTCTCAAGGTAAGTTGTTAAGTATGCTGGCCCTTTAAGTTTGGGGACTCAGTTTCTTATCCCATGGCTCTCTGGGAGTTAAAACCACTGATTTTTAAAGTTCCCAGAGTTAGGTCGTGCTCACTTTTAAAACCAAATACTATGGGATTCATCTTCTCAGTGCAGGTCCTCAGTGCCTGGGGTGCCTGGCATGGAACCTGATCGTCTTGTTCCTCCATGTTTCTGATGTCCATCCCATTTGTGGTTAGTCATGAAGGGACTTTGGTCCCAATGGTGTCCACTCTTCCTACTCTTCTCATTGTGACTTTCTTTGTAGGATTAGTTGTGGAAGGTCTGTTCTCCTAGTCATCAAGTTGTTTTCAAGGTTAGTTGCATAGAGGCAGTTGTTATCTGTTCATGTCCGCAGAACAAGGATTCTTACTCCATCATATTTCCAAAACCTCAGTACCATATTGTGTTAATTACTGAAGCTTTATAATAAGTCTTGATGTCCCGCTTTCAAACTCATTATGCTGTAAGAGTGTCTTGGTTTCTGTGCAGTTTTTTCCTGGCCCCTTGATTTTTAGAATCGTCTTGTCAGCGTCTTTTTTTTTTTTTTTTTTAAAGATTTTATTTATTTGACAGAGAGAAACACAGCGAGAGAGGGAACACAACCAGAAGGAGTGGTAGCGAGAGAAGCAGGCTTCCCGCTGAGCAGGGAGCCCAATGCGGGGCTTGATCCCAGGACTCTGGGATCATGACCTGAGCAGTAGGCAGACGCCTAACAACTGAGCCACCCAGGCACCCCAGTCTTGTCAAGTTCTATGTAAAATCACATTGTATTGAAAAAAAGAGGTCTCATTCAATGTATGAGTCAATTTGGAGAGAACTGACATCTTACAGCAGTAATTCTACTAACTAGCCTTTAATCATTTTAGATCTTCTAATTCTTTAATGCTTTATAGAACTGTATAATTTTCTTTACAAATGTCTTAGACATCTTTTGTTTAGATTTATTTCTGTGTACTTGGTATGTTGTTGTCCTCTTTTCTCCATGCATATTTATTTAGTGTGTAGACTTAGGAGCAGAATGTCTGCATCATAGAATGTGCATACTCGTACCTTGACTAAATAGTGCCAGCAGTTCTCCCAAAAGATTGATGTAGGTACCTATTAACAGTGCCTGAGGGTTGGGAAGAATTAGAACTTTGGAAAATGACAAGTGTTAGAGAATAAGACTTGGGAACCTCCAGTATTTTTTAAATTTGCATATATCTTATCTTCAGCAGGTTGAAAATCTTTCAACCTTTGTTTTTTTTAATGCTTTACTCTTTTTTCTAAAAGGGTTTCTGCCTTTATCATTCTTTCCACATTTCGTATATAGTGTCAGTATTAACCCCTGACCAGCTTTAAATATTGCAAATTTCTTATCCCATTTTATCAAAATCTCTATATTATTTATGTTGTCCTTCATTGAAAGAAATCCTTAACTTTGATGTAATTAAATCCACCTTACTTTTGCCTTACTATGTTTTGAAGTTTATTTTTTTTTAAAGATTTTATTTATTTATTTGACAGAGAGAGAGCAAGACATCACAAGTAGGCAGAGAAGCAGGCTTCCTGCTGAGCAGAGAGCCCAATGTGGGGCTCGATCCCAGTACCCCGAGATCATGACCTGAGCCGAAGGCAGAGGCTTTAACCCACTGAGCCACCCAGGCACCCCTATGTTTTAAAGTTTTAAGAAATTCCCAAATCCAAAAGTTTTCTGTTAGATTTTTTAATATTAACTTTATAGCTTTATCTTCTCCTTTAGGTCCTTATCTAGAATCCGTATCTTATGTTGTTTTACAGAAGTTTCTATCTTTCTTTAAATAATAGACTACTCTTCCAAATATTTATTATACACTGATGCTGGGTTTTAAAAATTATTCCATAATTATTGTTGTATAGAAATGTAATTGTGTGGGATACTGATCTCATAATTAGCAACCGTACTAAATTATGTTCACCCTAATTATAGGGTTTGGAGAGTTTTCAGTGAAGATCATCATATCTGTCTTATCTCTAAATTAAGACCATTTTATATCTTTCAGTATAATATACTTTTTTCTATTTTATCTTACACTTTCTGAGCTAGGACTTCTGTTTGATTTTGAATTGGAAAAGTGATAGTGTATCTGATATTAAAGTATAAACTTTTAATATTTACCATTGAGTAGACTGTTGCTCTGTGTTTTCAGTGGATACTCCATATCAAGTTTTAAGAAAGTTCATATGTTTGTTCTCAATTTGCTAATAATTTTTTCTTGAATAGATTTTTAATTTTGTGATTTTTTTTCAGCATTTCTTGAGATGGTCTTAATGGTTCTACTTCATGAATCTGTTAATGCCCTGAATTACATTAATAGGTTGTAATAGATTTTCTAATGTGAAACTACTGTTATAACTGAGTTTGCTCATTTTTGTGCACTGCTAGATTTGGTTTCCTAATATTTTGTTTTGAGACTTATATATATGAGTAAAATTGCCTCCGTTTCCTTTTTCAGAATATATTTGTTTTGTCAATTTCTTCATGAGTCATTGTATATATCTTTTTGCTAAAAATTTGTTCATTTTTTTAGTTTTAAAATTTGATGAAGTTGTTTGTATCTTTTAATCTATTCTGTATCTAAAGTTATGTTTTCTTTGTATTCTTATTATTTGTTCATGTCCTAGGTTGTTTTTTTACTTTTTTCCCTGATCTTGCTAGATACTTCTCAATTTTATTATCTTTAAACAAATTTTTGAAATTGAATATCATATCTGTAGTTTCCACTTCATTAATTTCTGCTCTTTATTAAATCCTTATTGCTACTCTCCCTGGGTTTATTCTCTTTTTATGCCATATTAAGGTGGCTTTTTAGGTCATTAATTTTTATCATCTTTACTTATTAAAAATTAATAGTTAAGGTCATAAATTTCCTTCTCAGCAATCCTATACATTACATGTAGTATTTTTCTTCTTCATTTATAAACATTTTTATAAGAAATAAACCATATTTAATAAAATATTGATTGAATTGTCTTCCTAAAATATAGTTGTAGGAAATGAGAATCAAATTTGAAACCTGGGGTCTGTGATTCCCATAGTTTTACCACCATACTCAGCGTACCATGCCACCTTCCCCATGTTAATTGTTTCCCTAAGAAAATATTCCTTACAGCCTAGTTTTCTGAGGTTGGTAGGAGGAAGTAAGGTGAGAAGGGGGATCTTGTATGAAACAGAATGGACATTCTCATAGCTGCCTTTGGATCCACAAAATTAGCGTTCTTGTTACAAAAACAAAACATTTTACCATAGTTTTAGATTACTAAATCAATAAAGGTCATATAAACTCTTACAGAATTCATTCAGCCATATAGCTCACCCACACTAGAATAGATCTATTCCTTTTACCCTATTAAGTAGTATCTTGAAAATATTGATGAGTCAAGCAGACATGTTTTCTTTTTCTTTTCAAATTCTTGTTAAATTCTAGTTAACATATAGTGTAATACTGGTTTCAGGAGTAGAATTTAGTGGTTCATTACTTATATAAAACACCCAGTGCTCATCATAACAAGTGCCCCCCTTATACCCATTACCCATTTAGCACATCCCCCCCCCCCCCACCTCCTTCCACTGACCCTCAGTTTGTTCAGTCATTGAATCTCTTATGGTTGGTTTCCCTCCCTCTTTTTTGTCCTTCCCATAGGTTCATCTGTTTTGTTTCTTAAATTCCACATATGAATGAAATTGTATGGTATTTGTCTTTCTCTGATTGACTGACTTTGCTTAGCATAATACCCTCTAGCTCCCTTCATGTCATTACAAATAGCAAGATTTCATTCTTTGTGATGGCTGAGTAATATTTCACTTTGTGTAAAAATGTGTGTACATATATATGTATGGATATATATTTTATGTATCTATTTATAATTAAGTATACATAAATACATAATATATCTTCCTTATCCATTCATCAGTCAGTGGGCTCTTTCCATAGTTTGGCTATTGTTCACAATACTGGTATAAATATCAGGGTGCATGTCAAATCCAAATTTTTGTATACTTTGGGTAAATACCTAGTAGTGCAGTTGTTGAGTAGTAGGGTGGTTCTATTTTTAACTTTTTGAGGAACCTCCATACTGTTTTCCAGTGGTTGCACCAGTTAGCATTCCTAACAACAGTGAAAGAGGGTTCCCCTTTCTCGACATCCTCACCAACATCTGTGGATTTCTGTGTTATTAATTTTAGCCAATTTGATCGATGTGAAGTGGTATCACATTGGGGTTTTCATTTGTATTTCCCTGATAATGAGTGACATTCAGTGTCTTTTCATGAGTCTGTTAGCCATCTAGATGTCTTCTTTGGAAAAATGTCTATTCATGTCTTCTACCTGTTTCTTAACTGGATTATTTGGTTTTGGAGTGTTGAGTTTGATAAGTTCTTTACAGATTTTGGATACTAACCCTTTATCAGATATGTTATTTGCAAATATCTTCTCCGATTCCATAAGCTGCCTTTTAGTTTTATTGATGTTTCCTTCACTGTGCAGAAACTTTTTAGCTTGGTGAAGACCCAGTAGGTGATTTTTGCTTTTGTTTTCCCGTACCTCTGGCAATGTGTCTAGTAAGAAGTTGCTATGACCAAGGTCAAAAAGGTTGCTGCCTCCATTCTCCTTTGAGATTTTGATGGTTTCCTGTCTTATCCATTTTGCAGTTATTTTTGTGTATGGTATAAGAAAGTGGTCCAGTTTCATTCTGCCTGTGGCTGTCCGGCTTTCCCCAACACTATTTGTTGAAGAGACTGTCTTTTTTCCATTAGACATTCTTTCCTGCTTTGTTGAAGATTAATTGATCACACAGTTCTGAGTCCATTTCTGGGTTTTCTATTCTGTTTCACTGATATGTATTTTGTGCCAGTACCATGTTGTCTTAATGCCTACAGCTTTATAAGATAGCTTGAAGTCTGGCATCATGATGACCACAGCTTTACCTTTTTTTCTTTTTTCCAGGATTACTTGGGCTATTCAGGGTCTTTGTTGTTCCATACAGATTTTAGGATTGTTTGCTCTAGCTCTGTGAAAAATGCTGGTGGTATTTTGATAGGGACTGCATTAAATGTATAGTTTGCTTTGGGTAGTATAGATATTTTAACAACGTTTGTTCTTGGAATTCTTGATCATGGAATGTTTTTCTCTTTCTTTGTGTTCTCTTCAGTTTCTTTGGTAAATGTTCTATAGTTTTCAGAGTATGGATCTTCTCCCTCTTCAGTTAAGTTTATTCCTAGGTATCGTAAGGTTTTGGTGCAGTTGTAAATGGGATCAAATCCTTGGTTTCTTTTTCTACTGCTTCATTATTGGTGTATAGGAATGGAACGTATTTCTGTATGTTTTTATATCCTGTGAATTTGCTAAATTCATGTATTAGTTCTAGCAATTTTTTGGTGGGGTCTTTCAGGTTTTCTACATAGAGTATCATCTTGTTGCAAATGGCGAAAGTGTGACTTCTTCCTTCTCAGTTTGGATACCTTTCCTTTTTGTTGTCTGATTGCTGAGGCTAAGACTTTGAGTATTATGTTAAATAGCAAAGGTGAGAATGGACATCCCTGTCTTGTCCCTGATCGTAGAGGAAAAGCTGTTTTTTCCCATTGAGGAGGATATTAGATGTGGATCTTTTGTATATGGCCTTTATGATCTTGAGATATGTTCTCTCTATCCTTACTTTGTTGAGGTTTTTCAGACAAGGGCATGCTTTGCTTTGTCCAGTGCTTCATCTGCTTCTGTTGAGCAGATCATATGGTTCTTATCCTTTCTTTTATTAATGTGGTGTATTATGTTGATCTGCAAATATTGAACCAGCCCTGCAGCCTAGGAATAGATTCCACTTGCTTGGGGTGAATAATTCTTTTAATGTACCATAGGATTTTATTTGCTAGTATCTTGAGAATTTTTGCATCCATGTTCATTAGCGATAATGGGCTAAAATTCTTTTTAGTGGGATCTGTATTTGGTTTTGGAATCAAGGTAATGCTGGTCTGGTAGAATGAGTTTGGAAGTTTTTCCTTCCCTTTCTATTTTTTGGAACAGTTTCAGGAGAATAGGTATTATTCATTCATTCATTCATTCATTCATTCATTCATTCATTGTCTGGTAGAATTCCCCTAGGAAGCCATCTGGCCTTCCCTGTTTGTTGGAGATTTTTGATTACTGATTGAATTTCTTTGCTGGTTATGGGTCTATTCAAATTTTCTATTACTTCCTGTTGCAGCTTTGGTAGTTTGTATGTTTCTAGGAATTTGTCCATTTCTTCCAAAATACTGTTTTTTGGCATATAATTTTTCATAATATTCTCCTATAATTGTCTTTCTGTGTTGGTCGTTGTGATGTCTCCTCTTCTGTTCATGATTTTATTTATTTGGGTCCATCATCTTTTCTTTTTGATGGTCTGGGTAAGGGTATATGAATTTTATTGATTCTTTCAAAGTACCAGCTTTTAGTTTCATTGATCCCTTCTGCTGATTTTTGGGTTTGTTTTTTTTCTTTATCTGTATTGTTTTTTTCTGCTCTAAGCCTTATTTTGCTGTATTTAGACTTTATTTGCTTTTTCTGGCTTTTTTAGGTGTGAGGTTAGGTTGTGTATTTGAGACTTTTCTTGCTTCTTTGAGGTAGGCCTGTATGGCAATTTACTTCCCTCTTAAGACTGCCTTTGGTGCATTCCAGAGGTTTTGGACTGTCTGGTTTTCATTTGTATTTGATTCTATGTATTGTTATATTTCTTCTTTAATTTTCTGGTTAACCCATTAATTGTTTAGTAGGATATTCTGTAACCTCGCCAAGTTTTTTCTTGTGGTTGACCTCAAGTTTCATAGTGTTTAGGTCTGAAAGTATGCATGGTATGACTTCAGTCTTTTTTTACTTGTTGAAGGTTGATTTTTGGCCCACTAAGTGATCTTTCCTGGAGATTGTTCCATATGCACTTGAGAAGAATGTGTATTCTGCTACCTTAGGATGAAATGTTCTGATTATACCTGTTAAATCCATCTGGTCCAGTGTGTCATTCCACCCCATTATTTCCTTGTCAGTTTTCCACTTCGATGATCTGTCCATTGATGTAGGGTGTTAAAGTTCCCTACCATTATTGTATTATTATCACTGGGTTCCTTTTGTGTGTTATTGATTGATTTATCTGTAGGGTGCTCACAAATTGGAACCATAAATAATAATTGTTAGATTTTCCTGATCGATGGACCCCTTGATTATGCTGTAATGCCCCTCTTCATCTCATTATATAGTTTGTCTGACACGAGTATGGCTATTCTGGCTATCTTTTGACATCCCTTAGAATGAGAGGGTCTCCATCCCCTCACTTTCAATCTGCAGGAGTCTTTAGTTCTAAAATGAGTCTCTTATAGGGACTTGGTTTTTTATCCCTTCTGATACCCCATGTCTTTTGATTGGAGCATTTAGTCCATTTACATTCAGAGTGATGGTTGAGAGATAGGAATTCAGTATTATTATGTTCCTCAAAGTTGATGTTTCTTGTGATGCTCTCTGTTCCTTTCTAGTCTTAGTTGCTTTTGGTCTGATTTTCCCCAAAAGAGTCCCCTTCAGTGTATCTTGCAGGGCTGCTTTAGTGCTCATGAATTTCTTTAGTTTCTGTTTTTCTGGGAAACTCTTTCTCTCTCCTATTCAGAATGACAGTCTTGCTGGATAAAGTATTCCTGACTGCATATTTTTACCATTCAGTACAGTGACTATATCATGCCACTCCCCTCTGGCCTCCCAAGTTGATGTGGACACATGAAAGTTGACGTGTTTTAAATTTCTTTCTTCTTACAAATATGTATTTTATACATAAAATAGGTGATGTGGAAAGGAATGGAAATATTCTAGATAAACATGAGGTAACACTTTGCTATCAGGTACCGTTTACACTGATGACTCTGTCAGTCTTTGTTCTCTTACCTGAAGTGTCCACCATTTCCAGGCATTGTATCCTCAGTTTATAGTATCCAGGTGACATGATTTCTAGTCATATCATGCCGGTTGGCTCTCTAAGAAAACACTTTTAAATAAATATGCATGTAAAGCTAACTAGCTAAGAAGTTTTACCAAGATCGTTTGCAGAAAAAAAAGAAGTTCTATGTTGAAATTTTTTTTCTGAGTATACTCTCAAGTCAAGGAAATTGGGGGAAAAAAGTCATGATTTAAACTCCGTGTCTTAATTTTTCTGGCAGCTGAATTTCAGGCATCTGAGATCTATTTATGACAAATTCATTCATTTTTTGTAAGAGCCTGGGGAATTGTTTTATTTAGACATAATATTATCTGAAGGTGTTAGAACAATTCTGCAAGTTTATACATGCTCAATATAAATGAAGCAATATCCACATGGAAAAGAATGCTTAACTCTAATAGAAAACAAAACAATACATGCTCAAACAGCAGGAGTTTAAATATGAACCAGAAATTTGCCTTCTCAGAAATTTGGAGGTAAGTCAGAGAAATTTTCAAATACGCTACAGACTTGGTCATGCCTCTTAGCAGAAAGTGCATTTTACACTTTACATTTCCTCTGATACTGGAACAATTTTGTTCACAAGATAATTATCTGAAAGGGCTTAGAAATTCCAAATACCTTTTCCTTTCTATTTATTTTCCAGTGGCAGAATCAGACCCTATTTTTGCTATAAGATTCTCTTAGGAGTTTAAATTTTATTTCAGAACCCCGCCAAGTATCAAAGCCTTACAGTATCATATACTACTTTAAAAACAAGTAGTTACACACATTCCCACTAAAATACAGAGTATAGATTTTAAGGAGCTAGAGAGGATACATAGTGTGACTGCTCCAACAAGTACACAAACAGCCTAAATAATACCACTTAGAGAAGGACTTATATACTCTGCTTATCACATGCAATGTCAGGGAGCTCACTACCTAAAAAAGGAAGTTTGTACATTTTAACAATTCTATCAGGCAAATCTGTGGTGAATAAAATCTGCCTTCTCAGAGTTTTCTTTTATTGGTAGGTCTTAATCTTCCTAGATTATACAAAGATTATCCTTAGAATATAAAAGACACATTTAATATTCTTTGCAAGTCTTCATTCCACAGATGAAATATTCACATTCCTTCAACAATTCCTTTTGGAATCTGGTTTCTAGGTCCTGTTTCAGAGATAGTAACAGGGCTGGGAACCATGTCAGTGGAAGTTGGACACTAATAAATTGAGGATGAAATGTCTAGAGATGGTAGTTATTTAAAGGGAAAGAGCTAAGACTGACAGAGTCATAACTGCAACCAGTACCTGATAAAAGGTATAAAGTGCTAGCTCGCATTTTTTTTTCTAAAACATTTCCATCCCTTTCACATGACCCAGTGTTAATCTGGTGTTGGGTCACTGAATCCACGGTCTCTATCTAAAGGTAGAATAGTTCAGTTAGGCATTAACTCATAATTAGAACGCCTTTTCTTTCTATATTATGATTCAGATGAATTCTAATACAAGTTGTACAGTTTTTCAAACATCACCATTCCAGAACTTACTTTAAAAACTACCAGCACTGTCATTCTCTCCCACTCTCTCACATTCACACACAAACTTCATCCCTTGTATTATTTTGCATATATAGAAGTTGCTTTATTAATTCCATATGAAGTTGGATGTTGGCAGAAAAAACATTTATAGACACTTGGATATGTAACATAAATGTATACACATGCACATAAATTTAAAACCCACCCACTGACCACTGGCATCTGAAAATAGCACTGGAGACAAATTCTTATGGTGAGAGAGTGTGGCTGCACCTGACGTTTGCCCTAATGCCAGTGCGTTCCCTAACTACTCTGTACAATACATGACACAAAGTTAAACGTGTTGAAAAATACTAAGATGTCTCTGGTATTGGGTGGACACTGGATTTTTTGAATCTCTGAATAAGAAAGGCTAGAAAGGAAGGAAAGAAACTCATACAGCCAGACTCAAACTGGACTGTCAATGTCTAACAGATGGTGTTATTTAATTTAAAAAAATATTTCAGCAGCATTCATTTGTTCTAATATCTGACCACTATCTTGGGGCAGTGGAAAATACAAATATTGATTATGAATCATCCTGGGAATCTGTGGTCAATGTTGGAATGAAAAAGGAAGGTTGACCTATTCCATGATCAAGGTGTGTGGCAGACTCTTGTGAGTGATGAGAGGTAGGGAGGGAGCCTAAAGGTACTCTGACGGTGATTCTGGATCTGTGCAGTGGCTGCACATTCTTGTTTGTGTTGTATTATAGCTTTTTTCCCAAATGACTAGAAAATAGGAAAATTTTATTAGACCTCCACTGTATTATAGACGTATTACGTAAATGAGACACAGTGATAAAATGGGATGCAGGGATGTTCTCTCTTGGTGCAGCCATCTCATTTGATCATCAGGAAAAAAAAAAAAAGATGGATGTGCTGGATAAGGGGACCAGATTGGAGGGCTACATGGGGCCTGAATCAGATCACAACAATGAGAAAATAGACAAAGAACCCTGAAAACAGCAGGAATAGACACAAGTCGACTACTGTTTCTGGTACTAACAACAGTGGAGAGTTCTTCCTCTAGGATATAGAAGATATAATAAGATATAGTAAAATGTAATAAATGATGGGAAGAATCAGCCTCAACACCACTGTCCTAGGGGGAAATAACAGATTACAAAAATCATAGTAATAAGCCAAAGGGCTATGGCAATTTAAAAAGGCAAACTGAATTAAAATTCCAGTGTGGGGAAAGAACCCCCAGGAAAGCTAATATTGCCAGCTATTTGCTTCTTTGGGAGTATTTTCTAAGTCTGGGAATTATCTCAGGATCAGTCTCGCCATAGGGAGAGGAGTCTACCAGGAGTACAAGAAATGAGCAGAGGCCGCCATAACCATATGGACTGGCAGGTCAGATTCGAAGAGTAGTCCAACCGTAGGACAAATTTCTCCCCTAAGACAGCTGCTAAAAGCTGTGGCAAAACTAGAGATTAAGTCGTTGGCCCCAAAAAAGGAGTTTCGTGCAGCCTTACAGAGTTTAAGTATCAAGTCATAGTATAGAAAGGAGCCTACAACAAATACATAGTAAGAATTCTCCTTCAGAAACTTCCCTCATTCTAACTTTATTTTAACTTCAGTATAGTCAACACCAGGGTTAGTTTCAGGTATGTAATAGAGCGAGTCTACAATACTCTAGAACCCTCGGTGCTCACTGTGGTAAGTGTACTCTTGATCCCCGCCTCTTGCACCTCCCCTCGGGTAACCATCAGTTTGTTCTTTATAGTTACAAGTTATCACTTTTTCCTTTGTTCATTTTGGTTTTTTAAATTCCACTTATGAGTGAAACCATACGGTATTCTCTGTGTTATTTCACTTAGATTTATACTCTCTAGCTCCATCCATTTTATGGCTGAGTAATATCCCACTACATACAAACACACACACATATGCCACATAATCTTTATTCATGCATCTATCAATGGACCCTTGGGCTGCAATAATTCTGCAATAAACAGGGGTGCATAAATTTTTTCAAATTAGCGTATCCATATTCTTTGGGTAAACACCTGGTAGTGGAATTACTGGGTCAAATTGTAATTCTATTTTCAGTGTTTGTTGGAATCTCCGTACTGTTTTCCACAGTGACTGTACCAATTTGCATTCCCAGCAGTAGTGCACAGGGTTCTTTTTTCTGTGCATCTTTGCCCAGACTTAGTATTTCCTTGTTTATTGTAACCATCCTGACAGTGTGAGGTGACAGCTTATCGTGGTTTTGATTTGCATTTCCCTAATGATGAGTGATGGTGAGCATCTTCTCACGTGTCTGCTAGCCATCTGTATGTCTTCTGTGGAGAAATGTCTATTCATATTTCCTACCCATTTTTTAATTAGATTGTTTTCAGGGTGTTAAGTTGTATTAGTTTTTGATATATTGTGGATACTAACCCTTTATCAGATAAGTCATTTGCAAATAGCTTCTCCCATTCACTAGGTTATCATTCAGTTTTGTTAAGTTTCCTTTGCTGTGCAGAAGCTTTTTATTTCAATGTAGTCTCAGTTTTTCTTTTGTTTCCCTTGCCTCAGGAGACATATCCAGAAAAATGTTGCTGTGGCCTATGGCAGAAATACTATCTGCTCTTTTCTAGCGTGCTTATGGTTTGATCTCACATTTTGGTCTTTAACCCATTTTGAATTTTTTGTGTACGGTGAAGGACAGTGGTCCAGTTTTGTTCTTTTGGACATAGCTGTTCATTTTCCCCCACACCATTTGTTGAAGAGACTTTTCCGCCTTCCCAGTACTTTCTTACATAGAAGTGTTGAGAGTGGAAATCCTTATTCCTGGTCACAGGGGGAAAGCTCTCAGTATTTTACCATTAAGTATGATAGCTGTGGGTTTTTCATAAGGTCTCTATTATGTTGATATATGTTCCCTCTAAATCCACTTTAAGGGTTTCTGTCATGAATGGATGTTGTACTTTCTTAAATGCCTTCTTTATATCTTTTAAAAGGATATGGTTTTTAATCTTAGTACTGTTTTTGTGGTAGGCCTCTATTGCTATAAACTTCCTTCTTAGGACAGCTTTTGCTATATCCAAAGACTTCGGACCATTGTGTTTTCATTTTCATGTCTCCATATATATGTCTTTTCTCTCATTCTCTGCTAGCTTTCTTTAGTGATATACCTGGAATCCCTTTTTTTGTTATTTTTTGCATATCTATTATTGGTTTTTCTTTTATGGTTACCATTAGGTTTGTATATAACATCTTATTAGGTCTGTATTAAGTTGATGGTCACTTAGGTTTGAACTCATTCTTTACTTCTCTCCCACATTCTAGGTATATGGTGTCATACTTTACAGCTTTTCATTTTGTGGCTCCCTTGACAGATTTTTTAAAAATACACCTAATTTTTACTGTTTTTCTGCTTCCTGCTCTTCTTAGTTATACTTCTATGGTCTTTCCTCTCTACCCAAAGAGTCCCCTTTAACAAATCTTGTAGAACTGATTGAGTGGTGTTGAATTCCTTTAACTTTTGTTAAGAAAACTCTCTCTCTCCTTCTATACTGAATCATAGCTTTGCTGAAGTATTCTCAGTTGCAGGTTTTCTTTCAGAATTTTGGATTTATCATGCCACTCCCTTCTGGCCTGCAGCTTTTGCCAGAAAAATCACTGTGTATCTGATGGGCTTTCCCTTAATTATTTTCTTTTGCTGCTCTTCAGAATCTCTGTCACTACTTGTTGCTGTTTTAATTACTGTGCATCTTGGTGTGGAACTACATGGGTTGATTTTGTTGAAGGCTTTCTGTGCCTCATGGATCTGGACTTCCTTCTATACATTCAAGCTTTTAGCTCTTATTTCCTCAGATGAATTTTCTGCCCCCTTTTCTCGCTCTTGTCATTATGGGATCTCTATAATGTGAATATTATCATCTTTGATGGTATCACTGAGTTCCCCACGTTATTTTTTTCTACCTCCTGTTCGGCTTGATGTCTTTCCTTCGCTCTGTTCTCTAGGTCATTTAGCCATTCTCCTGCTTCCTCTAATTTCAGTTATCAAGTTCTTCATTTCTTATTGGTTCTTTCCTGTTTTCTCTTTGCTTAGGGTCTCAGTGACATTCTGACCATTACTTTAAATTCTCTATTAGGCATACTACTTATCTCTATTTTATTTAGCTCTATTGCTATGGTTTTGTCCTGTTCTTTCATTTCACATGTATTTCTCTGTCTTCTCATTTTGTCTAACTATCTGTGTTTGATTTTAAGAAAGTCAGCTACATCTCTTCTTGAAAGTAGTAGTCTTAAAAAGGTCATGTATTGTCCTCCAGTACCACGTCCCCTGTTCACCGGAACCTGGCACATCCGAGTTATCTCATCTGTGTGTCCTGATATCGTGGCTGAGCTGCCTTTGTCTCCACTCTGCGATGGTTCTCACTGCCTGTTTTGGGCAGCGTTTGGTCCCTGAGTTGTTAGTGGGCTCCTCTGGGGCCACACTGGGCTTGAGTCAGAACACGTGTTTGCCAGAGATATGGTAGCACCCCCACTTCAGGGCACGTTCCCGGTGCTGTCCCCTAAGAAGCTTCCATTGGTCAGTGGGACCTGCAGTCTGACCAGATGTCTTCCCCCAACCCCTGCTGGGACCACAGTCAAATGGATGTGTGTGGTTGTCTCCCCCACTCCCCAGGACAGGAGTCACTTTGGAGTGGTGCTGACCTCTGTCAGTGCTACTTGCCTACTGCCAGGTTTATAGCACTGCTTTGGATGGGCTCTGGCCAAGTGAGTACAAGAGGAGGCAAGTCACGGGAGGACAAAGGGACGGGGCCTGCAGTGTTAGCAAGGTTTGTGCATGTCGCCTGCGGGAGGGGATTTGAAATCACTTTAGCAAACTCCTCGGGCAAGGCTGGAAAGGGCAAGCCTGCAAGAGAGTTGTGGGGCAGGGCATACAGTGCCAGCAAAGTCTGCTGGGGAGGGGGCTGCGGCTGCCCAGACATCCTGCTGCGGCCAGCTGCATTGGACGGCTGGGTCTGCAGACATGCACAAAGGCAGTCCACTCTGTTAGGGAGGTAGGCAGAGAATGTGGGCACTAGGCCGGGGGAGGGAAAGAGCACCCACTCGGTCTTTGGAGAAGTCTCCCAAAGATCCCTGCCCCTGAAGCACATGCTCAGAGTTCAGTAAACAGACATCCTTCCCGTACACCCCATGTTGTTTTCAAACGCCTGCTTCTAGGCTGTATCTCAGCGGGGCGGTTTGTCTTGCTGTCTCTTTAAGGTGGGGACTCACTTTCCTCTAGCCCTGCTAGGTTTCCAAGAGCTGAGCCCACTGATTATAAGAATTCAAGAAATTATGCCCCTCGGGTTTTCAAAGCCAAATGTTCAGGGATTTGTTCTCCCTGGGCAGTTTCCCCGTATCTGGGGTACCTGGTGTGAGGGTCTGTTTCTCTCCACTTTCCAAGTCTGAAGCATCCTTCCCTCCCACAGACAGCTCCATGAGTCTGTTGAGGTTTCCACCAATCTCCACCCTTCCCACCTTCTTTGATGTGCCGCCTTCTCTACATTTAGCTGTGGACAACCTGTTCGGCCAGTCTTCGGGTCATTTGCACTGAGGTCGGTGTTACGTAGTTGTATTTGTGGGATGAAATAAGCTTAGGATCCTCCTACTCCATCACCTTCTGAAGAACTCTGACATTTCCCTTATTTTAAACCTTTTAGGATGAAAGGATAGAGTTCCATTTATAACGTCTGAAAAGCAAAGCTCTCAGATTGGAGAAAATAGAGACCCCCCCCCCCCAAAAACTCTTAACTAAAAACCCAAAGGACCATGCTCAAGGAGGAGTTGAGACCTAAAAAACAGTACAAATCTCCTTTGGTCCCGTAGTGAACTCTATAGGGCTACAAAGATAAAGTCCCATTAAAGGACTGCAAAAAACACAGGATAGGCTGTAGAGTGAGGTAGACTGAGTGTAGTGAACTCGGCAACCTTACTTTACCTCCACCTCAACTTATTAATTATTGGGATCAGCCTCTCACCCTATCTGCCTGACAAGAGTCAACCCTCTTGGGAGGAAATAATATGTACTTCAAATTGCATGCATCATTCACGCAATAAAGAATTATGAAACAAGCAAAGATTAGGAAAATGTGATCAATAATCCAGAGAGGAAGCAGAAAATAGGAGTAGATCCCCAGTAATCTAGATATCGGAGTTATAACACTAGGATATTAAAGTAGCTATTTCAGCAAATGCTACTGAAAAGAGAAAAAAGATGGACAATGTCACTAGAAAACGGAAGCTATTAAGAACGACAGAAAGGACGCTGGGATTTAACAATCCCTGAGTCCCGTGTTAGCAGTGGCTCGTGTCTCTGTGTTCACGGCCATTGCCCTAGATTGATGTGCTTTGTTTTCCTCCCACTTCTACTTCCTGAACTCAAGTATAATGGGTGCCTTGCATTCACCAGAATCTAGATAATATAATTTACACAGTAGAGCTTACTTTTCGTCAGCTTATTCTAGCCTACCTCATCATAGAGAATTATCTACCTGGGTTTACCTCCTAGACTCTTGTAAAGGCAGTCAGAGCTTTGAAGTCAGGAATGCCACATTGCAAAACCCCAGGAAGGGCCTTTAAGATCGTTGTGTTTTTGAAAGGTGCTCTCTGGGGTTCTGCAGTGCACAGCATAAGTGACAGCATGTAGTCGCTCCATATCTTGTTTCTTTTCATGATAAATAGGGCTTATACTTACAGTTGTGGCTGCTTGACCCTTAGGACAGTCTCTCCAGTGAAAAGATAACTATCCACAAGAGTGTTTCATGCCTTTTTTATATACTCATGCCTCCATGCATAACTGTATTAGAGAACACCACAGTGACCTCAGCATTTCTATAAGAAAAAATAAACAAGGAAGTCCTCAATAAAATTACTGTAAAATGTACTAATTACAGATGGAATCTATAGTCTCAACCATTTTTTTTGTTTCCACTGCATTTATTACTAATATAAAAAAATGTTAAAAAGAAAAAAAATTCATTCTCAGTTCTCCAACGGCTCTCATCCTTCCCTCTTGCCCACACAACTTCTGATCCATTTCCTCAGGGTCAGTTCAAAACCGAA
>CM053607.1:90796580-90839045 GCA_028646535.1 Procyon lotor | reverse complement strand
TTTGCATAGTAAAAAATGTTTTTTTCAAAATGACATATCCAGCTTCTAAGGAATTTGGTTTGCATCATGTATCCTTTAGAGCAAGGAAAATGTCAACTACTCCTTTCAGTCCAGTCAGGTGAGCAGTTAGCTTGATCACACTAATAAAAGGATAAAGAACTTCCAAGAGAGATAATCATCAGCATTCATAATCTTAATCCAGATTTTCAGGAATTAGGCTTCCTAAAATAGTTCCTAAAACAGAGCAACTGCAAAATAAGACTATTATTATGAAACAGAACTTCTCATGTTGGAAAATTTCCAGGTCCTCAACTGACTTTAACAGATGAAAAATACTTTTTTTGGTATGAAGGAAGAAAAGAGCTAAGGTTTTGTTTTGATTTTTGAAGCAAAACAGTTTCTGGTTATTAATTTGCTATTTCACACTGTGACCTTGAATGAATCCTGGTGCCCTAGCCATATCCCAGACCAATTAAATCAGAATCTCTGGAGATGGATCCCGAACATCAGTCTGTAAAGTTCCTCCAGAGATTCTAATGTGCAGCCGAAGTACCAAAGGTGAGGTACATTGCTCTAGCAGCTGCTCGGATTTGTAGCTATACAGCAGTACAGAATTGTGGACTCAGAATGGAAAGATACCTAAAAAAATCCTTTTATTTAATTCTCTGACTTCCAGGCAGTAACATATTCATAATATTATGAAGAGCAGATTAATTAGGTGTAATGCAATGCTATAAATAAAGGAGATGGTGTTTCTTTTACACTGAAATGAAATTAACTGGCATAGTGTAGTGACAGTTTAATAGTGCGTGGCAGTTGTCCATTTGTCTTGGATGGCAAGTGCAAGTTTAAGAAGTACACAAGTAATTGCACAAACTAGAATTGAGCCACTATGTTGAGAACACTTCCCTGAGGAAAATGCCAGGACATCTGGGGCGACTATAAAGTTGTGCTGTATCCAAGGCACTAAGTATTTGTCTGTTCATCAGCAAATGTATCTGTTAAAAGAGGAAATTGGATTGAATTGGCTATTAACGTAATTTCAAAAGGTAAAACAAATTACAAAAAAGAAAAAAAAAAAGAGTATTAAGTATCTGAGGAAGTCCCAACTTGTTTCCTTTGGGGACATGAAGAGTACGCTAATGATCTGAAGATAGGCTTAGAAGTTCCAGATCCTTCTTTCCAACTGCCAGAAAGACTGCTAAGACTTACTATACCATAGCTATAGCAACGTCTTTTATTTTTGCAGTGCACATGAGGTAGAAGGACTTACTTATTATGGCTTAAAATAGATGATTATTAAATGAGATGTAAACCTACCAATTTTAACAGCATTAGAGTATTAGCTCATTAATAAAACATTTTTTATAGGATACAGGATAATAAAACATTTTCATGTTTCCAGATTTATAATTTGCCATTGAAAACTTTCAAATGCCTGAACAGATAAAAACTTCAAATTTTTACCTTACCAGTATTAGGCTTGAGATACCTAAAACAGAAAAACATCACAATTGTACTAGGATGGAAAAAGATGCAATATTTTATAGCTACACTGGATATAATGCAAGGTTTTATGTATAGATAGATAGATATAGATATATATTAGAATCTGATAATATAATCTAAAACCATTCAATTTCTATCCCATTATTACCTTTAAATATCCTTTTTCTTAAAGTTGAAAAGTGGTTATATTGGCACAGAGACTGCTTTTTCTGATCTGGGAAAATGAAAGACTATAAGGATAATTTCTCAAAATATACCAAATAGATTTTAAAGGGACTGATTAAATGACTAGAAACTTGTATATTTTATTGTGCATCTCTTATGTGGTATCCTAAGAGTTAACACAGAAAAAAAAATAATAAGGTTACTAGTTCATTATTCTTAATTGAAACTGTACTTACTTAACATACAGTGCAGTGTTGGTTTCAGGAATAGAAATCAGTGATTCCTCACTTAAATACAACACCCACTGCTCATCTCAAGTGCCCCCCTTTAATAGCCATCACTCTTCTAGCCCTTCTCCCACCCACTTCCTCCATCAGCCCTCAGTTCGTTCTCAATCCTCAAGAGTCTCTCAGGGTTTTCCTCTCCCTTTGTTTTTCCCCTTCCCATATGTTCATCTGTTTTTTTCTTAAATTCCATATACGACTGAGATCATATGGTATTGGTCTTTCTCTGACTGATGTATTTCACTTAGTATTACACTCTCTACCCCCATCCACGTCATTGCAAATGGCAAGCTTTGATTCTTTGTGATGGCTGAGTAATGTTCCAGTGTGTGTGTGTGTGTGTGTGTGTGTGTGTGTGTGTGTATGCAGCCACATCTTCTTTATCCATTCATCTAATGATGGGCATCTGGGCTCTTCTAGAGTGTGGCTGTTGTAGACACTGCTGCTCTAAAAAAATGGGGCACATGTGCCCCTTTCAATCAGTATTTTTGTATCCTTTGGGTAAATACGGATTAGTGCAATTGCTGGATTACAGAGTAGTTCTATTTTTAATTTTTTGAGGAAGCTCCATACTGTTCTCCAGAGTGGCTGCCCCAGTTTGCATTCTCACCAACACCTATTGTTTTCTGTGTTAATGATAACCATTCTGATAGAAAACCATAGAGCTCTTCAAAGAAAATGGGCAAATCTTCATGAACACTAAAATTAAAAAATTGAACTTCATTAAATGCAGCCTACATTTTAGGAAATACTTACAAATCACATTTCATAAGGGCTTAATATCCAGAATATATAAAGAACTCAGAAGACAACCCAATGAAAAAAATGAACACACTTGAAAAAACATTTCTCCAAAGACATACAAATAACCAATGATTATATTAAAAGCTCAATATTAGTCACTAAGGAAATGAATGCAAATGAAAACCACAATGAGATCACACCTACTAGAACAGCTCTAATGAAAAATTTTAACAGAAAACAAGTATTTACAAGAATGGCGAGAAATAGGAATCCTCAAAGATTGCTGGTAGCGATGTAAAATGATGCATCCCACCGCAAAAATACTTTGGGGTTTCCTCAAAAAGCTAAATACGGAATTATCATGACTTAGATCATCTCCTGGATCTATACCCAAAAGAACTGAAAACAGGCACTTGAAGAGATACTTGCATCCCAGTATGTACTGCAGCATTGTTCATCATAGACAATAATTGGAAGCAATCCAGGTAGCCATAAATCAGTGGAATATTATTTAGCCATGAAAAGAAATAAATTTCTGATACCTGCTTACAGTGTCAGTGAACCCTGAAAATGTTACACTGGGTGAAATAACCAGACCCCAAAGGATAAATACTTTATGTTACTCATATGAGATACCTAGAATAGACAAATTCACTGAGACAAAGTAGATTAGAGGTTACCAGAGACTGAGGAGAAAGGAAAGTTATTCCTTAATGGTTATACAACTTTGTAAATGTATTTAACGCTATTGAGTTGTAAACTCAATAATGGTTGAGTTAAAATGGTTAAAATGGCAGATTTTGTTACATATTTTTTGCCACAAAAAAGGTATTTTAAAAAGAAATCATGGTAAAAAAAAAAAAAAAGAAATCATGGTATCCATTTACTTGGTTAACAGAAACAAAACATTAGAATTTTTCATGATTATGCCTGATAACTATATAAACTGCAGTTGACCCTTGAACAACACAGATGTTAAGGTGCCGACTCCTCCAACTGCTGACCAGAAGCCTTGCTGATGAGATACACAGTCTATTTGTATATGTATTATATACTGTATTCTTACTATAACGTAAGCAAGAGAAAATGTTAAGAAAATCATTTAGGAGGGGCGCCTGGGTGGCTCAGTGGGTTAAGGCCTCTGCCTTCAGCTCAGGTCACGATCTCAGGGTCCTGGGATCAAGCCCCATATCGGGCTCTCTGCTCGGCGGGGAGCCTGCTTCCCACCCCCCCCCCACCCCCCGGTCAAAAAAAAATAATCTAAAATAGAAAATCATAAGGAAAAGAGAATACGTTACATTACTGTACATGTATTTATTGGAAAAAATCCACATGTATTTATTGGGCACCTAGGTGGCTTAGTTGTTTAAGTCCCTGACTCTTCATCTCAGATCATGATCTCAGAGTTATGAGATCGAGCCTCTGCATAGGACTCTGCTTGAGATTCTTTCCCTCCTTCTGCCCCTCCCCCCACTCACACTCTCTCTTTTCCTCTAAAGTAAATAAATCCTGGGGGGGGGGACACTTGTAAGTGACCCTGCACAGCTCAAATCCATGTTGTTCATGGTTCAGCTGTATATTGAAAATTAAACAGGGGGTCACAGAATTAGAAGTAATCCACAAATACCTCAATGTATTCGTTAGAAGAAAATTAATTTTACAGGATTTATACATTTGACTCTGGTATCCTAAAAATACAGGAGAAAAAGATGACATTTAAAATCCATTTTGTATTAGCTTTTCAAGTATATTAACAGAGTAACTCTATACCTACTTTTCACTATAAAAATATCACTCCACCTCTGCTAAGGCCTACTTAGATCAATCAACTTGGCACTATAAATGTCTTATGTAATATGAAAAAGAAAGCACTGAAATACTGTGCTTCAGCCTTTTGTCCCATCATACATGAAGGATATCGCATACATCCGTTTATTTTTTTTAAAGCACCTAACTACATGTAAGGCGTAGGATGCGTAAGGCTGGAAACTATCTTACTGTCCTCATTCTGCATTTCCAGAAACTCAGTAAGAAAGATGAAGTCACTTGCTGAGGATCACATAGCTGTTAACTAGCACAATTGGGAATCAAATGGTCCCCAGATGAGAGAAAAAGAAATAGATTCAAATCTTAATTGAAGTTACTTTACCTCCATAAATCTTTTTTTTTTAATATTTTATTTGACATTTATTTGACAGAGGGAGAGAGGGGGAAGCAGGCTCCCCACTGAGTAGAGAGCCCGATGCAGGGCTTGGCTCTATCCTAGGACCCTGAGATCATGACCTGAGCCAAAGGCAGAGGCTTTAACCCACTGAGCCACCCAGGCGCCCCAACCTCCATAAATTTTAACTAATTCTTTTACAAAATGTGGATGAATTTGATGCTTATTGCAATGACTGTAAAATAAGAACCAATCAATATTAGTCTGTCCTCATTGTTCATTCCACTGAAGTTTAATCTCTGAGCATGCAGTGTGTCCATCTTGCTCAGTGATATATCTGAGGCCTTCACCCAATGCTTGGCCTGTGACAGATGATTCCTTCCCTTTTGATACTAATTTCAAAGCTCTCTGAACTAACTTCTAAAGAATATTTTTTCTGAGAAACTACAAAATGCATCTCAAATAATACATTCATAATAATATTCCATTCCTGCTAAAAATATATTTGGGAAGCCTGATTTGAAACATTCTGAAAAAAACAGGCTAATTATTCAATTTTCTGATGTTCTTCCTTACATATAGGCACTCTCATCCATCCATTCAGCAAACATACTTAATGCCCAGTATAAGCACTGTGAAAGTTGCTAAAATTGAAAAAATATGAGATAATTGTTCACCATCTTTATTTCTCTCAAAGAGTCTTCAAAATAATGGAACCTACTTTATAGTCTCTGATGGTTAATATAAATTTGAACCATATTTGGGGGGCAGGAAGTGATGGCGTTATCTTCTAAGATATGAGAAAAATCCTTCAGAGGTAAAATTGTTTTTAGAAAATAGCATTTATAAAATGGCAGAAGTACCTGTTTGAGATTCTGCAATGCTGTTTCTTCTTTGTATTCTTTCTCAACCTAACTCTGACTTGGAGATTTTTTTTCACAGTCCTTTCTCACTCTTCAATTTCGCACAATGAGATTTATCCAAGAGTACTTTACCACATCAGGAAAAAAGGAGGCGGGGGAGAAAAAAAAGTCAGATTCAACTTCAGGGATTATCATCCTTTTCTTGAATAGCTTTATAGTTTATTTTGTGATTCTCAACCAGAATGCATAGTGATGGTGAAATAGTTTTCCCTTAACTCCTGAGTCCTCTGCACCACATCCTAGGCTTTATGACCAAAGCTGACTGAGCAGTCTCTGTCTGGTATTATTGGTGGTTGCTGGGGAGGAAGGAAGAAGACTGCTGCAGCCTGTCAAACTGATAAATGCTGTACCCACAAGCAATGCAGTTTTGTTGTTTGAACGGTCATTGTCATTGGTCAAGTCTCATGGCCATGCCTTAACCTTCTCAGGGGCAGGGAGGTGCAAAATAACCCCTGTGCTAAGGAGACCAGATTATTTGTGCAGAGCACTGAATGTATCACAGTTATGCAAATGTTAGTCCAATATATTTGAAAACTTGGATAGAATGGATAATGTATAAAAATGCCAAAACCAACTTAGGAAAACCTTAGAAAACATTAATAGACTAGCAATTAACAAACCGAGACAAGAAGAGCTCTGAGCTTATAAAATTCATTTTTTTTTCTAAATTTTTTTTTTTTTTGTAAGAGCGCCCAGGCAGGAGGTGGGGACAGAGGGAGAGAAAAATCTTAGGTAGGCTCCATGCTGAGTGCAGAGCCCGATGCAGAACTTTAAGCTCATGACACTGAGATCATGACCTAAGCCTAAATCATGTGTCAAATACTCAGCCATCTGAGCCACCCAGCTGCCCCAAAATTCAATTATAATAGAACACTGTTAAATATACTGTGTTCTAAGGCTACATTCAAATCTTCCCAAAGGGGAACATGCTGTCTACCAAGACTGTATGCTATAGGCCTATCTTTCAAAAACCAATACAGATAGGAAACAGTCATCACTTCTGTTTACAAGAGATACAGACACACAGAGACCCATGTAGAATTGTCATCCATTTGTCAACATATTTTAAAAAGTCCATAAAATCATGATAAACCAGGCAAAAATAACCTCAAACAGAAAATGATATACCTATCTTCCTTACAAACATAGGCATAAAAATTCCATATAAAATATATAAAGCTGAATTCATCAGTGTATGAAAATGAGTATCATGAATACATGCTATCTGTCCTAGGTGTGAGGAAAGATAAAACACTGGGAAATCTATCACTTGAATTCATCACCTTAACAGATTAAAGACGGAAAACCATATGAACATCTTGCCAAATACAGAGAAACTATTTTGACTTGACCAAATGGTTATGTTTAATATTGCCAAAAGAATTCAAATTTTCTGATCTCTTGATGAGAATGATTTTCCCTGCACTTTTTTTTTTCCCCTACTATAATATATTGGGGGGGGAACTATGATTTTTATGTTTTTCCTGTGTTCTTTACCTTAGAATAGCACATGTAGAAGGCATTAACATTATTAGATACTCTTTAAAGCATGTCTGATTACCAGACTAATTATTATTGGTTTGCCACCAGTCGTAGGTTGTGGTTAAGTCCATGTGTAAGTGAATTCCTGGTGCAGAGGTTTTCACTCCATTAATTCCAATCCAAATTTTCCTGGAATAAAGTAGTTGCCTATATTACAAAATATATATTCACTCTTACGATGGTTTTAGGCATACTGTCTCCTAGGCCATCCTAGCATTTTTGGGGGCCACCAAAAAATCCTAGACAATACTTTGATTTGTGGCCCTCAAAAGCTTAACTGTACCTGAGAAAATCTTACTCTTTGCTATTTATTTTCTTTCATTAGGAAGAAAGTAGGTTTATGTTAATTTGTTGATTGGAATATATAAATTTAACCCATTTTCCCCCTTATGGGGGTGCTAATTAAAAAAAAAATTAAGAAACACTGTTCCACACTCATAGTTGGTTTTTTGGGTTTTTTTTTTTTTGGATTATTTATGTATTTATTTGCCAGTGAGAGAGATACAAAGAGGAAGGAGAAGCAGGGAGCCTACTGCCGGGCTCAATTCCAGGACCACCCTGGGACCATGACCCGAGCTGAAGGCAGACCCACCCAGGTGCCCCCTTGACTCATAGTTTCTTAAAACAGGAACTATGTTTTAAAATATCATAAAATCCTCAACCACTAACAGATCGTAAATGTACTCTCTATAAATGTTGAATAGATCTCATAGTCTCGGTGTCTGATACCCTGACAGTCTACTTAGTTATCCACTGCCTTGAAGAAATCAACTTATGAGTTGATCTATGGATTTATGTTATAAATCTATGGATTTATTCAGAAAAGATACACATAATATGAAGAACAAGCTCTGGCAAGAAAAGGTAGCTTCTGGGGCACCTGGGTCGCTCAGTGAGTTAAGCCTCTGCCTTCGGCTCAGGTCATGATGATCTCAGGGTCCTGGGATCAAGCCCCACATCGGGCTCTCTGCTCAGCGTGGAGCCTGCTTCCCCTTCTCTGTCTGCCAAATAAATAAATAAAATCTTAAAAAAAAAACAAGGTAGCTTCTTCCTCATATTAATAGTAACAATAGTAATAATAATGTAAGAAGAAAAATCTGACATTCACTGAACCTTTATAATGGACCAGGCCTGTACTCTATGTGTCAATTCATCTAATCCTCATGGCAGCCCAATGAATTAGGTCCTTTCATGGTGATCATTTTACATATCATTTTAGTATTCTGGCATTTTTCTGATGTCATAATCTATCTAATACCTACCAAGTAACAATATCTGTGATGTGACTTTCCTTTCATCATATTTTGATTGAGAAATTGCCATCATCCTATCCAAGTTATAGCTTTGGAAATTTCAAAATATTTACAAAAACCTCCTAACTCCCCACTTAAAAAATACTTTAAGGGGTGCCTGGGTGGCTCTGGGTGTTAATAGCTATCTTTACTTCAGCTCAGGTCATGATCTTGGGGTCATGAGATCAAGGCCTTCATCAGGCTCCACTCTGGGCATGGATCCTGCCTAAGATTTTCTCTTCCTCTGACCCTCCTTCTCTCTCCCCCTCAAAAAAGAAAAAAGAAATTATTGCCTGAGCCTTTGTGGTGTTCAAAGCTGAAAATTAGCATTGATAAGGACATTTTCAGAAAAAGAGGAATCCTGTTCGTACTTATACCAGGACAATGAAGGTAAACTGAGACTGTCCTGGGGAAACCAGCACATATGATCTCCCTACCCATGATGCTTCATCTTTTGTGCCATGTCTTCTCTCTTACCCTCCTTTTTTTTTTTTAAAGCTATTCCATTAATGCCATCATTCCTTTGACCCAACCAACTGAAACATCTAAGGTTTATAAATAATCCTCTAGGTCAGCAAAATCACTTTCTTATATAATAATATCCCCAATAATAGTGCTATCTGTTCTCCAACCTCTATTTGTAAAGAAGCTTCTGAAAAGGAGTATCAACTACTTTGGGATTATTTGTGTTTGCATGTTAGGCTCATCTTTGAATGTGAGAAAAACTCTTCCCAGTTGCCCCCTCCCCTACACCAACAGAAAGACCCCCTTTTTTTTTCTCTTAAAATAATGACTATTGTTTAGAGAACGGTGGTTACACAGTCTTAAAAACCTGTTGGGATGAAACCCCCTCAAGGTGGGTACAAAGCAATCCACTGGACTGTGGGAAGCGAACATAAAAAAATATATACTATTTATCTAAACAGAAGAAGTTAAGCTTTACTAATATTGAGTAAAGACTAACAGTGGCATTCTTACTTACATGTTCTGAGGGTATGTAATGTTGGCTGAAGAAAGCTAGAAGTCGAACAACACAGAAGGGCTGACTTCATTAGTGCGTTTTCTATCTGTCAAAATACATTGAGGTTTGCATATGCCCACGTAAATGGATTTTACCTTATATTATCTAATTTTAGCTTAATACTGGTGCGAAATCACAGACATAATAAAGTAGAGGGGAAAAAACATCATTGTATTGTAAACATTTTATAAGCTATAGAAATTAATAATTTAAAAACAAAATGTGACAGGAAGTCAGCCAAAAACATGAATTATTAAAAACCTATTTGAAATACGGCACTCTGATTTATCCTATATTTCCCTTTTATCTTTTTAATTTCATGTTTTAAATCTACATAATTTACTGAAAATTTTAAAATATTGATGAAATTAATTAGCAAAGACACACCTAAATGGAAAGCTATTGCATGTTCATTGATTACAAAAATTAGGATGTCCATACAACTTAAATACGTACAATTTTTTAAAAAATAAATCCTATAAAGTCATCTACAATTGTTCTTGATCAAAGTTTGACTTTAAATAATACTACCCAAGTGAGTATAACCCTGCCATCAGAATAAGCACCTTGATCTAGAGCATTATTCAGTGGTCTTCCATTGTTCAAATGGATGAACGAGAATCTGCTGAAAGCTTGAGCCTCACAGAACCTTTATCACCAGAGTTGCCAGCAGCTACCAAAGTTATAACTTTTCCATAGTTTATTGTATTGTTCCCACTAATATATTAAGCACAGAAACGCTTAAAGTCGGCATTAGTAAAACCCGAAGATTACGATCAGATCATCAGTCCTTTGAAAATTGGGGGGTTTTTTTGTTTTTTTTTTAAGAATACTCTGAAACTATATATTCGTCAGCCAAGAGAAGTTGCTACTAGGCAAGCTTCTATTCGAGCTCTAAATAATTAGCAGGCACATAATATCAAAAAAAAAAAAAAAAAGGACAGTATTTCACAAGGAGAACTACCACTTTTTTTTTTTTTTTTTAACATGGGTGCCAGCAGTTTATTTCCTTGTGTTTTAATTCTGCCTCAAAATATTAACGTTATACCCTGGGAGATGAGCGATTTCCAATTTCCTCATTTAAGGCCCCTTTTTCCAACACATATGTGTTCAGAGTTTGCAAATAAAACACTTCTCATATTTGCCAGTTAGAAATATACACACAAATTCACCTGTATCTCCATCTGTATCTGCATTCGCCTCCATAGGTTCTATCCTGTGCAGCTCTTTGTAGATACGTGGAGCTAGTCCTCAATTCCTCCATATCCCTCCTGCCATACTCTGTCCTTCTCCCAGGTTCTGTATGTATAGATCTGCCCATAGCTGTAGACAGAACGGAAGGGTCTACCTCACTGCCTGAAAATAGAGGGTGACCATGTCTGAAACCTGACCAGCTAGATCAGTCTCAGGACAGGTGGGACTTCAGCTTCGTCCAGGGAAGCCATGGGGAGAATGGCTCCCGGGGCAATACATAACTGTGAGCTTTTGGGAGTGCTGGCTTCTGTGTGAACAGTAGCCACCACTCTGGAAAATGACCTGACCGGGAAGCTGGTGTGACTACGGCTAGTGGGTTGTCGGTAGAGCATTGGAGGGCGAAGCCCTAGGGGCTTTGATCTGCAAGGATATCCTCACCCAACTGTACACCCACTGGGGTCCCACTCAGTGATCCTGTCACCCTCTGATCACCCTGGCCTGAGCTTTGGGCACCAGGATCCTCACGTCTACAACACCGACGCTTGGGACTTGTAGGCTGCTTCCGGTCTTGGCCAGCTTCACTACAGGGACCCAAAAATCCACAAAATAAACACATAGCAATGCAAGTGGCCGTTTGGCCCAATCAGCTAAAATCAGGACTCGGCACTTAGACCATCGTGGCGGTTTTAGGGTTTCCTGAAATGCTCTGCATTTAGGACCCCACTGCCAGGAAAGGTCTATTGCACCCTTTGCAGAGTCCCCCGTGCACATGTGTTCCTGTGCTGTAAAGCAGCTCTCGAACACTTCAGCTAAAAACAGATCAGAGAGCCACCAACTGCCTGGGAAGGATCCCATGGTGATATTTCACTAGATGTTCCCTTTATCCATATGGATGATGTTTCCTTTAGCTAAGGCCAGTGGTGTGTCTGGCACCAAAACGTAGGCACTGACACATGCACTCTTTCACATACGAAAAAAGTTCACAGCTACCACTATGAAATACTAATTGACTGCATTAATTCCGAGTATAATTAGTCCCTTCATTAAACACTTCTGATCAGTTCGAGTTGTTTTCTGTAGTACACTAGGTGAGTTTTGGAGCCCTGAGTAGCAAAAGGTACGGTAGGGCATTTTTGGTCTTTTTTTTGTTTGATGGCTGGTTGGTTGGTTAGTTTTATAATGTTCTGGCACTAGGAGTGCAATCACATGAATGGTTGCGTTTTTCACTGCGTTTCAACCACTGATGTGTCTTTTACCATAAGACGGGTTTTTGCAAACTAACATCTCACAGTGAAATATAAGTTGGCAGGTCGAGGTTCTATTTGATTTTCTATTTATATATGATTTTTTTTATGTGTTCCTATGTTATTGGGATGGTCTTCTCCCATGTTCTTAAGCAGTGTTTTCGTTTTAGAGCTCATGTGTCTCTTGACATCACCAGCAAAGAGCAGTCAGGAGCCAATCTAAACACAATATGATAGAAGATAACAGAAAAAATTATCTGTATGGGAAAACTAGGGAGGCCTGAATCACTATCAGTCTTGGAACAGAATTATGTCCATTGCAGAAGCACCTGCTAGCATCCTGACTTGCCACTACCATTCCACATTCACATACGCCGTGCATTTTCTTCAGGGTCGTTGCTAGAGGTTCTGAGATTGGCTTGTTATGTACCAATCTCCTTACGTAAGCCCATGCTTTAAAATTTATAAAAACGCTAAATTTCTTCAAAGGTGTACCATTTTATCTGTCCAGTTTGTTCAGTGCTAAAACAAAAGATTTTTGTCATAGAACTTTGTTCAAATACCAATGAAATTCTCAAAGTATGAGATACAGGGTTAGGTTGGTGATCACTAGTTAGAAAGAGCAGTTGTACAACCTGAATCAAATTCAACTATAGAAATTGTTCACTTGTGAAAATAAGAATTTGTGAGGATCAGTACTGATTAAATCATTGGATGGTTTGGATGAACAGTCAGAGGCCCACAGAGATCAAAAAGCTTGCCCAGGAAAGTGACAGAACAAGGACAGTCTCCTGACTCCACACCCCATACTCTTTGCTAAGAGGGGCTTCTGACTCCTGGTTACCACTGGAAAGAAACTGTCAGGAATACAACATATCTCTCAGTGACATCAAGACACGCTCTGTTCATGGTCCCAGTGTCCATGATGCAGCTTCCTTTCTGAGCACATACCTGAAATCCGTGAGCTTTAAGATAACGTGTTCGTGCATCTTCTAGGTTTCCACAGACGTGCAGCTCCCGTTACAAGAAGGCAGTTCCCACATGGTGCACATAGGATGGATTATCTGCACTTTGAGGATGATAGCCGTGGATGGTGGTTTGACATGGATATGGTGATCATCTATATTTATTCAGTGAACTGGGTCATTGGATTCATTGTTTTCTGCTTTCTTTGCTATTTTTTCTTTCCGTTTTAGGAATTTTCATACCTTACTAGAGTTGAACAATCACAAATGATGTAGATAGCGATTAAATCTTTTTAAAATGTGCTTTGAAGTTTTTATAATGTTGCATTATATAAATTGTTGGTGTTTATAGGAAGTATGAGAATAATGGACTTATTTATTAATGTTTTTCATGTAACAAACTACAGTTGACTGAGGAGCTAATCTGTCTAGCACTTAGCGAAATGCACTATTAATTTCATAATTTTATAATTCCTCCTGGTCTAGGATTTATGGGTTCTAATTTTACAATACCACTTTTATACTTAAGACTGAGGTTTTCCTTCCACTGAAAAGTAGTGAAAATACAAAATGAAATGATACTCTGGGTAGATGTTTTCTTTGCTGAAAAAATATTTAGTCAGTAATGACTTATTCTTAGGCAAATTATGTGCATTACAAATAAATTATATTTTCTGGGAACTAATCTAGCAGGGTATATTCAGTTTTGGTTTCCAGTTATCTCTATTTCCTGTCCTATTATCCAAAAACCTGGAGTTTCTTTATACAGACCTAATAATAGCACTAGTGCAACATTTTTAATTATTATAAGAACACAATAGTAAATGCAAAAGACGCCCAGTGGAGAAATATATTAATACTTTCCACATTACAGGATTACTACTCACCTGAAGAATTAACATACTTACTGATTTTCAGTAGTTTAAAGAGCAATGCATGTCCAAAATGTAACTACTTTAGTGATTTCTTTTAACACAGAGATGGTTAAATATATTATAAATGTGCAATAAAGAGTGGCTTCTACATTTTTTTGTTATTAAGTAATTTAATATCTGGAATAAAGAATTTTTGGAAATAGGCTAATGCAGATATACAAAGAAAACCTTTTTTATTTATTATTACAGTATTATAAGTCTTGGAATTGGTTTTCCCCTTATTTTAAAAAAAAAAAAGGCACAAAGAAGTAGGCTTATTTCAGTCACTAAGGTGGTCTTTGTGTAACCTATGAGGCAAGTTTTGATTATGAACTACTAATCCACCATTCCTACCCTGGTCTGCCCTGTCTCTGATAAAGCAGTGAGCACACTTTAAAACAAGGACAGTGAAACTTTCATGCTACTATATATCTCACCATCCAACAAATGGTCACTGTTGAGGCCTGAAAGGTTCAGTCTAAGGAAAATCCAAATTTAGCCTAATCACAACAAAGCGTATTTGAATAAAAGCACCTATCTGATGGTATGTGATGTTCTAAGAAATAAATTTTTGTTCACATACTGTTAGTTTTTAAACTTCTATCTGTGAAAGGAAATAGCAGTGCCGATTAGACACTGTCAAATCTAGAAAGCAGAAAACTAAATACATTTTAGAAGTATCAATTTTTGCTCATGTATCGGAAGAGGTAAGTTATGCTTCTAGTCTAGTGATATATAACTAATATCTTGGTGTACAACAATACTTCTGACAAACCTCAGTATTACCTTATAGACATAAAAATCATTATTTATATTTACTGCTCCAAGTGGAGGTAATACATGTCAGGACTGAAAAATTAACACAACACAGATTAGGGGAGCCATATTTCAATAACTTTAAAATGAACTGGGGCCAATTCCCAAGCAACTCCTGGTTTATCATCTCTAGCAAATATGCTTCCATTCATTCCTAAATTTAAAAGTTGATTATAGGGGCACCTGGATGGCTCAGCCAATTAATCATCCGACGCTTGATCTCCGTGAGTTCAAGCTCTGCAATAGGCTTCGTACTGGACGTGGAGCAAGCTAAAATCAAAAATTAATTAATTAACTAAATAAAATAGTGATTATACCTGTCCATGAAGCAAAGTCAGTAGTATAATAACACAGTTCTCAGAGAAACAAATTTGATTTCCAATATGAATATAGTAGCTCAGTGATAGTATCAGTTTATAGATCTGTATGTACAAACTAAATACAAATAAAAATAATACCCTTACATAAATAAATACCTTTTAAAAGAAAGCATACTCTGGAGGAACATTCTAGATGTGCTATATGAGTCTTTTTTTTTTTTAAGATTTTATTTATGGGAGAGGGGAGAAGATCAGAGGGAGAGGCAGACTTCCCATGGAGCTGGGAGCCTGATTTGGGACTCGATGCCGGGACTCCGGGATCATGACCTGAGCCGAAGGCAGTCGCTTAACCAACTGAGCCACCCAGGCGCCCGGGCTATATGAGTCTTAATAACTTAGTCTGAGAAAAACATCATTTGGCATTTAAAAGTAAATTTAGAAAAATTTAAAATTTCTAATTTTATCTTAAAATATTTAAATTGTATGCAAATGGAGCTACTAGCTGCCAAATATTAAGAAGTGCAGCATTTCCTAGAGCTACCAATTTATTAGAAGCCAGATACAACCTGCAATGAAAAGAAACCATTTTCTTCTGGAATCTGTTGTGCAATCGCCATTCAGTAGATAATAAATTTATAAACATTTAAAAAATTTTTTAAAGGGGCACCTGGGTGGCTCAGTGGGTTAAAGCCTCTGCCTTCGCCTCAGGTCATGATCGTAGCGTCTGGCTCTCTGCTCAGGAGGAAGCCTGATTCCCCTTGCCTCGCTGCCTACTTGTGATCTCTCTGTCAAACAAACAAAATCTTTAATACATAAATAAATAAATTTATAAATATATGAATGAGCTTTAGAGTGAAACAAATTATGTTGTTCTTGCTTAGCGTTTTTCACAGTATCCATCAAATCTCATTTTCCGATAAAAAAACAAAGGAAAAAAAATTCTGAAACTGATGGAGTACACTATGTGCCCTAATTAGTATTATTTAAGAAGGTTTAATTTTCTAAGCTATCACTATCAGTAATTTGTTTCTCTACAGCTTACTGACTGTGAAGGTTACTTTTAAATACTCTCACACATGCATTTAAAATACACCCCGAGTTAAGTCACACTTCTGAATTCTTCCAGCAGGTACTTTATTTCTTGCTTATATTTAAAAAAAAAATGATTTCACAAACTGAAATCAGCTCATTCTATGCTCAGTAGAAAGTCAGTCTTTTGACTAAAATAGTCAAAACATAGAATCGGAATTTGTCGTACAAAGAATCACCAAAATCAAGCATGGGAAATAAAACCCACTTCATGTTTCTCGATCTGCTGTATTACTAATGTCACTCTGGTAATAAATGCTCAACGTAACAGCAAAGCCACCATTACTGTCATTTCTGCCTTGGAATCTTGCTTCCAAGTTACTTGGAATCATAGGACCAAAAAAATGCCAATTAATGAAGTTACCATTTAAATGTGGCTAAATGAAGATAGAGATTGTTAAAAATTTGGTTTTTATCTGGATCATTTGTTAAGGAATGCCTTAGAAAAGAGAATGCACTCGTTAAATGCAATGACAGTCTTTGACTCTTCATAGGTGCTGCAGGTAAATGCAGAGGACATCATCCGATAGCACAGTGGGCCTAAGATTCTGAAGATTTTAACACACTCACCTTTGGCTTTCTTGTAAAGCTCCTGATTTTCTGAAATTTTCTGAAATTTCTGATATTCTATCAGTGTATGCTTTTCTCCAGGATGCCTTGGTTTTCTTTTTTTATTGAGGACAACACCTATACTAAGAATCGCCTTTATACATTTTTAATTTTTACACAGATCTGATGAGAAACATCATTAAGTATCTTCAGGCCATGGTATTAACATCCTATGAGAACAGTATGTGTCTACTGCAATTCGCATTTATTTATCTTATCATCATGCTTCTGTTATGGGGGCAGAAAACCATACTTTACCATTCCTACCCACTCTTGTTCAGGATCTCTCACATCATGCAATAGATATATTTGGAGAGTCGTTTTATTTCAACACTTCTCAAGATAGTTTTTGGACTGTTATCCCCAAGTTTATGGTTACTTCTTACATATCTATTAATAAATTAAGTGCTGTTAAGACACAGTCCTCAGTTTCTCTTATTCTTTCTCACTTTTATAAGCCTGTGAGCCTCACCCAAAGAGCATAAATTAAGTATGCAGACTGCCCATTAAGTTTCCTTTTTATTATTGACAGCAGAGAGAGAGAGAGAGGTTATTGCTCTTTTAAGAACCAGGTTAATATTTTCTTTGCTTTACATGTGTCACCTTGACTACCAACAAAACCATTAAGAGGAAAAGGGAAGTGAGAAAGGATAATGTTTATTTATATAACTGCTCTTAGATATTTAGCTGGTCCCATTAACATATTAATTTAATCTCCCTAATACTCTCTGAACAAGATGATGTTAACCTCATGTAATAGGTGAGGGTGACAACTGATGTGACCATAGTCCAAACAAAGGTCAAAGTGATTGCTTTATCTTCATTTCTGACTGATTTCAAGACCTGTGCTCTTACAGTCAGTGGCATCTGAAAAAATTTGATAAAGTTGGTATATTCACTGAGGACTATTTGGTAATAATACTGCTAAAGGAGCTTTGGGATTATAAGAGATGATCTCAATCAAGAATGCAGGAATTAACTACTTATACTTTGTAACAATGTTCATTGCTTATACCAATGAAAACCAGTATCTGCAGGACACTATATAATACGCAATACTACCTTTGATAAGACCTTCCATTCTGTTTGCAAACTTAGATTAGTTTACTGTGGTTACCTTTATTGAGAAGGATTCTGAGGTTCCATCTTGGCGCCAAGAAGAAAAGTGCTCTGGTCCACTGGTGATGTCCCTCAAATATGCGGGAAGGAGACTGTTGAGGAGGGTATTTGGATAAGGGTGCAAAAAAGCATTCCAGTTTTGGAAGCAGGTCTTACCATTTGTTGAGGGAAAAACAAAAGTGCAGTTGACTATAATTAATAACATCGTGATATATACTAATTTATGTATGAGATGTAACTAAGAGTAAGCTACAGGCCTTAACTTTTCATTTTCCTTACAACAGAAGATTAATAGGTACCTAGTTGTGAATTCCATAGAAGATTTTAAAAACATAATGGCGTAGCTACAATATAATTTAATTTTCTCATTTTAAAAAATTTTTAAATTTCTCATTTTTAAAAATTTTAAAAAATAAATTTTATTTTCTGTAGTCCTGATTCACAAATTCTGCAGGACTAAATGGATGCTACTGATAATGTCTATTCTGATCCCAGTATTTGAGGCCAAGGATATATAGTATAACAATCAACCTAGGGCAAAGTGAACCTCAGCAGTACTTCCTAAACCTTCATATGCCCACATTAAGCCTTGTTAAAATGCGTATTTTTCAAAAGGGTTGGGGAGAACTTGAGTTTCCACAGTGCTGATAAGCCACCAGGTGGTATTAGCTGCTGGCCCATGAGCCACACTTAGAAAAACAAGGAACTGAGGCTCCCGGGTGGCTCGGTGGGTTAAAGCCTCTGCCTTCGGCTCAGGTCATGATCTCAGGATCCTGGGATCAAGCCCCGCATCGGGCTCTCTGCTCAGCAGGGAGCCTGCTTCCCCTTCTCCCTCTGCCTGCCTCTCTGCCTACTTATAATCTCTCTGTGTCATATAAATAAATAAAATCTTTATTTAAAAAAAAAAAGAAAGAAAAACAATGAACTCAAAGACCTCAAATGGATCTTGCATTCCTGTCGTTACAGTAAGTGTTCCCAAAAGATAAATTTTTCAGTTTGGCTTTGGCATTTGAGAATTGTACTATACCAGTTATCTAATATATGGGAATTCTGATCAATTATGCTCTAATTTTACATAAATCTATTGAATAAGCTTCTGAAATTACTTGGTGGCAACAATGTATAAGTAGTTTACTTAAAATCCACAAATCAAACCCCCCCCCTTAAGAAAAAATTTTATTTCTCCTCTTTTCCCTTTTTTTCCCCCAATACCCACCCTTTGGCCTTCATATCTTTATCTAGAATCTACCTGAGGAGAACAAATGTGAGATTATCCTTATTACTAGTACCACATCTGGAGATATATAGTTAAATATACTGTGACAGTTCTTCTTAGTTCAAATTCTTAATATTCATTACAACTGCAAAAATCTAGAGAACTCTTCACCATCCTGAGTTAGGACTAAAATTTACTTAACCTTTCTTTTCTCATTTCCTCACCTGTAAAACTATGCTCCATAAAACAAACCTTCACAGGATTTCTCTGGGGTAAAATTCGGTTCACAAGAAAATGATGAAACAGATCTAAAAGTTCTTTGCATACATTGTTTCTCAAAGACAAAGCAGTACTTACCAATTATTTAGCAATAGCCAAGTTATTTAACTTTTTACTTTTGTTTCTTCATTTGTAAAAAGGAAAAGGAAGAAATAGTATTGTGGATTAAGAGATGATGCTAGTGAAAGCAAGCTGTTAGTAAATGTGTTCCTCCTTTTCTTCCCCGCTGTTTAAAATCTTTCAAACAGGCCATAGAAAAGGTCTTATTTTTTAAACATATTAATAAGGTACAAATGCCTTATTGTTCAGACACGAGTCATTAATTACAACCAACGAAATCTTACTTTGCCTTAGGCTGACAAGCCACAGTATGGCAAAAAATTAGGTGGACCATCAGTCAAAACTGAATTACAAGGCGAGCGATCCAGCCAAAAGGATGAAGAGTTGGTCCTCTTCTTTCATGGGTCCTCCTTCACGTGAACCAAAGATTTAGTAGCATCACAGCACTTGGCTACTGGCAAGTACCTTGAGAAAATCATCTTACTGAGAACCTAAAGCAAATGCTTTATGCTGTATTTGTAAAATTATTCAGAAAGTGGAGGAATAGGAGGAGATCTCACTTTTGAAGTTATCCAGTAAGTTTTACATTTAATAAAATAAATACGTTTAGCATTTGTTTTCTTAACATTTAAAATTATACTGACGATACCGCCCTACAAAATTTGAATTACAGTGTTATTTCTTAAAACATCTAACATAATAAGTACCTCAAATAGTGCTCTGAATCATTTTTCACACTCATACTGTCTAGAGGCAGCATGCCATTCCATACCAATCCAGAGAAAATGGGGCCTCCTCTTCGTAACAATTATGGCTCTGTATAATAGTACCATAAACTTCATAATCTAGCCAGTAAATTGTAATATTCACTCTGAGTACATTACCGAGCTCTACCTCTGGTCATAAACCGGAGAATATCCTACCAAATTATCCTTAAGTTCAAACAGCTGTTACTAGATTTACTTCAAAAAGACCTTATACATACATAGTAAAGACAACAAAGGAGTTATAGACTACTTATGTAATTTTCAACTATAATTAAGATACTTCTTTACACAGGCTATTCCTGATATAAGGGCAATTTTTACATATTTTGAAGTCAGTCCAAAGTTCACATTTTATAGACACTACATATTTTACAACATATTCCATCATGTTTGGTTTCCTAATATAACAGTCTTCAACTAAGAACAAGTTGTTTTCACTAATCTTCCTTCTACTTTTCTTGGGAATTATGTTTCATCATAGAAAAAAAGAATTATAGTACTATTTGGATTCCCACATTAATCCACAAAATTTCATACAAGCCTCTATAACACATGAGAGGCAAAGCACTCACATGGCTTTTCAACTCCACCTCACCACCACCAGCGCTTGCGTGTCCTTCTGTCTAGCTCGGGATGCCTGGAAGATGTTTATTTCATTCAATAGCAACACCTGCCCAGGATGTGATTAGTTGATGGGTCAAGAAGGAAAATCCTCGTTGTATCCACCAGCATGTCAAGAATGTCTCTATACAATAAAAAGACTTAGATCCGTGCTGTCAGAAAAATGTATAATGTGAGCTATATATGTAAAGATCCATGCTGTCAGAAAAATGTATAATGTGAGCTATATATGTAATATTAAATGTTCTAACAGCCACATGTAACAGTGACAAGAAACTCGTTTAAGAATGGGCTTAACCTCATTACATTCAACATGTTATTAAGAGATTTAATGTAAATTAGTTTTAGAATACTGAAATGCTTACTGTGTTTTCTGTATTAGGTCCTCAAAGTCCAGTATTTATTCCACATGGCGTGTCTCAATTCAGACCAGCCCCACAGCAGGTGCTCAGTAGGCACGGGTGGCTAGAAGCTGCTGTGCTACTGGACAGCAGAGGCTTTCGGTCAGGGAGAAAACTCAGGATGTTCATTGCATTATGGAATAAGGACCCTATTTAGGAATGAGATCTTACACAAATGTTGGAAGAGCTAGGAAAGTAAAGGTCTAAAAAGCAGAGTTGAAAAATCAGAGAGAGGGCGCCTGAGTGGCTCAGTGGGTTAAAGCCTCTGCCTTCGGCTCAGGTCATGATCTCAGGGCCCTGGGATCGAGCCCCGCATCGGGCTCTCTGCTCAGCAGGGAGTCTACTTCCCCCTCTCTCTGCCTGCCTCTCTGCCTGCCTGTCATCGCTCTCTCTGTGTCAAATAAATAAAATCTTTTTTAAAAAAAAAAAAGCAAGAAAGAAAAATCAGAGAAATCTTCCTGATATGTTAGAAGAGCCAAGTTTCAGGAAAATGTGGAAGCTCAGCCACTCCAGCCCCTAAAGTGGGGCCACAAAGAGGGGCTGGTCTCTGCAGAGTCACTGGCTCCATGCAGTGACTTCTGTGAACACCTGGCCAAAGGACAGGGCGTGAGCCGGGGGCCTTCTGGTCAGAGAACCAGCAGTCAAGACGAGATGAATGTGGATCAGGAGAAAACAAGCACCAAGTGCAACCTGCTGGCCGCCTCCAGCGGCCGCTCACTGCCTCGGACCTCAAAGACCCCCACAGTGTAATAGCAGACCATGCTTCTGCTTTTCCAATCTCCTGAAATTCTCTCCCTCAGCCAACTCTACCTGACACCGTATAGGAAAGGATTTCTGGGGCAAGTATCGTGAGCTTAGCTTACCAGGCATAGTACCAAACCACCACAGTCGGACCGGATAGCAAAAGGACTCTGGGCAACACAGTTGCAGCTGAGCCGAGTCGGCACAGTACAAACCTCCACAGCCAACTAGGTCTAACTGACGGCATGGTCGGCTGGAGACTGCAAATCACCCGGTACCCAAACACTGGTATGGGCGATTCTGCACAGCAGGAGGAACTGACCTCTTCAATGGTAAAGGTGTGCCAGATACCATCAGCGTGTTCTGTATACAGTATCATGTTTGCATCGTACTTATCACAAAAACCCTAGAAGACGGCTGTTACTATGTCCATTTTATAGACAAGAAAATGAGAGCTAAGAGAGGTTAGGTCAACTTTTCTAAAGTCGCACAGCTACCAAATGGTATAGCCAGAAGTCAAACGTACACGTGCCTGCTTCTGGAGGCTGTATTCTTTTCACTGTCTCTAAGAGGTCCAATTCCTAATTTAGGGACTTAACAGTAATAAAGCAATTCAGAGGCATTCCCTCCTCAGTGAAATGTCCAGGGGTCAGTGTTTGCAGCATGTCAACATACCCCTTCCAGGACTGAGCGGTACTAGAGTAAGAGAAGGTCCTTTAGCAGCTCCACACCACCACGCGAACTGCTCTGCTCGATCCCGCACTTTCGAGGGTGTGTGAGCGGTCAGAGGTAAATGGAACTTGCCGTTGGAAGCTTCTGGCAAGCTTCCATAGGTAGATTACCGAACAGAGCCCCACAGTTTTAGACCAAGCCATCCTCTGGACATAAGGGTGAGAAACAGCCTTGGGACCTATAATTAGAGACTGAGTATGTGCCCACAGGCCATGAGGTGCCATGATCCCTGAGCCATCCACTACGAACCTAGGGTTGGCTGATCCGTCACCAAGCCATTATGTCAGGCAGGCACAGGAGCAGTGTGTTAACAGATGACAGTGGTGTGTATAAAATCAGGCTTGAGGAAGCCCTGAGGGCCTGAGTGATTCACCTGAGGAAGCAGCCCGAGGGTCTGTATTCCGGCTACATTATCTTCACCCGCTCAGCTCCTAACTCCGTCTTCCTGTCTAAGCCCTGCTGACAGAGGAAAAGACTTGGGCCTGATGGACCAAGGGTTCGGCATGATTTGCAGGCACCATCCAAAGGTGGACAGCAAAATCTCTACAGCTTTCCTCTGGTCATCCCTGCAAGACAATGGTGAGGAGCAATCCTCCCAGGGTGCCCACCTTCAAGCAGTGCCCTAGGCTGTCCATTTTTCCTGTAAGAACCGAGAAGTCCATACTGATGAATTGGCTGTGATACGCGATTGTTGATATAAATATTACCGGATATTTTTATCTTTGCCCTATCCTATTATCCTCTAGCATAGGATGTGTTCGTAATAGTTAACTTTTTATCACAAGATGTACTGATGCTAATTAATCTCCAGATTTACATTACAAAGGAGTAGGGGAACATCACCCAAGGACTTTGTATCCTGTTCTGGAAAGAGCTGGCATGTTTGCAATAGAAACAGCTTTATCATGTCAGGCAGTATGGTTTAAGGAGATAGTTTTCCTAGGTGACAAGGGGGAGGCAGGCTGTGATGGCTTTGAGGGGCGTCAACGTGGCTAGGCTAAATTACATTCCCCAGAATTCTCTTTCTCCAATGTACCGTCAACCTGGCAAAGGGCCATTATGGGTCCCTTTATGGGGAGGACTGGGAGACAGATGAGCACTATATGCATTTTTGGCAGTGTAGCAGGGTGTAGGGAGGCCTGGGTTTGCAACCAGCTCAAACTGAGAATTTATAGAAGGCACTGACTCTGTGTTTTGGTTTTAAGTCAGACTTCTGTGCAGTAGACTTAGAACTCCTCTGCCTATACAGATCGAGTAAGATTTCAATAGACTGATCATCTATTTCTGTTCTGGAAACATCCTGGTAACTGGCCAACCCCATAAATCTCTGTAAATCAGACTAATCTGAGGACCATTTTGACCCCACTGTTCATTATGGTAACTACACCGACTGTGTCTTTGGCAATTAAGTGCCACCATGTGGCCCCTGACATCCCAGGATCCCGTTACCTCCACTGTGTGTGGTGATCCTAGTTCAATGGCATTGGTCTCCTCTCTAATTTCTGACCTACCAAGAAGAGAGAACATGGAGTTTTTCAAAGAGGCTGAGGCCCCCACCCCCCAACGACTTTTTTGTTGTGTCCTTCCATGGCTGGAAAGCAAGTCTTACAGAATATATATACTGTAACATTACAATCTCCTTAAGCCTTTGGATACCTTCCTGTATGATATAATAAGGCATTTTGACTTCATTTAACATAGGTCACATTTTGGGTCCAGCTGGCTGGTCCAGCTAGCCAACTATTTAGAGCCCTTCCTAACTCTTTCTGCTAAGACACTGAGTCCACAATCCCTGATGAGTCAGCCTGTGTCAACAAAGTGAGCATGATCTACCTTTATATCCCTTCCACCTTCATGATGCATCTGTAATATCCTTTCTCACATACACCCTCTGGCTTTTTGTCTTAGAAGTTTTTCAAATCATTCATTTCTTTTTGGTATATTTCTCCCCTCTTCCTGAGACACAACTAGCACCTCATCTCGTGAGAGTTGCTGTGATTTCAGTCTAGTTGTAGATCTAGACACAAGAAGGGCTGTTGGTTTGTACGTCCCGAGGACGGTCAGGAGTGCCCTGTCAGCAAGTGCGTCCGCTGAGGTCACAGGGGGCTACCTTCCTGTATTACTTGGTGCTCTCCTGAGAAATCAGAGCATCAGGATAAATAAAAACAGCTTTTATAAGGAATTGGCTCACGTGATTATGGAGGCTTGCGAGTCCTAAATCTGCACAGCCGTTGTCCCAGCTTGAGCCCGAGGTCCAGAAGATGCTGTAGCAGCAGGAAGAGCCAATGTCCAGGTCAAGTCTGGAGGCCGGCAGGCTGCTGTAGAAACACAAGGAGGTAATGTCTCAGTCCAAGGGCTCTCAGGCAAGAGAAGGCTCTGACTCCGAGCAAGGTCAGCCTTTTGATCTAGTCAGGCCCTCCCTCGACTGTGGGAGGTCCACCCACAGCAGGAAAGGCAATCTGCTTTACTCGTTCTAGTAATTTAAATCTTAATCTCACCCAAAACCACCCTCACAGAAACACCTAGAATCACGTTCGATCCAATATCCATGAGGCCCATGGCCCAGTCAAGGTGACACCCAGAATGGGCCACTACACGTCCCAGGTAGAGGCAGAAGGGCTACTCCTACTGGCAAAGATGATTCCGTTTTATTAAGGAAGTTTAGATCCTCAGCTTTATCAGAATCTACTGATAAACGTTCACTTAAGTTTTAGGAACTTATTCCTTCACATTAAGAAACCAAAATTTAAAACAGGTGGCTGGGAATTTGCAGATTTATAATTTGCACTGTAAATGAGCCACACCCAGGAGGACCTTCTGATCTGAGTTCTCAGAAGCCCCACAGCTACGGCCGGACAGAGCAGTACAACCACAGAAATACAGATACAGACACGGACGTTTTCAGCTCCTCTTTTCCACTTCCTCCTGGGCAGGAACCAATGCCATCATGCACCTCATTTTGACAAAAATGTTCTCAAATAGCTCACATGTGGGCACCCTGAGCCCCACCTTCCGTGGGTGCTCCGTGCCAGGCGGCCAAAGGCGAGACTTGGAGCAGCTCTTGAGCACGTCATGCCTGGAACATTCAATGTCCTTATTCACCCCTGGCAAGAGGCACATTCGTGGCTTTATTTACTTATTTTTTTTAAGATTTTATTTATTTGACAGAGAGACAGTGAGAGAGGAAACATAAGCAGGGGGAGTGGGAGAGGGAGAAGCAGGCTCGCCACTGAGCAGGGAGCCCGATGCGGGGCTCGATCCCGAGACCCCAGGATCACGACCCGAGCCAAAGCCAGATGCCTAACAACTGAGCCACCCAGGCACCCCCATTTGTGCCTCCAAATACTATCAGAATCGAGAAACAATTCAAGAAAATCAGAACCTATTCAGAGGACTCGTCCTTAAGCTCTGTTCTCCGGGAAACCCTGCTGGTATCAAAAGCTGTGTCTGCACCAACACGACAAGCAAGACCGGCAGGAGGAAACTCCCCATTCCTGCAGACATAGCTACGAACATATCTACACATCTAATACAGACGTGTGTGTGTGTGTGTGTGTATACATACACAGAGTAAGGAACTGAAAGGGCTTATACACTTTTGGGACCTGGTCAGGCAAATCCAGAGTCCATAGGGCAGAGTCAGAAATGGAAGATCACAATAAGGCTGGAATTGCAAGGACCCCAAAGCTGTTGTCTACAGGCAGCTTTTATTTCTTTGTCCAGGGAAGAAGGTCTGCACCCTCTTTAAGACCTTTCAACTGATTAATTCAGGCCCACCCCAGTACTTTCCCTAATGAGTGACTGGGGACTTCATATCTGCTCTATCTCTTTACAGCAACATTTAACCTTTTACTGAAGAACTAGGAGTAAGTGTGTATATGTTGCAAACAGCTGCTATTTCCCTTCCATCTCCCAGCCCCTATGAAAGAATAACTCTTATTCTTTATCCAGAAACAAACTGGAAAGACAGTTCTGGAGAATGCAGTATAGTCTAGCCAAACTGACATACCACAAAGCCGTCACAAAGAGTATGCTCAACTAACTGCCCTTCCACTAAATTTTATCTCTGGGCTATTTAGAGAACATAACCAGGACAAACGAGGACAAACTTAAAAGTTTATTTCCTGACTTGTAATAATTCTTCTCCCGTGCCACAGAAGTACTTTAACGTCCTACACACGTGGTCAGGTCATCTATGGCTGGATAACAAACTATCCCAAATGGAATGGCTTAAGACAACACTCGGGGTGTGAGGGGGGGAATGACTGAGAGGTGGGCTCAGATAAAACGGTCAAACGGAGCGAGCACCTTCACGCGTCTCTCTGGCCTGGCAGGCTCAGGGCGGGCCGACTCCTTCCACGGCGGCTCACAGCTCCCACAGGGCGTGCCCATGGAGGCCAGGCAGAGACGCATGGCTGCTCATTACCAGCTGATCACCACAAGCCCCGGGATGGTATTTCTGGGGCTTTCCATCAAGAAAGTGACTTAGGCCAGTGCAGATTCAAGGCAAGACGAGTTAAGATTCTCAACGAAAGGCATGAATCCTTCACTCTGGGAAATCACTGTGCGAGGGTTAAAATATAGGAAAATAATCCTTGGTACAAGGAGTATGAACTCTTTTAAAAAGACGTCACCTGTGTACTCGATCTTGATCCCCTGTATCAGTAAATGGAATTGTCAGGGAGCTTAATACTTAATACATACATACTTGATATGAGCTGGTGCTTCTCACTTTACTAGCCCCGTGAATCCCCAGGGATCCGTCTGAGGCAGGGCCTGAAATCCTGCATTTCTAGCAAGTTCTCATGTTGATCTGATGCCTTTTCCTGAGAAAACATGATAATCTGTATCATGGGCCAAATGGCTTTTACTGTCAAGGGCTACACAGTAAATATTTTAGGCTTTGGGGCCACGTGTACCATCTGTTACATATTAAAAAACAAAACAAACTGAAGAGCCCTTTGCAACCCCAGATACAGGTCACTGGTTTTCTAACCTGGCCCCAGAGTAGAATCACTTGGGAGGTGTTTAAAAACACTCATACCTAGGGCGCCTCGGTGGCTTAGTTGGTTAGGCATCTGCCTTCAGCTCAGGCCATGATCCCAGAGTCCTGGGAGCGAGTCCCCATGTGGGGCTCTCTGCTCAGCTTCTCTGTCCCTCCCCTGGCTTATTCTGTCTCTCTCTCTCAAATAAATAAATCTTTAAAAAAAAATCCTTATACTTAGGTCCTAATCCTAAACGTTCTGATTTAATTGGTATAGCAATAGGGATTTTCAAAAGTTCCCTAGGTTAAATCTAATAGGTGGGAAAACGTGAGAACTAATTATCTTGATCCCTTTTATTTTACCCCTTGTACATTTTGGTCATTAAATCTTTTCAGTACATCGGAATGACTTACTTAAGAAAGATATTTTTCACTTCAATGCAAAACCTGACTACCTAATTAAAGAACAACAACCAAAAATAAATGTTTTCATCAGCACACCCCTGCTCCCAGTCGGAAGCCTGCCCCCTATGGACGTTATTTGTCCGTAAAATAAAACCAAATTAGATGCTGAATTGAGGGCTGACAGAAAACGCTAAGTGGGTTGCTAGGGGGAAAAGTGCAACATAGAAACCTTGAGGTAAGTACAGTGGCAGATTCCAAGACTATCAAAATGATAAATTACCATAAACCTCACCAATTCAAGATAATGGGGGGAAACCCTAAGAGGCCTCAGCTAGTTGAGTTCTGTGGTAAAGACTAAAGATTTATAATGAGCATGTCAATATATAAATGGCTTAAAAAGCTAGCTTAAAATGCTCTCGTATTTTAAACTCTTGTATTTTTATACTATATATTTTCACTATAAAGGGTTTCCAAAGAAACTTCTATGTTCTTCTTCAGCCCTGTCCAAATTAATATGCACTTAAATACTTTTTAAAGCAGCCTATCGGCACCTTTCTAAGCACGTAACTTTACCTGTAAAACCCTTATTAACTGAATAATCTGAAAATTATTTCAGAATTCAACTCAATCTGAAAAGCCATTTTATATTTGCCATGTTTACCTACTTCAATTATGTGATCTGTAACATATAAGGTAGATGTTCGCAGTTCATATAAATAATTGAAGAAAAATACTAAGCTGGAGGGTAGCCAGCTCATACTCCATTTTTCATTACCTGCTACCTTTCGTCTTTATCTTTTCTTTTTTAAACTTAAATTTTTCCAGTGTTACAAGATTCATTGTTCCTGCACCACACCCAGTGCTCCATGCAATACGTGCCGTCCTCAGTACCCACCACCAGGCTCGTCCGACCCCCCACTCCCTCCCCTCCAAAACCCTCAGTTTGTTGCTCAGAGTCCACAATCTTGCATGCTGCATCCCCTCTCCGATTTACTCCCCAATTCACTTCTCCTTTCCTTCTCCTAATGTCTTCCATGTTATTCCTTATGCTCCACAAGTAAGGGAAACCATATGATAATTGACTTTCTCTGATCCACTTATTTCATATGGAAAACCCAAAAGACTCCACCCCCAAACTACTAGAACTCACACAGCAATTCGCTATTTGGTAGGATAAAAGAATCAATGTACAGAAATCAGTTGCTTTCCTATACACAAACAATGAATATATAAAAAGGGAAATTAGAGAATCAATTCCATTTATTATAGCACCAAGAACCATATCCAAGAACCATAAGATACCTGGGAATAAACCTAACCAAAGACATAAAGGATCTGTACTCGAGGAACTACAGAACACTCATGAAAGACATTGAGGAAGACACCAAGAAATGGAAAAATGTTCCATGCTCATGGATTGGAAAAATAAACATTGTTAAAATGTCTATGCTGCCCAGAGCAATCTATACTTTCAATGCCATCCCGATCAAATTCCACCAGCATTTTTCAAAGTGCTGGAACAAACAATCCTAAAATTTGTATGGAACCAGGAATTGCTAAGGAAATGTTGAAAAAGAAAAACCAAGCTGGGGGCATCACACTGCCTGATCTCAAGCTTTACTACAAAGCGGTGATCACCAAGACAGCATGGTACTAGCACAAAAACAGACACATACAACAGTGGAACAGTATAGTGAGCCCAGATATGGACCCGCAACTCTGTGGTCAAATACTCTTTGACAAAACAGGAAAAATATCCAGTGGAAAAAAGACAGTCTCTTCAATAAATGGTGCTGGGAAAATTGGACAGCTCTATGTAGAAGAATGAAACTTGACCATTCTCTTACACCATACACGCAGATAAACTCAAAATGGATTAAAAAAACCTCAACATGAGGCAAGAATCTATCAAAATCCTAGAGGCGAACATAGGCAGTAACCTCTTCGCCATCAGCCACAGCAACTTCTTGCATCTTTATCCTTTCTGATGCTCCTGTTCTACTTTTTCTCTGTGACTTAGCTCCCTTTGGTTTTAAGCTCCTGGACTGCATTTCCCTCTACTCCTAAGGCTTTCATATAAAGTAGTACATATTCACACGGCAAAACTCAACCGTAATACCTAGATAGAAGGTCGGGTCATTCACTTGTTGACTCAACAAAAACCAAACATGCTCAATCACTAATGAATTAATAAATGCCCACTTGTTCTCTAAACGACGTTCAGCTTTGTCCATGATCTGAACTCCACTTCAACGCCAATCGCACAGCCTGGGAATTTCAGAACCAACTCTTATTACCTAGAAGTCTATATGTTCCTTCTAATTTAAAAGTAGAGTTTGGATATCTACCTGGTATCACGTGAACGCTAAAACTAGTGCTGCCAAGTTTTCCACTCCTCTCTGCTTTCTATTATTAGGGACTGATCCAACATCATCAGTCTGTATATCAGCGTACACATTTTGGCTTTTGAGGGCTAAAAGTCGAAGGAAAGTCAGTCAAAGTTGTATCACCTCTACCAGATAAAGACCCACTTGGGTGAACGATGCCGCCGTCCAGAGCACGGGGTTACTGCCAGTCACTATCCCTAATCCAGACGGTAACCGTGTGTGTCTTTTTCCTTCAACAAACCACGAAGACACACGTACGACCTCCCTGGGGAAAAATGTCTCTTACCTGTAATTACACACATATGCACAGCTTATAGCTGAGAAAAGGCAGGACATTTTGCTTTCATAACTCATCAACTTAAAAACTATCAGCTATGTTTAGGAAAATGATTTTATTAGTGAACTATAAACCCTTCATAAATTTGACCCAATCTCACTTTAACCTATTGCAAGGTGATTTTCTGGACGTAGTTCATTGATGAATTCAGCAAAATTCCCTCCTTTCTTTCTCGTGAAAAGAAAAAATGTCTTAACTGGACAGAAAGTAATAAGTAGACAAACTGCATTTAAAAAAAAAAAAACATGGTCTAGTTCATTAAGATGAAAACTTCATGGAGTGCTTGGGTGGCTCAGTCAGTTAAACATCTGACTCTTGATTTCAGCTCAGGTCATGATGTCAGGTCCTGGTATTGAGCCCTGTGTCGGGCTCCCTGCTCAGCAGAGTCTGCTTCCCTCCCTCTCCTTCTCCCTCTAACTCTTCCCCCACCCCCGCTCTCTCTGTCACTGAATAAATAAATCTTTTTAGAAACAAAGATGAGGGGTGCCTGGGTGGCTCAGTCATTAAGCCTCTGCCTTCAGCTCAGGTCATGATTCCAGGGTCCTGGGATCGAGCCCTGCATCGGGCTCCCTGCTCAGCGGGGAGCCTGCCTCTCCCTCTCCTACTCTCTGCTTATGTTCCCTCTCTCACTGTGTCTCTGCCAAATAAATAAATAAAAATCTTAAAAAACAAGAAATAAAATAAGAATAAAAAATAAAAAGATGATAAACTCAGGTCCTCTAATAATAAAGTATTTGATATCCAATCTCATTGCTGTATCTTATGACTTTATCATCAAATTTTCTAGAAAAGTAAATATTAATGATCACAGTTATATACATTCATCTATTTTTCATATTCTGATTCAAGTCAGATTCATAAAAGTGAAATTAGAGTGGTCTTAAAGCAACAGTGGAAGGAAAAGGACATATGTAGTACATTCAGACAGAAAAAATAAGCAAAGACCAAGAGGAAGAAAGGTCAGGTATCAGTAAATACTGTGAAAAGGTGAGCATGGAACTCAATCTGGAAACACAGTGCAATGCATGTATTTAAATCGCAAACAACATGTTTACAAATGTGCACATATTCTTTTCAGCATAACACACTGAAAAGTCAAAAGTTACATGACTTGATAAGAATCAAATGCAGTGGCACCTGGGTGGCTCAGTAGGTTAAACCTCTGCCTTCGGCTCAGGTCATGGTCTCAGGGTCCTGGGATCGAGCCCCGCATCGGGCTCTCTGCTCAGCGGGGAGCCTGCTTCCCCCTCTCTCTCTGCCTGTCTCTCTGCCTACTTGTGATCTCTCTGTCAAATAAATAAAATCTTAAAAAAAAAAAAAATCAAGAAAGAAAGAAAGAAAATCTTAAAAAAAAAAAAGAATCAAATGCAAAGAACTTTTAGAATGCTATACCTAGAATTAATATTAATTCTAGAATAAAACAAAATAGTCAAAATCATATAATATGCTTAACAATGCTAAAATGTTGTCAGATCTATTTGGTCCTTGACAACAAGCCACATGACCTAGAGTATTTAAATCAGAATTGGTACTTTTACAGACATTATTAGTAATGAGAAAAATTCTTTTTTCTTTATTTGTCAGAGAGAGCGGCAGGAGCAGTAGGCAGAGGTGGAAGCAGGCTCCCTGCTGAGCAAGGAGTCCATTGCGGGTCTTGATCCCAGGACCCTGAGATCATGACCTGAGCCAAAGGCAGACACTTATCAGACTGAGCCACTCAGGTGTCCCATTAATGAGAAAAATTCTTAAGCCTTATTTTCTGGTAGTTCAAGGTTGGTGCAAGTGTTCTTTTATTTCCTGAGAATTATGGCAAGTCTCTCCTTCTATGACAGGTACTACAATTACTGCCAATGGTCTATCTGAATCTTCTTCAAAGGCTTTAAGTACATGGGACCCCTGGGTGGCTCACAGGCATCTGTGCTGTCTGCCACACCCCCTGCCCGTGCTCATTCTCGATTTCTGTCTCTCTCTCTCTCCTCCCATATAAATGTATTCTTAGAAATTACCTTGAGTTTTATCTTTATGCCCTTTATCATTATTAGTATTTCCTTCAGGCATAGCCTTATGCCTTGGCAAACAGAACTCAGTCTTTGTCTGTACATCGTTTTTTTTTTTTTTTTAAAGATTTTATTTATTTATTTGACAGAGAGAGCAAGAGAGCACAAGCAGGGGGAGCAGCGGAGGGAGAAGGACAAGCAGGATCCCTGCTCAGCAGAGACTCGATTCCAGGCCTCTGGGACCTGAGCTAAGGCAGATGCTTAACCATCTGAGCCACCGAGGCGCCCTGTCTGTTCGTCTTTTATTCTGTTTCCTCAAACATAAAAAATTAGAGTGCCAAATATCATTTATCCAATGTCCAGAGTTCACCAAAAAAGCATTCAAAAACAAAACTTCCAATAAAACTCTACTATCACCCGTTAGTGATGGTGATTTTTGTTGTTGTTAGTGACGATATTTACTCGATGGCCTGAAAGGTGCTATTTTCTTTCTTGCAACTTTTTTCCAGATTCAAAATGATTCATGACTATTGCAGGAAGCACTTGTTGAGTTTCTGTGTCTGACATTCAAGGACAACTTTTAAGAATAATATAACCAGGGTGCCTGGGGGGCCCAGTGGGTTAAGCCTCTGCTGTCAGCTCTGGTCATGATCTCAGGGTCCTGGGATCGAGCCCCGCATCGGGCTCTCTGCTCGGCAGGGAGCCTGCTTCCCCCTCTGCCTCTGCCTGCCTCTCTGCCTACTTGTGATCTCTGTCAAATAAATAAATAAATAAATAAATCTTTAAAAAAAAAAAAAAAGAATACTATAACCATCCTTCCCTTGAAACATCAAAACATATTTCAACTCTCTGATCGAGAAATACGAAAAAAAGAAAAATATAATATATATTTTAGAGTAGGCACTGACATGCAATTTCATTCAAAGAAGACATATGTTTCCGTATGGGTCAACTAACCTGTTCGACTCCTGTCCTCCTATCTCGATTTACACATGGCAACCTTGCCAGCAGCTGCAGAGCACACAAAGCGCGGTTACGACGGCCAGCCTTCCCGGTACCGGGACGCAGAATGATAGATGACAGCGACTAGACTCTCGTGTCTCTCCGCTGCCACTACCTCAGCGCGACGCTCCCACTGAGCCACGGGATGGCTCTTTCTAGTAAAAATGCACTGTGGAGATGTGCCCCTGGACTCCCATTTCCTCAAGGGGAGCCCAGGGGGCATCCTGTGCAGATTCTAAGTGCCTTTCATGAGAAGCGCCTTAAATTTTCTCCCTTTGAAGCTTTATGCAAAGCCATAATGGACTAAAACATTCTGACTCAAGTTTTATACCGGCTTAATAGCTATGGTTTTCTCTGCACTGTGTCATCTTTCCAAGGCACTTGTCTTTGTAATATTTTCCAGAAAATCTGACTGTATATACAGCAGCTATACTTGGTAGTTCAGCTACCAGTGCTCAATAGTTTGAAGACCAAGAAACTGGTATAGAAACTTTTTGTGTCTTTAAAACCACGTGCTCCATAAAAGCAGATACTTGGAAAAACCGTATTTCTAAAAGTGTGTGTATCGACAACAGTTTTATCATTTAATAAAAAGGAGAATATTGCAATCAAAATAAATAAAGAGACACGGCAACCTTGACCTTGTCATTCTTGTCCCTACTGCCTACCAGCTTTAGGAAGAGGCTACCAGAATCCTGAGACTACACAAGGAGAACGGTCGGGCGATCTGTTCAGACTGAACATCATCTGAATTCTCTTACACGGCTCTCTGCCTTGGGACTCCACACCCGGCACTTTTCCTTCTTTTTTTTTTCACCCCTTGTGTGTGTGTGTGTGTGTGTGTGTGTGTGTGTGCTCTTCATATATGCACATCTCTTTTGTTTTTGTTTTTTAAATTAACATGCAATGTATTATTTGTTTCGGGACTACAGATCTGTGAATCGTCAGGCTTACACAATTCCCAGCGCTCACCACAGCACACACCCTCCCCAATGTCCATCCCCCAGCCGCCCCATCCCTCCCACACCCCCCGCCCCGTCCCCCCAGCAACCCTCAGTTTGTCTCCTGAGATTACAACCCGGGCTTTTAACCAGCTTCCTGCCACTACCCTAACACGGCTCTCGACTTGCATATTCCAGAACCCACTGGGCTAAACCTAATAATCCTCACAGATTTTAGTGGCCCAATTTTTATTGTACATAATTAAAAATGACATTAAAGTGAACATACATTAAAATTATGAACATTAAATGTGTCCTTTTAACTCCTCACTGAATGTGAAGCTTAGAGGTTCACTATTGTCTTTTACTTTATAGTTCTTCGGACACCTCTGGCTATGTTTGCCAAGCACTTACAGAACCATATTAATAAGCATAATATTAATCTATACCTTAAAATCTGATACCAGGAAAAGGAGCAACAATGAAATCAGACCCGCACTTGATAAAATAAGTAAATTCATGAATTACAAAATTACAGCGGAAAACATTTATTTAAGCCACCAAGGGTCTGAAACGTTCAAGAGAAAACTCACGTGTGGCTGTGGGCATGTGCGTGAAGGCACGTGTTAACACAAAACGAGGAATTCATTTAAAATATTTTCAAAGGAAATCAATCTCACTTTTGCAATGTACTCTTTAACGGGAAGAAGATAAACATTTCTGCCTCCCTAAGAACTGTCCTTGAACTTTGACAGTGTCTCTTACGATTTGGTGTCCCGGTGCTGCATCTGGATCCAACCCGAATTCTATTCCATCCACTTGATGGAAAAATCTATGCTTGGGTAATTCTACAAAATATAGACCAGTGAGAGGCAAGATCAGGTATTAAAATTTAAATGAGCGCATTTTATCTTGCTACACTGAAAAAGTAAAACTGCTTTCCTTCCTATCACCAGATGAACTCTGTGTGGGGGGAAAAAGGAAAATAAACAATATTTTAGAAGCTCCTCTGCAGGGCCTCGAACTTGCCCACCAGCTGTGGCCCTGGAAAGGAGGACTCGGCCTCAGAGCATAGAGCAGCACGGCCAGGAAAGCAGGGTCTGAGGGCAGGGCTGGGGAGCTACGCCTCCACTCCCGGCTCACCCTTCCGCTGTATATCTGAAGCACAGAGATTTCTCCAGAAAATATATAAGCATTTATCACCACTAACCGTAAACCGTACATGAGAATAAAGCATATGCTACACAAATACACAATGAGATGGGAATTTATCATCAGGCTTAACTTCTGCTCCTATCTACCCATGTTTTAAGGAACATCTGTTATGTTCCCTCTTCCCAATTTACAAAGCCGGAGTCCCAAATAGGTGATTTATGTTGGTGTTTCAACTCTGTGTAGTACGAATGCTCAGTGTGCTCTAACGGTCACCAGTATACATTATCTCCAATACCGGTACATCTCGCACTTGCAAGGGGCAGCATAAGAGGAGGAGTAAATCCCTTTCATTTCCTCTCTACTTCCTAACCTCTTTATTTTATTATATCTACTTCCAAAAGCCTAAAATCTTCTTGGTTCCTATGTTAAGTAGTGTCCCTGATGCCCAACTCACCATTAAACATGCCATATATTTTCATGTATCTACTTAGATTGCAATCCTTACCTTTTCCATCCTTCCCAGACCCTGCCTTAGTAAGTAGGTAATTAGGTAGGTAAGTAGGTAGACAGACTGACAATGATTCTTTCTTTTTTTAGGAGACGAGCTTTTCTGAGAGGTGAGAAGAACGTTAAGGATTAAATAAATTACTCTTTGCTTTCTTGATGTGTTATCGGGTTCTATCTGCCTGCTTCATATTAAAACACAGTAAGGGTAGCATCTACTTAAAAACAAGCACTCCATCCAAGAATTTTTTCACTATTCATTAGTCTACTGCTCTGACTTAGCAACGATTCATTCCCTGTTAAATAAAAGATGATCACCTGGTTACTGGTTCCCTTTCTATGTGCAACTATATATATATAGTTGTGCACATATATATATATGTATGAACATAGGAGGCATTATACTAAGGGAAATAAGCTAGAGAAATACTGCATGGGATCATTTATATGTACAACCTAAAAAAAATAATAGAAAAGCACTAAATTCAGGAAAAGAGAATGCAATCGTGGTTGCCAGGGGCGGGGTGTGGGGAAAAGAGGGAGCTGTTGGTCAGAGAGAGAAAATGTCTGCACACTACACAGTTGACATAGGATTCATATTTACAATGTATGAGGAACTCTCAAAACTCAACAGTAAAGAAATGAACAAGTCAATTAGAAAACCCCAACCCCCAAAAACCCATGAAGACATGTTTCAACAAAGAAGATAAATAGGTAGTAAACACTTCAAATGTTTTCAACACAACTATCAATTAGAGAAATGAAAACTACAATATTACTCCATATTTATTAGAACAGATAAAATTAAAAATGATAATACCGGATGTTGGTGAGCAAGCAGAGAAACTGAGATCTCTCATACACTTTTGGTGTACAATCTGAGCCGAAACCAAGAGTCAGATGCCTAAGTGGCTGAGCCTCTCAGGTGCCCCAGTGACAAACTAATTCTATGTCTCAAACGGGGTGGTGGTTCCTCAAATTTATATAGTGCAATAAAACGGCACAGAATCAGACCCACATACTGTATCACCGTCAAATTTCTGGTTTTGACCATGTGCTATAATTATGTAAGATTTAACCTCAGGGGAAACTAAGGAAAAAGGCATAAAGGACCACTATACTATTTTTGCAACTTCCTATGAAGCTATTATACGTAAATATTTTTAAAAAGAAAGTCTGAAAAAAATGACCATTTTCATTGGAGATGTTATGTAGAGTCTTACTTTCTCCTTTAATATTTTTTCTGTATTTCAAAAACATTTTCAAAGATAAGACAAAAAGAAAAACTACCACCTAAATTGCATATTTCAATTCAAATCAATCGATAGTTGTTCTTCATAAGGGGTTCTCGATGAGGAGACGTGAGAACGCCTGTATTTGTGAGCTCGGGCTGCCGTAACGAAATACCATAAACTGAGTGGCTTAAGCAACAGGAATTTATTCTCTCTCAGTTCTGAAGACTGCAAGGCCAAGTATCCGTCCATAGTATCGGTTCCATAGTATCGGTTCCCTCTGAGTGCAGTGATGGAGAATAAGTCCCTGTGTTCCATGCCTCTCTCCTAGCTCTTCACACGATGCTCTCTTCATGTGCATGTCTGGGTCCTTTCTATAACGACACAGTCATTCTAGATGACAGGCCTACCTTACTCCAGTATAACCTCGGCAACAACCCTATTTCTACATAAGATCGCATTCTGATTCTGGCCATTAAGACTTCAACGTGAACTTTGGCAGAGTAATACAATTCAACCTGTAACAGTGCCTTATCTGAGGTTCAAAGCGAAAAATCAGAAGGAAAAATATATATATGTGTATATGTGTATGTGTATGTGTGTGTGTGTGTGTGTGTGTGTGTGTGTGTGTGTATGTGTGAGCAAATGTAATGTATTTGGCCCACGTGGTATAGCCCGGGCTTTTCGCTTTGACATTTTAAACGGAGACCGACCATTAAGAGAACTTCCTAGCTGAAGAAATTGCATCAGCAAGTTTCATGGCATTACAGAAGAATATATGCCCTTTTTTCTCCTTCCTTCTTGCCACAAGTATCTGAGAACACCTAATGTGTCTACCCAGTGTTATTCCAGGAGCTGAAAATAGAAAAAAAATAAAAATCTTTGCCCTCGGGTGCCCGGGTGGCTCAGTTGGTTAAGCGACTGCCTGCAGCTCAGGTCATGATCTTGGAGTCCTGGGATCGAGTCCTGCATCAGGCTCCCAGCTCCATGGGGAGTCTGCTTCTCCCTCTGACCTTCTCCCCTCTCATGTTCTCTCTCTCTCTAATAAATAAATAAAATCTTTAAAAAAAAAAAAACCAAAACTTAAAAAAAAAAAAATCTTGCCCTTGGAGTTTCCACAACAGTGGAGGAGATAAACAATAAAATAAATACATTCAACATACTACATGTCGGACAGAGATAAATGCTAGGGAGGAGGAAGGGGGTATGACATGTTAGAGTTCTGTTTTGTACAGGGACCAAAGAAGGGCTCCCTGAAAAGGTAACTTCTGAGTAAACACTTGAAGAAAGTGAGAGAGCAACCTTCTAAATATCTAGAGAAAAGTACGCTAAGCAGAAATACAGCAAGTGCAAATGCCCTGAGGTAAAAGGAATTTCTTATTCAAGGAATCACACTGACAAAAAGTCGCTGGAACAAAATAATCAGTCAGGAAGAGAGTAGTAAAAGATGGTGTCAGCAAGTGAAGAGAGAACAAAATATGAAAGGATTTTGGCATTTACTCTGAATGAGCTGGGAAAGCACTGGAGACTGAGGCAGAGAAATGATATGATCTAACTTATGTCACAAGAAGACTGAGCATAGATTACACCTTCGACACCTTTACGATCCCGAGGAACTAGGTCTGTTTGCTCGATAGTTGACAACCTCTAGTCCGACCAGTACCACTACATCCAAGTCCCTCCAAGTTTGAAACAGGTTGACGACTCTTCCTCAGGCTAGTGCTACACAATCCTATAAAATGAAAGCCTTCAAGGTAGAACACGTCAGCATATCCAGTTCAAGAGTTCTACACGACTGTCCACTGTTTTTTTTTTTTGTTCACCCTGTTCCTCTTTCAGGGTCTCTTGTCTCCACGGCAGGCCATAGGATTTACCCAACAGTCTCTCCTCTTCAACTCAATCGTCTCTCTTGCAGTCAGCACGGCACAGACTTGCCTGCACATGTGCAAATTCCTTCCTCAGATGGTAATTTTAGTCTACTTATAAACAGAATGGGACATGGGGACATTATTTTTCAAGAAAAGTAGTCGACTGAGAAGGAAACAGCACAGTATCTAATCCAGGAAATGCCATGAATGTCAGTCCATAGAAGTGTAAAGTAAGTTCGAGACTAGTAACAAATTCTGCAGAACAATGGAATCCAGAACTAAGAGACTGATTTAATTGGCTCTGAAATATCGTCTTTCTCCCCTCAAAGCAATTTAAAGGTATCTGACACTATCTCTGCATCCAAACCTAATCAGATTTCTGACATCATCTCTACATACAAATCAAATCAAATTTTAATGGGTGCTGCTTATGCCTGAGAAATATCTCCCACACATATCCTTTCCAGCACCTCGACAGCTTATTTTCCACACTGTCGCTGCCACTAGTTATTTTTCTAAAATATAAATCAGACGTGGCTCCCCTGCTTAAAATTTATATGACAGTTCCCCTGAACCCGCTGTGAAAGGTCTCAAATATTAAGGACACATGTTCCCAAGGCTGGCCCTACCTTGCCTGTCAAAACTCATATCATTTTCTCACACACAGTGTTTACTCCTCATCTTCCGTGTCCGAAGAACCCTTTCTTCTAACTCCTCACGTGTCTTACGACTGCGTGCCTCACTCCCCCTGGTGAGAAAAACCACAAACAGCAACAACCAAACATTGATTCACTCCCAAGGGAAATATATAGCCCAAAACACACACCCAAGAGAAATGCATGCCACAACATGAATGTATCCTGAACATACTCCTTGCTCAGAGGGTCTGCTTCTCCCTCTTCCCCTCACCCCTGCTTGTGTGCACTCTTCTCTCTCAAATAATTAAAATCTTTAAAAACTTTCTTTTAATTAAAAAAGAAAGAAAGAAACGTATACACAAACGTCCCATCTACAACTGGGTATTGGGGGGGGTGGCTGTTTCTTTCACTTTTTTTTAAGATTTATTTGAAAGACTGAGAGAGAGAGTGCACAAGTAGGGGGGGCAGAGGGAGAGGGAGAGGGAGACTCAAGCCGAGTCTGTGCTGGGCACCAAGCCCAACATGGCGCTCGATCGCTCGATCCTGAGATCACAACCTGAGCTGAAACTAAGAGTCAGACTCTCAACCAACTGCACCAGCCACACGTCCCATCCAACAGGGTATTTGTAAACCCTACTTTCGGCTGCCACAGGCAGCTGTGCACCTGTTATTCTCACAAGTGAGACAGGGTCTTGTATGGGAATGAGAGCCACAAGATCACACAAAGTGAAACCCCTTGCTGGATGTATTTGTATTATCAGAGTGTCTACAGTCATTTCAGAGGGAAAAATACATGTTGATTGAATTTTTCCATTGCGTCACCTTTATAACTCAATATTGTGTTCAAAACTTCAGAATTTGGGATCACACTCACAACAATTTTCTCCTGCATGTTTCTCCATTCCTTATCCCAGGTTTCAATTCCTGTCTTCACATTTACTTTTATCTTAAGCTATAGCTGTATCTAGAATATTCATTTTTTGAAGACCACTTTCACGTTAGCCAATATTTTCTCTTCCTTACAGATGGCTCTCCCATGCTTTCCGACATGATCATGCCTAAGGCATCTCAAGGCAAACATCTTCCATTTCTGAGGCTCTCCACGGGGCTACCCCAAAGAGGTGCTATGAGGGTTTACTAAATCTCATCCTTAGGAAATGTTTCCACAAACTCACATATATTATTCATGTGGAGGATTAAGATCACTTGTATTATCAGCAAAAATGCCCTTATAAGAGGTTGGACTGTTAAATGACAATACATTCTCAACTTTTGAAACAATTAACAGGCACGTGGTCACTGTAACAGTGTCTGAAGCCCCAGATTATGGCATATGAACAAGGTAGGTTTCAAAAAAAGGGTTACTCTTCTTTTGCTTATAAAGATTCTCAATATCTTATAACCCATGACAAAAACGGTTAGGTTAGAGAGCAGTTTCTTCCCCACTCACCCTACAAGATTCCTTTTACCACATCCCCTTACTGCACAGGTAAGAAGGGAAAATTAATAAAAGGGCAAGAACCTGAGTGAAAGATTTCAGTGCACCATTTCTAATATAATCAAGGCCTGAATGGACACTGAGTTTAAAGTAGATAAAAGAGGCACCTGGGTGGCTCAGTGGGTTAAAGACTCTGCCTTTGGCTCAGGTCACGATATCAGGGTCCTGGGATCGAGCCCCGCATTGGGTTCTCTGCTCAGCAGGGGGCCTGCTTCCCCCTCTCTCTCTGCCTGCCTCTCTGCCTACTTGTGATCTCTCTCTCTGTGTCAAATAAATAAATAAAATCTTTGAAAAAAAAAAAAGTAGATAAAAGACTGCTTCCATATCGTTGCTATTATAAATAATGCTTGGCTATTATAAATAAATCATAAATAATTTATATTATACATAATTATAATTAATTATAAATTTTAAATAAATGATAATTAGTGGCTATTATGGATAATACTAAAAAATAGTAAACATTAGGTACATATATCTTTTCAAATTAGTTATCCTTCTTTTTTGAGGGCAAATAGTAGTGGAAATACTGGATTTTATGGTATTTCTATTTCTAATTTTTTTGAAACAACAAAAATGTCCACCAACAGATAAATATATACATATGCAATGCAATATTACTGAGCCATAAAAAAGAAAGAGGTCTTAACTGACAGAATGGGAGAAGATATTTGCAAATGACATATCAGATAAAGGTCTAGTATCCAAAATCTATAAAGAACTTCTCAAACTCAACACCCAAAGAACAAATAATCCAATCAAGAAATGGGCAGAAGATATGAACAGACA
>CM053607.1:90773639-90796080 GCA_028646535.1 Procyon lotor | reverse complement strand
GAAGCTTTTTAACGTCTGACAGAAATAGGGACAGAATTGAGGCCAGGAGAGTGTCTCTTAACTCCCAGGCATAGAGGATTGGGGGTTTTTCCCGCACAAAGGAATCGGGGTGTACGAGGGCCCGTTTGGGGCAGTACAAGATGGAGGTTTCAGCCTCAGCCTAGGATGGGTTCCAGCCCCTCCCGTCTGGCTCGTTCTGTCCTCTCTCCATTTCTCTGGCGGTTGGAAGGACTTATCTGATGTCTCTGTTCCGGCAGCCTGGCAGAAGGACAGTGTGTCTGACTTCCAGTTTGGCAGTAAATACAGCTGCAGTACCTCTGGCTTTTTCAAAACTGCCAGTGCCCGGTCCGTCCCCACCTCTCCGAGTTGTTGCACAACGATGGGTAAAATGAGGCCACCGCTCCCTTTACGGTAACTCTCATATCCTTAGAGCCGAATAGCAAGTCACCTTTCAGGCTTTTTCCTTTCAGACAAAAAATAATTCCGGTGCTTCACCTTTTCCTCAAAGAGACGTGCATTCATTTTTGTTATTTCCAGATAATTGGAACTAACTCTATAGTAAGGTCTCTAATAAGCTGATTAAAGCGAAAGCAACTTTATTAGACCTTTGTGGGATAGCCCTCAAACCCACTGAGTCTCTATTACTTTTTAAAACTAAATGCTGTAAGTAATCTATGTTGACTCTATGGTCCAAACGACAGATAGAAGATGATTCTCACCTTCCATGACAAGATTAGTTAAGAACAAAGGTGTAACAGGGGGCGCCTGGGTGGCTCAGTCGTTAAGCCTCTGCCTTCGGCTCAGGTCGTGATCCCAGGGTCCTGAGATCCAGCTCTACATCAGGCTCGCTGCTCAGCAAGGAGTCTGCTTCTCCCTCTCCCACTCCCCCTGCTTGTGTTCCCTCTCTCGCTGTGTGTCTCTCTCTGTCAAATACATAAATAAAATCCTAAAAAAGAACAAAGGTATAACTAGGCTTTTACGTCAGGCCTAAAAAGAGAGAAAACAAATAAGATAGGTAAAGGTTGATTTATTTAGAACTTTCAGAAGGAGAAGATAATAATAAACCTTATTATTTATCAGTGTTTTTGTGTGCATTAAATTGAGCTACTAACTCCCTCCTTTTTATAAATAAAATTGTTCTTGTTACTCTGTAGTCATAATTGCAATGCACATTATCAAACTTTTTAGGTGAGGAGACTGAAAGTACTGTGCAACAGGAGGAAGTACCTAAATTTGGCACAGTCCAGGGATGTATTGAGGAATAAGAAACCAGTATTGAGTCATTGATAGATAATTCTTCATTATAACATTGAAGACCACAGATCACTTGAATTTTATATAATACCTTTTTTTAAATTTTTTTAAAGATTTTATTTATTTGACAGAGGGAGATCACAAGTAGGCAGTGAGGCAGGCAGAGGGGGGGGGGGAAGCAGGCTCCCTGCTGAGCAGAGAGCCCGATGCCGGGCTCAATCCCAGGACCCCGAGATCATGACCTGAGCCAAAGGCAGAGGCTTTAACCCACTGAGCCACCCAGGCGCCTCTGAGTTTTATATAATAAACTCAGATCATCATCAGCAAAACTTTCTCTAGTGTCTGGTGTTTTCAGGGCACTGGGCTATGCAATTGGGAGTCTAAGTAATTAGATGATGACATTATGTCCACCCTCAGAGCCATCGCAACAGATAGCAGGCTAAGAAGGCCAGTGCTAAATGCCGTAACTCATGCCTGACCGAGGCATTCTGGGAAGTTAGTAGTATGGACATAGAAGGAAGGGGAGAAGAAAATCTGGACAGGACTGAAGCAAGGAGAACTGATCCTTGGTGGGGAACTAACCGGCCATTATGTTGTGTGCAAAGGGAAAGGACAAAGTTGGCATGATTCCTACAAGCACAAAAATTCATGGAGATCTCGTTTAGTGGAGATTTTTTGGTGGTGGTTGTACCTACTGTGTGCTAGTTGCTGGCGACCCAAAGACAAGGTAAATTCCTGCTGAAGAGGAACTTAGGGTAACAGAAGTAGAAATGGTGATCAGTGTCTAGAGTGGCAGGGTCATCTGGGAGAGGAGCGTGGTGGGAGCACCTCTCCCAGAAGACAGGGCGATAGGAAAGCAGGCTAACAAGAGGGTTACAGGGAATGGCTACAATACAGAACTGAATCCCATTTTCCAGAAGGAATTGGAGAGGTGAAGAAGAATTAAGAAATGTAAAACAGGAGCTTGGTACTACAGACCATGCCAACACTCTTGGGGACAGAGAAAACTTGCAATTCAGTGACCACATTGGTATAGAAACTCACCCACAGCAGGCATCTGGCCTTTGCCAACGAGACTGACTTTAGATCTGAAGATTGTGATGCATGACCTGTCTTCGGAGTGTTTGGGGAGCTGGGGGAAAGGCCGAGTCGGCTTGGGACATGCAGAGCGATTTACCTGACTTCAGAAAGGTGGCCTCACATACTGTTACTAAATGAGTAGTGGGCCAGATTTCCCATAGAGGAGGGAGCCAGCACATTGCTTAAGTTGTAAAGAAAGTTTTCAGGAAGAAATGAAATTGGAGGTGGGTTTTAAAAGAGGGCCTAGAGGAGGAGAAAACAATGATGAAAGCTTTCAAAGCAGGGGACTCGGTATGAGCAAAAACATAAGAAGAAGGTTCTGATGTCCGTAGTATGTGCAGGGAATGGTAAATACATCCGTTTAGCTGGATCAGAGGGTCTGTATAAGCAAATGATAATCAAGTAGATTGGAAAAGTGGACGGGAGCCAGATGACAGCAGATATTGAAATATCAGGCCAAGCGTTTTGGACTGTATCCTATAAACACTAGAGAAAATTGATTTTATTATTATTTTTTACTTTGGGAGTTGAAGTCCAGCAATATTTTGTGACTATTAATCTGTTATCAATATACAGAATGGAGAAGGTAGAGTTTAGAATGAGAAAGACTAATGCCATAAGGTATTGGAAGCTGGAATTTAAAAGCAGCGGTGGGGAAGGAAAGGGCATCTGGGAGGGATGTTACCTAGGAACACCGGCAGAGATGGGGAAGGGTGGTATGGAGAATGTCTCCAGTGTTTTCCATTTAGGAGGCCGAATCATGATACAGCCATTGGCTGAAGTAGGAAAGTGCAGAGGAGAACCTAGTTTGGTGGGGAAATAATTAGACTGCGTCGTCTTGGGTTAGGTTGTGGTGGTGATAAGACTTCTTAGAGAAGAAGCCTTGCACGTCATTATAAATGACACGTCTGAAATTCAGTAAAGTGATGAGGGCTCTGGATGGATGTCTGAGAATTCCTCTGGTAGAAGTGGAAGTTTAGGGTCTGAGAATAAATAATTTTTTGAGAGAAAGCGTAGAACAACGACTGTCCACCCAGGCCGTCTATCAAAGTCACTGGTACAGGGCCAGTTGTCGTTTCTGTCAACCCCCATCTTCTGCTAGCAGAAGACTTCTTTGCCCTTTAGGAGCTACCTCTCTCCCTCTTATGATTTGGTGATGGAGGGATACAGTTATGGGGTCCCGCTTCTCCACCGTAAAGGAGGGTCACAACTGAATCTGGACAGTCAAAGCATCCATGTCCCAGATGTAGTGATTAGTCCAAAGGTAGAGACAAGACTCTACCAAATCCTTTTAGGATTTGGCCTAGATATTAAGGTAAAGAGGGCCAACTCTTGCCTCTGTAACCACTCACTGTGTAGATAATGGAAGCCATGAAGCTTTCTGTAGTCCTCTTTACTACCATGTAAAGAGAACCTACCTGATAATGCAGTCACCCCAGAGGGAGACAGAGACAGAGCCTTAGTGGTACCATTAGAATCCTGAGAACCAGACATTACTGAATATAGTTTCACATCCCAACTGCAATCCACCACTTTATTCAGAGGCCACCATACCCCATGGTGAGAGGGAGGGACCCTGCCAAAGGCTGCCTAACAGTAGTTGGCTAAGTTATCTTGTTTATTTGGCTGTTTAAGTCTTTGTGATGACGGAACAGTTCTGTATCTTGATCGCAGTGGTAGTTTTGCGCAACTGGGTAAAATGACCTAGATCGCTACACCCAAGTACTAATGTTGGCTTTCTAGTTTTGATAGTGTCCTATGGTTATGTAAGATGTAATTATTGGGGGAAACTGAGTGAAGATATTATCTTTTAAATTGCCTACAAATCTGTGATTCTTCCTGTAATATCTTTTTAACTTCCTATATATAATTATCCTAAAACAAAAATCGTTAAAAATTGCCATTTGTAAGAGACACATTTAAATGTAAGGATGCAGAAAGATAGAAAGTTAAGGCAAAAAATACATTCCATGCAAGTAATAACCAACTTTAAGTTAAGAGATGTATTAATATTAAAAAAATATACTTTAAGAGGCACTGGGGAGCCTGGGTGGCTCAGTCGGTTAAGTCTCTGACTCTTGATTTGGGCTTAGGTCATGATCTTAGGGTCCCAAGACCAAGCCCTGAGTCAACTCCCTGCTCAGTGGGGAATCTGCTTGAAATTCTCTCCCACTCTCTCTGTCCCTCCCCTCAATCAATAAGCCTTAAAAAAAAAATAAAATAAGAGGCATTAGTGTGAGATAATCACTCTGTGGTGGTAAAAACTTTACTAGGAAGCTATCTGATAAGATAACCTCAAAACATAGAAAGCAAAGATTAACTTAATTAAAAGGAGAAATAGAGGCGCCTGGGTGGCTCAGTCGTTAAGCGTCTGCCTTCGGCTCAGGTCGTGATTCCAGAGTCCTGGGATCGAGCCCCGCATCTGGCTCTTTGCTCAGCAGGGAGCCTGCTTCTCCCGCTACCATTCCCTCTGCTTGTATTCCCTCTCCAACTGTGTTTCTCTCTGTCGAATAAATAAAATCTTTAAAAAAAAAAAAAAATTAAAAGGAGAAATAGACAAGCCCGCTATTGTAGTGGAAGATTGTAACATACCTTTCTCAGTAGGTAATAGATCAATCCATTTAAAAAAATCAGTAATAATGTACATGTATAGCACAATAAATTGATATATGCCCAGGATTGTTACTTCCTTTCAGAGGGGTTGGGAAACGTTAGAATATCATACATAGACATATAAAAAAAAAATACATGGAAGAAAGAAAAGGAAGTAGAAGAAGGAAAAGCCACAAGTGGTTCAGGAATCTGAAATAAAAATCTAGGCGATGATGGGTTTATTCATTCACTTATTTAAAGGGTATCAGAAAGTCCTCACCACATGTCTAGCTTTGTGCACATTGTAGGAGCTCTAAAGAGCACTGATTATATGAAGAGGAAAACTTCTAGATGCTGCCATCTAACCTTTACAAGACCGTGGCAGTAAAAGAGAGCCGGCAAAGGATTAAGTACAAGCCAGTTGTGAATTCTTCACAGTATTGGGAGGAAGAGAGTCTAAAAAAGGTAGAGAGAAAACGTCAAGGCTGGCTGAGCCAGCCCAACCCTTTTAAATATTCCATTCACATGGCAGTATGAGTGATGGTACAATGTCCACATCTGGACATTGTTTATTTTTTTAAAATATTCCACATTTTGGTACATTGTCCACATCTGGACAAAAAAAATGTTTATTTTTATAACCGGGTCCATAATGATCACTAGCAAGTGGAAGTGGCCAATGGAATGTCCCTATGTCTTGCCCAATGGTAACAGCCTTTTTTTGAGGATGGCATGAAGAGTGTGTGTGTGTGTGTGTGTGTGTGTGTCTGTCTGTCTGTCTTTGGGAGAAAGAAATGGAGAAGAGCATTCAGTTTCTTCTCTCTAGAGGCCCACATTCCTCTGCTTAAAAATTTTTTAAAAAATTTCTTTATCTTAATAGGCTTGAAATTTGACAATTGGTTTATCAAAGGTATGGTTTATTCCCTTTGAGAGAGAGAGAGATCAAAGAAATATAAGAGAATTCTTTTTTTTTTTTTTTAAGATTTTATTTATTTATTTATTTGACAGAGATTACCAGTAGGCAGAGAGGCAAGCAGAGATAGAGAGGAGGAAGCAGGCTTCCTGCTGAGCAGAGAGCCCAATGTAGGGCTTGATCCCAGAACCCTGAGATCATGACCTGAGCCGAAGGCAGGGGCTTAACACACTGAGCCACCCAGGCGCCCCAAGAGAATTCTTTTCCATAACTTTGTATGGTTCCTTCCTCAGTTTTTGCTACTGTTCCTTTCTATTAGGGTTGTCCTCTGATATTTCTAAAATGATGAAAACTAGTAAGTAATTTGAGGCTTCCTTAAACATTAGGCCAAGAATTCACATCTAGTTCTATTTCCTATCTGAACTTAGGGCCAGTAACATTGTCTACCTGAACTTATGGAATAAGGATATTGATGTAGGAAACAAAAGCAAAAGAAAAAAATTAAATTTCCTTACAACTCATAGCCTGTTGACAAATCCTTGAGACTAGCAGAGTCACCTTCTTCTAGGAACCCAACTGCCTCAATGTTTATACTTTGCTAAGGGCAAAAGGCAAACTTAACATTATCCTGATTCCAAGATCCTGTAAATCTCCTTTGACATAGAAAAATTCCTTCAGAAACTTCCTTTATCCCAACCCCGTAAGATGTATTTTGGCAATCATCCTCCAAGCATATGGCCCACTGATATATATCTGAAGGGTCTCATGACTAAGGTTTTATCAGACAGTAATAAATGCCCTTTTCCTAACAACAGCTAGCCCCCTCAAGGTCCTGGAAACCTTGCTTCCAGAATCCCTGAGAGACTCACCCTATTCCTGACCCCATCCCAACCTGAAGGTATATCATCAGCCACTCCTCATGACCCCAGTGCAGCTTTTTTCTGCCCATGGATTCTGTCCTGGTGCTTTAATAAAACTAACTTTTTGCACCAAAGACATTGGAAGAATTCTTTCTTGACTGTTCACTCTGAACTCCAACATTTCCACATCAGATGTCACCAGGTAATAGTGTAGTACAAATAATAAAAAATGAGCAGTATAAATTTCCTGAAGTTTAAAATTAAAAAATATGAATTCTCTCCTATTATCAGATTCCCTTGGGTAAACCTAAACTCCCCTTCTAAGTAAATTCCCTCATTTAGTTTTTATTCTGCCACCGAAATTTGAATAGCTTCTTCAGTGCTCCCTAAGCTAATCTTAAATCTCTATTCTAAGTGTACAGTTAGAAAAAAACACGTTGCATTACAGTAAAAATGAGTAAGAGATCTACCCCAAAAGATATGCTTATGAAATATTTTAATATTAAACTAAAAAATCATCAAAGCACAGAGGTTAAAAAAAATAAAACATTTTCAAAGTAACAAAAATCAGGCTGACCTCAGAATTCTTTTGCAATATTATGTGCCAGAGGACAATGAAAAAAGTCTGTAGTAATAATGAGGAAAGATTGTATTTTCCAAATTTTATACCCATTTTTATATCTGAGAGTGAAATAAAAATATTGTCTGTCATGACCTCTTGGTAAAAATTATTGATAGATAAAAGATAAAGTGGAAGAAGTCAAGAGTGGGAAAGTATTAAAACACTAAATACGATGAGGCATTGATCTTAAAACAGGCAATGGGTGGTGTTGATAGAACATGATAGTAATAATCCAGACCTCAAGCCTCACATACTTTGTTAACCAAAGCCGAGAAATACACAAGAAAAAAAAAAAAGAACTTAAATGATGTAACTATAGTAACACAATAGTAATCTAGACCTCAGATCTCAGACCTTTTTAGGAAAAACTGAGAATTAGAGGGGAGGAAGATGGGAGTTAAAAATGTGCTTATCACAACAATGGCATACTTCAAGCCAAAGGAGAGGGGAGTTATATTTAATCAGTTATATTGTTTAGCCTTACTAGTGCATGGCAATAATAAAAAGCAGATCAACTTTAACTTGATTTTATTCTTGTTTTCAAATTCTCTAAGCTATTTAAATTTCCTGAATCCAGTCAGCCTGTTCCCATCGACCACCCTCTCCTATGCAGTGGTCTCAAACAGGGAGAAGTGAATATTTCGTATAGTTTAATACTATACAAATCAGTACACTGTAAGTAATCTTAGTAATCTTACAGTGTAAGTCAGAAATCCATGTAAGTTTATTAATGCCTTTAAAGATGAGCACTGGTAGCATTTAAAAGAACTTCCCAAAAAATTGAGAAATGGAAAGTAAAAGAGAAGAGAGGAACCTTCTAGTAAATGGCTGCAGAGTCAGGTAATGATGTGAATCACACTACAGGTAATGATGATAATAATGGCTGGATAAAATATTTTAAAATGCAATGGGTTGAAGGTACTGTGAGCGTCTGAAATAGAAGCCAGAGCAAAGTTTTCTCTTGAAAAAAACCTGAAGAGTTAAGAATTTGAAGGTTGCGATTTGGCCTGAGAAGGGTTTGGCCTTACTCCTAAACCTCACAGCTACAGGGTTAGAAAACCACAGATGTAAACCCCTGCCTTACCAGCTCAAGGTGCCAGATCACCCTTTATCACTGAAAAACTAGAGAGAAGTACAAGGAGGAACTCTGTGTGGGACAGTAATAAAGAGTAAGATCAAAATCTGAGTTATCGACTCTGCCTAAATTCCTGGCCAGCAGCCAAATCATCCATGTGTGGGGACTCCAGAGGAGACAGCAAAAAGAAGACTTGAAAGAACTTAAAAAGGCACCCATGAATTTATTGCCACTTTTTTTTTTTTTTAAAGAAAGCAAATACATTTTCCAACTGTGTGCACTTTGGTTAAGAAAAAGTTGAAAATTTAGGAATAAAACCAACTGGAGGACAGAGTCTCAGGATGGCAGATTATTTTGAAGTTCATTGGAGGGTGGGTCGCCTAAAAGCCAGGAAACTTGAGGGTGACCTCTCGGATAGAAGGTCATTTTGACAATGTGTGTCCAAATTCTTGGATGACTGTGAAATTACTTCCAAAACTTCCAGAAACTTTGAGAACTTCCAAAAACATTGAAGCACAGTGTGTACCGTGGGCTACCGTAGCAATTACTGCATATGGTAAGATTAGAACAGATATATCAGCAGTAGCATAACCCTAGGAAAGTAAGTTTTCAGTTTGAATCCAGGCAAGTGAACTACGCAGTAGAACAAAAAAGCAACAATCTGCAGACGAACACAACACAATTCAAAATCACTACAACATCATTATATAATGTCTAGTTTCCAATCAAATATTACTAGACATGCAAAGAAACAGGAAGGTGTGACTCATACTCAGAAAAATGGGATTCAGTAGAAAATGACTTCAAATGGGTCCAGATGTTGACTTAGCAGACCAAGACTTCAAAGCAACTATTATAAATATATTCATAGAATTAAAGGAAAATGTGTTCAAAGAACTAAAAATAAATGTTCTTGTTTGTCAAATTCTTTTTTGGCAGTTTAGATCCTTTCCTGTTCCATATAAATTTCAGAATCAGCTTGTCAGTTTCTGCCAAAGAGCCTGCAGGGATTTTGATAAAGTTTATACTGAATCTATAGATCAGTTGGGAGAGAAATGACATTTAACGATATTGAGTCTTCAATCTATAAACCTGAAGTGTCCCTCTCCACTAAGATCTTCTCTAGTTTCCCTCAGTGTTTTATAAATTTTGATGCACAAGTCTTCCATTTCTTTGTTAACTGGATTTCTAAGTATTAAATCCTTTTAAAAATTACAATTCTTTAAAAAAATTGTCTTTTTAAAAAGTATTTTTAGATTTTTAAATTCCTTATTTTTAAGTAAGCTCCATGCCCAATGTGGGGCTTGAACTCAAAACCCTGTGACAAGAGTCACATGCTCTGTGGACTGGTCTAGCCAGGTGCTCCAAAATGCATGTTTATTTTGAGGATTTAATGAATTTTAAGTAATTTCTACACCCAACAAAGAGCTCAAACTCACAACCTGAGATTAAGAGTCAGAAGCTCTATTGACTGAACCAGCCAGGCACCCAATTTTTTGTATGTCTGGTAGAAATACAGTTGACATACATTGGTTTCAGGTGGACACTATAGTGATTGAACAATTATATACATCATGAAATCTCACCACAATAAGTCTAGTTACTCTCCATCACTGTCCAAAGTTGTTACAATATTATCCAGTAGACTTCCTCTGTTGACATCTTATTCCTGTGATTTAACTGCTTTATAACTGCAAGTTTACCTTATAATCTCCTTAAACTATTTCACCTGTCTCCCCACCTCCTTCTCTCTGGCACCTACAAATTTGTTCTCTGTGTATGAGTCTGGCTTTGTCATTGTTGATGTTTGTTTATTTTTTAGATTCTACATGTAAGTAAAATCATACGGTCTTTGTCTTTCTCTGTGTGACTTATTTCACTTGCCCAGTAACCTCTGGGTCTACCAAGATCGTCACAAACAGTAAGATTTCATTCTTTTTGTTATGGCTGAGTAGCATTCCGTTGTATATATAATGCCACATCTTCTTTATCCATCACCTATTGATGGACATTTAGGTTGCTTCCATATCTTGGCTCTTCTAACTAGTGCTGCAATAAAGATAGAGGCACATCTGTTTTTTTGAACTAGTGTTTTCATTTACCTATGGCAAATATCCCAAAGGGAATTATTGTGTTGTATGATATTTTTATTTATTTTATTTTAAGATTTTATTTATTTGACAAAGAGAGACAAAGCGAGAGAGGGAACACAAGCAGTGGGAGAGGGAGAAGTAGGCTTCCCACTGAGCAGGGAGCTCCATGTGGGACTTGATCCCAGGACCCTGGGATCATAATCTGAGCCAAAGGTAAACACTTAACGATTGAGCTACCCAGGTGCCCTGATATTTTTATTTTTAATTTTTTGAGGAAACTCTACACCATTTTCCACTCTGGCTGCACCAATTTACATGCCCACCAATAGTGTATACAGGTTCCTTTTTCTCTACATTCTTGTCAATACTTCTTGTTTCTTCTCTTTTTGATTCTAGCCTTTCTGGCAGGTATGAAGCCATATCTCATAGTGGTTTTGATTTGCATTTCCTCGATGATTAGTGATGTTGAGCACCTAATCATGTGTCTTTGGGCATAAGTATGTTGTCTTTGGAAAAATGTCTATTTAGGTTGTCTTCTCATTTTTAATTGGATTTGGGTTTTGTTTTGTTTTGTTTTGATTTTCTGGTTTGGAGATGTTTGAGTTCTTGAAATATTCTGGATATTAACCCCGTATGAGATCTATAATTTGCATATATTTTCTCCCATTCAGTAGATTGCTTTTTCATTTGTTTGATGTAGCCCCAATTGTTTATTTTTGCTTTTGTTTCTCTTTCCTGAGGAGACATATTCTGAAAAATTTTGCTTTGGCTAATGTCCAGGAGATTACTGCTTATGTTTTCCTTTAGAAGTTTTATGGTTTTAGGGGCACCTGGGTGGCTCAGTCAGTTAAGAGGCTGCCTTCAACTCAGGTCATGATCCCAGGGTCCTGAGATCGAGCCCCACGTCAGGCTCCTTGCTCAGCGGAGAGCCTGCTTCTCCTTCTCCCTCTGCTTGCCGCTCTGCCTACTTGTGCGCTCTCTCTCTCTCTCTGTCAAGTAAATAAATAAAATCTTTAAAAAAATAAAGTTTTATGGTTTTAGGTCTTACATTCAGGTCTTTAGTCCATTTGAGTTTATTTTTGTGTAAAGAAGTGGTCCAATTTTGTTTTGCTTGTAGCTATTGAGTTTTCCAAGCACCGTTTATGAAGAGACTATCTTTACTGCTATGGTATATTTTGCCTCCTTTGTCATAAATTAATTGATCATATAAGTATGGATTGATTTCTGTGATCTCTATTCTATTCATTTGATCTATGTATATGTTTTTGTGCCAGTACCATACTTTTTGGTTACTATAGCTTTGCAATATAATTTGATATATGAGATTTGATACCTCCTGCTTTGTTCTTTTTTCTCCAGATGCTTTGGCTCAGATGCTTTGGCTGTCCAGAGTCTTTTGTGGTTCCATACAAATTTTAGGATTATCTGTTCTAGTTTTATGAAAAATACTATTGGTATTCTAATAGGGATTGCATTGACTCAGTAGATTGCTTTGGGTAGTATGGAAATTTTAATTCTTCTAATCAAGGAGCATGGTGTATTTTTCCATTTGTGTCTTCTTCAATTTCTTTCATCAGTGTTTTAAAGTTTTCTGAGTACAGGTCTTTCACCACCTTGGTTAAATTTATTTCTAGACATTGTATTCTTTTTGATGCTATTGTAAATGGGATTATTTTCTTTCTCTTTCTCCTAGTTAATTATGAGTGTATAAAAACCTGAAGAATTTCTGTATATTGTTACTGTATCCAGCATCTTTACTGAATTCATTTATTAGTTTTAGTAGTTTTGGTGGAGTCTTTAGACTTTTATATATGTAGTGTCATGTCATCTGCAAGTAGTGACAATTTTACTTCTTACAAATTTGGAAGATTCTTTTTTTCTTTTCTGATTGTTGTGGCTGGGACCTACAGTGATATGTTGAATAAAACTGGTGAAGTGGACATCCTTGTCTTGTATCTGATCTTAGAAGAAAAGACGCCAGCTTCCCACCATTGAGTAGGGTTTTAGCTGTGAATTTTTCATATATGACATTTATTACATTGAGGTATGTTCCCTATATATGGACTTTTTTGAGAGCTTTTATCATGAACAAAGGTTGAATTTAAAAAAAAAATTTTGGGGGGGCGCCTGGGTGGCTCAGTGGGTTAAAGCTTCTGCGTTTGGCTCAGGTCATAATCTCAGGGTCCTGGGATCGAGCCCCGCATCGGGCTCTCTGCTCAGCGGGGAGCCTGCTTCCCCCCCTCCCACTGCCTACTTGTGATCTCTCTCTCTCTCTGTCAAATAAATAAATAAAAAATCTTAAAAAAAAAATTTTTTTTTTTATCTTTTAGATGATCCTATGATTTTTATCCATTTTGTTACTGTGGTATAACCTGTTGATTGATGTGCAGATATTGAACTATCCTTGCATCCCCAAATGAATACTACTTGATCTTGTTGAATTATCCTGTTAAGGTATTATTGCATGTGGTTTGCTAACACTTTGTTGAGGATTTTTGCATCTATGTTCATCAGGTATATTGGTGTATAATCTCTTTGGTAGTATCTTTGTGTGGGTTTAGTATCAGGGTGAAACTGGTCTTAAAGAATGAGTCTGGAAGCATTCTTTCCTCTTCTATTTCTTGGAGTAATTTGAGAGGCTAGGTATTAACTCTTTCTTAAATGTCTGATAAAATTCACCTGTGAAACTTTTTAGTCCTCGACTTTTATTGGTTGGAAAATTTTCATTACTCATTGAATTTCAGTAGTAGGAATCAGTCTGTTCAGATTTTTAGGTTTGGAAGATTGTATGTTTCTAGGAAATTATCCATTTCTTCTAGACTGCCCAATATGTTGGCATATAATATTTCATACTAGTCTCTCATAATTCTTTGGTTTTCTGTGGTGTCATTTGTAACTTCTCTTTGATTTGTGATTTTATGTGAGTCCTCTCTTTTTTGTTTGAATATGGCTGAAGATTTATCAGTTTTGTATCTTTTCAAAGTATCTTTTCAAAGAGCCACCTCTTAATTTCACTGATCTTTTCTATTGTTTTTTAGTCTTTTTGTCGTTTATTCTTGCTCTGAGCTTTGTTGTTTGCTTCCTTTTACTAACTTTGGGTTTTCTTTTTTCTTTTTTTATTTCCTTAGGTCTAAAGTTAGATTGTTTATTTGGGATTTTTGTTGTTGCTTGAGGTTAGCCTGTATAGTAAACAATTCCTTCTCTTTTTTTTTTTTTTTTTTAAGATTTTATTTATTTATTTGACAGAGAGAGAGATCACAAGAAGGCAGAGAGTCAGGCCGAGAGAGAGGGGGAAGCAGGCTCCCTGATGAGCAGAGAGTCCGATATGGGGCTCAGTCCCAGGACCCTGAGATCATGACCTGACCCGAAAGCATAGGCTTATTCCACTGAGCCACCCAGGTGCTCCTAAACAATTCCTTCTCAAAACTAGTTTTCCTATGTCCCTAATTTTTTGAACTCTTGTGTTTCCATTTTAATTTGTCATCAAGAACTTTTAAATTTTCTCTTTGGTTTCTTCTTTGACTCATTGGTTGTTTGGTAACATGTTGTTTAGGCTTTTTATGTTTATTTTTTTCCCAGATATTTTCTTGTAATTGATTCCTTATTTCATAACATAGAGAAGATGCTTGATATGATTTAAATCTTCTCAAATTTATTCAGACTTGTTTTGTTACTTAACCTGTGATCTATCCTGCAGAATGTTCTGTGTACACCTGAAAAAAATATTGTTTCTGTTATCTTTTAAGGTTTCATTCATTTAAGTAATCTCTACACCAAATATGGGGCTCGAACTTAAGACCCTGAGATCAAGTGTAGATGCTTCTGAGCCAGCCAGATGTCCCTGTTTTCTGCTATTTCTGAATGGAATATTCTGTATGTATCTGGTAGGGCCATATGGTCTAATATGCCCTCCACGCTACTGTTTCCTTGTTGATTTTCTGTGTGTATTATCTATCTGTTGATGTAAATGAGGTGTTAAATTCCCCACTATTATTTATTACTGTCATGTTCTCTCTCTATGTTAATATTTGCCTTATATATTTAAGTCTTTCTATGTCAGATGCATAGATATTTACAATTGTTAGTTTCTTACTGGCTCTTTTTTTTTTTTGCTATTATGCCACACCTTTGTACGTACGTACGTACGTACTTATTTATTTATTTATTTAAAAATTTTATTTATTTATTTGACACAGAGAGAGAGAGATCACAAGTAGGCAGAGAGGCAGGCAGAGAGAGAGAAGCAGTCTCTCCGCCGAGCAGAGAGCCCGATGTGGGGCTGGATCCCAGGACCCTGAGAACATGACCTGAGCTGAAGGCAGAGGCTTTAACCCACTGAGCCACCCAGGTGCCCCACACGCCCTTGTATTTTTAAAAGTCTGTTTTGTCTGATAGGAGTACTGCTGGCCCAGGTTTTTGTTTTTTGTTTTTTGGGTTTTTTATGCACTAATTTTTATAGACTGTCTTTTCCTATATTTTTCACTTTGAGTCTGTATGTGTCTTTAGGTCTGAAATGTCTCTGGTAAGGAGCATATAGGTGAGTTTTGTTTTTCTTTGCATTCAGTCACCCTCTGTGTTTTGATTGGAGCATTTAATCCATTTAGATTTGAAGTAATTATTGATAGCTATGTACTTACTGCCATTTTGGTAATTGTATTCTGATTGTTTTTGTGGTTCTCTGTTCTCTTATTCACTTCCCTTGTGATTTCATGACTTTGTTTAGCATTATGTTTGGATTCCTTCTTAATTTTTTGTGTATCTATCATAGGTTTTTGGTTTGTGGTTACCATGAAGTTGATATATAACATTCTGTGTACATAGCAATCTAGAAACACATTCTAAAAGCAGTACATTTTTACTCCCTCCTCCATGTTTTGTATATATAATGTCATGTTCTACATCTTTTTATTTGAATGTTCCTTGATTAGTTTTTGTAGATAAAATTTATTTTATCACTTTTATCTTTTAACCCTCATACTAGCTTTATAAGTGATTGATCTACTACTACCTTCACTGTATGTTTGATTTTACCAGTGAAGTTTTTTCCTTTTATAATTGTCTGAGTTATGGTTAGGATCTTTTCTTTTCTGCTTAAGGAAATCCCTTTAACCTTTTTTTTTTTTTTAAGATTTTATTCATTTATTTGACAGAGAGATCACAAGTAGGCAGAGGCAGGCAGAGAGAGAGGAGGAAGCAGGTTCCTTGCAGAGCAGAGAGCCCGATGTGGGGCTCGATCCCAGAACCCTGAGATGATGACTTGAGCCGAAGGCCGAGGCTTTAACTCACTGAGCCCCCAGGCGCCCCTGTATTCTTCAGTTCTGACTAGTTCTTGTTTTACATTTTCTATCTCTTTGTAGAAGTTTTTACTGAGTTAATCTGTTCTTTAAAGTCTGGTAACTATCTTTATGACCATTACTTTGAGCTCTTTATTAGATTGATTGCTTATCTATGTTTTGCTTATCTTTTTCTGTGGTTCTGTTCTTTCATTTGAATTATATTCCCCTGTCTCATTGTTTTGCTTGACCATTTGTGTTTGTTAGTATGTATTAGGTAGATCAGCTGTGTCTCTTGGTTTTGAAAGTAGTGAGTGGCCTCTGGCATCCAGTAATATTGTCCCTCTGGTTACCAGAACCCCTCTGAGCTACATGCATCCTCCTATTGTGGGTCAGCCACATCTGTTAAGGATGCCCACTTGGCAAGGCTGACCCTCAGCCTGGTTGTCTGTAAAGACCAGTGCAACTGCTCTGTGCTCCCTGGTGGGCAGGGTTAGCTCCCAGCACAGCTGAGAAAGACGCCTCCCTAGAGCTACTGTGAAGGCATTGGTAGTTGAGACTGGATTCCCCAAACCTCAGGCAAGAATTGCTCTTGAAAGTGCTTGCTCTGGCTGGAGCTGGCAGCTGACTGTGGTGGGGTTAGATCTTCTTTGGAGGGGAGCCTGATAGAAAGGCCCTTTGGGTAGGGTGGGCTCAAAGGAGATTGCATGGTGGGGCAAGCAGTGGCACAAGGGTAGATGGAGTGTCAGCTGGTTCCATGAGTATCCAGCTGGTTAGGCTGAAGGATGCCAAGAAAATGGTACCCAGTAACTTTTCTCTTCCCAGGGAATGCTCCTGTAGATGCCTGCCCTTCCAGCACCTGTCCTGAAATTAGTCAGTACATTTCCTTCGTGTATACCCTTGGGGCTTTTCAAACTACTGCTTCTGTGCTGGGCCTCTAGCGAGGTGATAGGGCATGCTGGCCCTTTAAGAGCAGAGACTGAGTTTCCTGTAGCCCTCTGGTCCTCCTAGAATTGATTTTCAAAGGCATATGTCATGGGAGCTCCTCTTCCCATTGCACATGCTTAGAGCCAACTAACCCTACTTGGACTTGATCCCTTTGCTTCTCATCTTGTACCTCCACATCTGTGATAGACCTCCTGCTTGTCGGTTGCCACTGTGCTGGGGGTTAGTTTCCCTACCTTGCTTCTTTCCTTCCTGCCTTTCTCAATGGAGCTTTCTCTTTATGCCTTTAGCTGTGAAAGATCTGCTGTGTCAGTCTCAGGCTGTTTTCATGGAGAGTTGCATTACACATAGGTGTTGCCTCTGTGCATCCTTGGGAGGAGGTGAGCTCAGGATCTTCCTGCTCCACCAACTGCCATATTACTGGCAGAATTTTGTTATTTTTGATGCTATTATGAATGGAATTGCTTTCTGAATAGTTTTATTTGTAGTATGTAGAAATAAGATTGATTTTTGTAAACTGATCTTCTGTCCTTTGCTTTTGCTGACCTTTATGAGTTCATATAGCCATTTTGTATGTGACTTTATTAGGATTTTTATTTATGAACAGGATCACATTGTATGTAATTAAAGAATTTTACTTTTTTCTTTACAATCTGGCCCTCTTTTATTTCTTTTTCTTGACTGGTTATATTGTCTAGGACATCCATTTGAATGCTGAATCAAGATGTTAAGAGTGGATATCCATGCTTTGTTCCTGATCTTAGGGAGTGAAAATTGAGACTCTTAACATTAAGTACAATACTAACTTTAGGTTTTACAGACAGGCTCTTTATCAAGTTGAGGAAGTTCATTTCTGTTTCTCATTTTTGAGAAATGGGCACTGAATTTGGTCCAGTGATTTCTTTGTGTTATTGAGGGGATCATTTAGGTTGTGTCACCTCTCATAATCTGCTATATTGAATTAATTATTTTCTCCCTTGCATTCTTTCTTCTTTCGCTGTCTCTGTCTTTTACACACACACACACACACACACACACACACACACACACACACATAATGTTTTACAGGGCCCTCAATAATCTATTAATCAGTGTTGGTCATGGGGTCACCTTTGTCTTATATTTGACCTTGTCAGGAACACATTTAGAGTTAGTTTACTATGTAACGTTTTGTTGTTGGTTCACCAAGCTGAAAAACATGTCTTTATTACTCAGATATTTGTGGATTTTTCATGGTAGATACCACTTAATTTAATAATAGAATCCTCCCCGCCCCCCGTTGTTTGCCATAATGATTTCAGTTCTATATTTCAACATATTACTATGGTGAATTACATTGATAGATTTTTCTGATGTTAAATTATACCTACATTCTTAGGATGTAGGAACTCTTAAAAATGTAATTTTGAAAAGTACTATTGTATTGAGTAACTCTTTTTAAAGATTTTATTTATTTATTTGACAGTGAGAGAGATCACAAGCAGGCAGAGAGGCAGGCAGAGAGAGAAGGGGAAGCAGGCTCCCCACTGAGCAGAGAGCCCAATGCGGGGCTCGATCCCAGGACCCTGAGATCATGACCTGAGCCGAAAGCAGAGGCTTAACCCACTGAGCCACCCAGGGGCCCCTGTATTTAGTTACTTTTTTTTTTTTAAAGATTTTATTTATTTATTTGACACAGAGAGAGAGACATCACAAATAGACAGGCAGGCAGAGGCAGAAGCAGGCTCCCTGCCAAGCAAGGAGCCCGACGTGGGACTCGATCCCAGGACCCTGGGATCATGACCTGAGCCGAAGGCAGACGCTCAACCAACTGAGCCACCCAGGCGTCCCTTTTTTTTTTTTTTTTTTTTTTTAAAGATTTTATTTATTTATTTGACACAGAGAGAGAGAGATCACAAATAGACAGAGAGGCAGGCAGAGGCAGAAGCAGCCTCCCTGCCAAGCAAGGAGCCTGTATTTAGTTACTTTTTAAATACTTTTAAGAACACAGGCATAAATAAAATGAGCATATATATTTTTCTTCTTTTACTGGTATTATCTGATTTTGGCATCATGATTACACTGCCCTCATGCAATAAGCTGAGCAGCTTTGTACAACTCATCTGTTAAACATTCTTGGCTCTTTGGAAGGAGAGATCTTTGGCCATCACTTCAATTTCTTTAATGTTTACTTATTTATTCAAGCTTTATTTTTCTTATTTTATCAAATTTGGCACTTTGTATTCTTCTAGATGTATCCATTTAATCCAGAATCAATTGAACAAATGACCAACTGGCAATATTCCAAGGCCTTGCAGTATACTCTGGGAGTACTTACTGATGAACTGGGATTCCATCTGTAAAATAGAATTCAATACAAGCGTTAGTTTTCTCTTTAGCCTGTTCTCACAGAGAATGTCAGAGCCCACACCACAGAAGAAGATAGGATTTCTGAGTTGTAATATTAGATCTGATTGAAAACTACTCCTGAAGAATCACGTGGTTAATCAGAAAACAAAATGTGGACTGCCTAGATTTTAAGTAAAAGTGGAAAAAGGGAAGGCCCGATAGAATTACAGTAGAGGCAGAAAGGGCCCACCAGGACTGTGGCAAACCTTGGAAAAATTGGGACCAGGGGAGGTGAAGGCGTCAGTGTAATCTCCTTGAGAACAGAAGCTGTATGTATGTGTTTTGTTTTGTTTTGTTTTATTTTATTTTAATTTTATTTATTTATTCAACAGAGAGCTACAGAGAGAGCACAAGTAGGCAGAGGCAGGCAGAGGGAAAGGGAGAAGCAGGCTCTCTGCTGAGTAGGGAGCCTGACTCAGGGCTCCATCTCAGAACCCCAGGATCATGACCTGAGCAGAAGGCAGACAGTTAACCAACTGAGCCACCCAGGCGCCCCAGAAGCTGTATTTATTATGCTACCTTTATCATCAGCCCCACACCTGCATGAAATAATAGTATTTAATTATGCCGAATTAACTGTCAAATTGAAGGACCCTTTAGATGAGGCATAATCTGGGAAATGGATGCCAAAAATGTTTTACTGAAAGAGTTCTTGACTAACAGGCTGTTTTCCTGTAAAGAGGGCAAAATCCTTACAAAGGTATGAGACAAAAATGTTTGCCCAGTAGTATTTTAGTGCAGTGAGCTTTGATAGCACTCTGTGAACCCAGAGCTCGTTAATTTGAGAACTGTTTCATAAGTCCCAGGAAGAGAAGACTTAGAGGCACCCATGTTACCCTTAAGCCCTCCAGGGCCCCACAGCCCCTTGGACAGTCCTCTCTAAACTGGTGTTGGTCCAGGGGTGTCTGGCAGCCAGGGCCTGCTCAGTGAGCTGGCCTGCCAAGGCCGAGCTTGCCCCGGAGGTCACCGCTAGGTCCTCTCCTGAGAAATGGAGGCCCTTTGGGAGGTTCCCCAGGGGCACTGGCTTTGCCCTCAGAGCTGGAGGCGGGGCCTTCTCCCATGATCTAGGAGGACGGTGCAGGAGACATTGGTCTCACAACTCCAGCATCTTTCTTTTCGATGACCTTCGCAATGTGGACTGAGAGCTGCAGAAGCCTGTAGGAGGCACCACTGTTGTTGGCTGCCATCCGCCCTAACCAGTCCTGGAGGGGAAATAGGGGTGGTGAGTCTGGAAACCTCGTGAAGAAGCCTTGGAAGCCATGAGGACTTCTCCCACACAGACCATGGGATGACCTGTTAGCTCCCGTAGTCCTGGTGGGGATGGTCCTGGCAAGTACATCACCGTGGTTTTCCAGGCTGGTCATTAGAGGCAAGTCTATGAAGGGGAAAAAACAGGAAGTGGTGTCTGTATATGTTGATAAGGGAATAAAAACCTTTCATTGAAATGTGAGCGAAGGGAAATGCCATTAATATATTTAATCCAAACCTGGGTTCAAATTCAGCTTTTCCACAAACAGTTGGTGTGATCTTAGATAAGGACTTCTATTTCTTAGATCTTTGCCATCATTTGTGAAAAGAATTGTTTATTTTCCTCAGCAAGATTAAGTAAGGAAATTTATGCAAAGCATTGATCCTTGTATCTAGTTTGTGTGAGCATCTACTGTCAGTTAATTTTTTTGTGTATTAAAAAATTGCCAGGAGTGAGTGAGACATCTAAAACTATTAATAGTAAGCAACTAAATTTTGTTAGCATATCTTTTCTTTCTCCTTTGCTAAGACTGTTATAAACTAGTACAAATTATCAAGGAAGGCATTTGGAACTTAAAGATAGGATATGAAAGTGGAGCTGGGAAACATATCAGGATTAGTGTTTATGGGACCTACGTTTGGATTTCTGTTTGTTTTTGCCACCTGTGTTGGGGCAGGGCAAGGTGTTTGAACTTCCAAGGTTTATTTACCTTTTTGTAAAGTTAGGAGGTTGGATACCATCTGACATTGCTCTTACTGATTCAGAGATGGAAAATACTAGGAAATGGGTAGATAGAGTGGGTGTTGATGTAGTGGAGTAGTGGGATATAAAACTCGGAGTGGTAGAAAACTTTGGATGCTAGGCTGGCAGTTGGAAAACTTGTCCGGTTTTTGAGAATGATCAGAAAATTGACATGACCCCCCAGGTGTTTTAGCAATATGAAGGGTAGTTGTTTTTGCAGAAAATTTTGGATTAGAGAAAATATATTAAGAGAAAAAAATACTAGCCAGTAGGATCCAACAGAACATTAAAAGGATTATTCACCACGACCAAGTGGGATTTATCCCTGGGCTGCTAGCTTGGTTCAACATTTGCAAATCAGTCAGCATGATGATTGGTTTTATTCCTCAATAAAAGAAAGAACAAGAACCATATGATCCTCTCAGTAGATGCAGAAAAAGCTTTTGACAAAATACAGCATCCTTTCTTGGTTAAAACTTTTCACAGTGTAGGAATAGAGGGAACATACCTCAATATCATAAAAACCATCTATGAAAAGCCCACAGCAAATATTCTCACTGGGGAAAACTGAGAGCTTTTCCCCCAAGAGTAGAAACACAGCAGGGATGCCCACTATCATCACTGCTGTTCAATATATTACTAAAAGTCCTGGCCTCAGCAATCAGACAACAAAAAGAAAAAAAAGGTATCCAGATCAGCAAAGACGTCGTCAAACTCTCACTCTTTGCAGATGACGTGATACCGTATGTGGAAAACCCAAAGACTCCACCCCAAAATTGCTAGAACTCACACAGGAATTCGGTGAAGTGGCAGAATATAAAATCAGTGCATAGAAATCATTTGTTTTTCTATACACCAACAATGGGACAGAAGAAAGAGAAATTAAGGAGTCGATCCTATTTAATATTACACTCACAGCCAAAAGATACGTAGGAATAAACCTAACCAGAGGCAAAGGATCTGTGTACTCAGAAAACTATAGATTCCTCATAAAAGAAATTGAGGAAGACACAAAGAAATGGAAAAATATTGTGTGCTCATGGATTAGAAGAACAAATATTGTTAAAATGTCTATGATACCTAGAGTAGTCTATTCAGTGCAATTCCTATTAAAATACCACTATCATTTTTCAAAGAGCTGGAGGAAACAATCCTAAAGTTTTTATGGAATCAGAAAAGACCCTAAATGGCAAAAGGAATGTTGAAAAAGAAAACCATCGCTGGTGGCATCACCATTCCAGACTTCAAGGTCTAATACAAAGCTGTAATCATCAAGACAGTATGGTACTGGCACAAAAACAGACACATAGATCAGTGGAACAGAATAGAGAACCCAGAAATGGATCCTCAACTCTA
>CM053607.1:90721652-90773139 GCA_028646535.1 Procyon lotor | reverse complement strand
TATGTTATGTTTGGAGGAATTTTCTAGGTTGAAGCTTCCCAGATGGCTATCGAAGGGCTTTTTTTTTAATGAGAGCATGAGTAGGGGGGAGAGACAGAGGTAAAGAGAATCTCAAGCAGGCTTCATGCCCAGCACAGAGCCTGACATGGGGCTTGATCTCACAACCCTGAGATCATGCCCTGGACCAAAACCAAGAGTCAGATGCCCAAGCAACTGAGCCGCCCAGAAGTCCCAGGGCTTCTTCTTTAATACCTTAAAAACAATATGGATATGTAAGGGTTAAAAAGTAGTTTAGAGGGACGCCTGGGGGGCTCAGTGGGTTAAAGCCTCTGCCTTCTGCTCAGGTCAACATCTCAGGGTCCTGGGATCGAGCCCCCATCAGACTCTGCTCAGCGGGGAGCCTGCTTCTCCCCCTCTCTCAGCCTGCCTCTCTGCCTACTTGTGTTCTCTCTGTCAAATAAATAAAACATTTTTTTAAAAAAGTAGTTTAGATTTTCTTTGTATAAATCAAACTGCATTCCTCATAAATTACATCATATTTATAAAATCTTTTGGCCTAGCTCTGGTGTAGGCTGCATGACATTGGACAAGTCTGTTAAATTCCCTGTACACCTCAATCCAAGGACTGAACTCAATTACCTTAGTCTTCTGGCTTCATCATTCCAGTGTTCTGTGTTAATTCAGGGGGAATCACACAGACTCTGGTTACAGAACTAAGCAATAAAAAATAAAATAAGCATCATGCATGAAGTTTGATGACTGAATTCCAGGGATAATTTGTTGAGATGTAAGCACACTATAGTCACAAGAAGAATCTTAATTTCCTAATGGATTCTGGGAATAATATAATGAGTATCGTAGAGATTCATACGTAGAGATTTCAGATTTTTTCCTCTGGCAATTAGTTTCCTGACCAACTATGCCTAGTTTGTTCTTCTTTTCCGCTTCCATCTCTCCTGTTTTTTTCCCTCGTTTTAGTTTTGTTTGACTCCTATTTGACTTTTCTGCCCCACTTTTTCCAGTCCCACTTTTAGCTGGTTCTTATTTGTTCCTTGTTCTGTTTGCTAGGAAGTCAGGAGAGCAGGGAGAGGGAGAATTCAGACTGGCAGCTCACTCGGTAATGCTTTCTTTCCATGCCAGGGCTGAGACAGCAGCCAGTACGTGGGGTGGGAGAGGATGGAAGTACTTGGTGAGCCCGCAGGCAGCTTTCTTAATCCCATGATGGAGGAGGCCTTCTTAGTACCAGAGGCCTGGCTGCCAGGCCTGCCAAGTCATCTACTCTGTCCTGTATGTTCTCTCTGTTACAGGTGTTTTGCTTTAAAAATGTTAACTCTCACTAGTCAAATAATGAAAGGGGAGTTACCTATGCTATCCATCAAAGGGAAGGACGGGAGAACAATTCTCTATTAGTGTGCTAGGGCTGCAGTGGGTGGTGGAAACATCACAAAGTTCTTGTCTCACAGAAGGAGGCTTCACATCCAAGATCAAGGTGTGTGGGGGGGCGGGGTGGTTCCTTCTGAGGGTTGGAAGAATCTGTTCCTCTCTCTAGCTTCTGGGGGTTTGCTGACAGTCCTGGTTGTTTCTTGACTTGAAGTGCCTCTGTCTTCATCTTCATACATCCTTCCCCCCATGTATGTGCATGGGTCCAAATTTTTTCTCTTTACAAGGCAACCAGTCATGTCGGATTGGGGAGGAGGGGGTGGGGGGCTAACCTACTGAGGTATGACCTCACACTAATGGAAGGAATTACATCTGCAACAATGCATTTCCAAAGATCTCATTCTGAGGCACTAAGAGTCAGGACGTCAACTTATGAATCTGAGGCTGAGGAGACTTAATTCAACCCAGAGCAAATTCCTTTGGCCCTTGTGTAGGAGAATGAACACTTTGGGTTGTTGGGCCCAGTGGGAATGGAGGTAGAGCTCGGCCCAGTACTTTGTATATTCTCTCAACACTTCCGCACACAGACTCCCCAGTGCCCAGTGCTTTATCATTTGCAAGACTTTACTTAGCTCACGTTAGGGGGTGGCGTTTGTGACCAAGGACTAGATGGCTTTCTGTATGAAAAGAATGAATGGGATCGTGAAGGTACTGAATCGCCAATATGGTCAGAGCCCTCAGCTCTAAGCAATTTAACTACTAGGGTGTAAACATGGAACATAAAGGTGGGACAAAAATCCAGCTGCAGGAGAGACTACTGGGCAGGGTGGGGGGAGGGGAGTAGGAGGAGAACCACGTGACAGCCCCCACACACGGTGGTCACTTTCTCTCCTCTGCCTGGCTAGAAGTGGCCAGGTGCTGGTGGTCGCTCCACGGTAGAAATACTGTTCCTTAGGAACCGTAAGCAACTGACACAGTACTGACTCAGACCGCATTAAAGAACAGTGCTATTATCAGCCACAAAGTGCCAGGTGATACGGAATCTAGACGGGGCTCTCCCATTGCCTGTTGAAGTAAGCCTTTTTACGCTTCGAACAGATCTAATGACCCTCACCCTGCCAGAGCCTTCTTAACAAATGCTCCAGTCAGAGAGAAAATTAAGCTAAAATGAACTTCTGGAAAATTTATTGTCACTTTGTTATTTAGATGGTGAGGTACAAGAGAGCAAGATTGTGTTTCATTCGTGCTTGCTCCCGGAGTGCCAAGTCAGTGAGGATGTGTCCATTCTGTTCGTTCATTAACTTTACTTGGTACTATAAAACATATTCTGACAAAGACCTCAGTAAGAACTGATCAGTTAGATTAACTTACATTTACGAGGTATCTATTACTTTGGACCATTATTTCTTTGTCATTCGTAGCTGTAAAACCAGTATATCGCTTTTAAACAACAGAAGACTTAAAAAGGACACCTAAGGGGCACACGGGTGGCTCAGTTGGTTAAACATCTGCCTTTGGGCTCAAGCCCTGATCTCAGGGTCCTGGGATCAAGTCCCACACCAGGCTCCCTGCTCAGTGGGGAGTCTGCTTCCCCTTCTGCCCCTCTCCCCTTCGTGCTCCCTCTTTCTCTCTAATAAATACATAAAATCTTAAAAAAAAAAAAGGCACACCTACAAGCACTTTCCAAGGCATGGGTATTCATTATTACAGTGGATCAGCAGGCAGGGTGTTATCTTAAGATTACTCAAGTCATGTTTAAAGTTACTTGATAAAATATCACCCTAATATCCATCTGCTCAGTGGATATTGAATAGTTAAGTAATGGTTTTCCATTAGGATCACCTTTAAAGGGCATTTTTAAAATTTCCAGCCCTTGAGAGTTTAATTATATCTCTTCTAAAAGGATACCTACATAAAGCACAGCTCGAGAGCAGTAACTATATTCATTTATTTCCTCTGCTCTACAAGACTTTCAAAAAAAGCAAAAACCACATGAAAAAACATTTAATTGCTTGTCTATATACATATATGCACATATGTATATTCCTTGTCTCTATATAAAGACATGTATTTAGATATAAACAAATACTAAGATTTGTGAAAAAGACTCTTGTTAGGGTAAAGTGTCTGAGCCTTTAAACAGAAGAGCTGATTTAGCAAATAAAGGCTCCCCCCATCAGGTTAACAAAAATCAACTTGACAATTGCAGCTATAAGTAAACTAATCATCTACACCAATTTAACTGAGTTTGAGCAAAGGGGGGGATATATGGATGAATCCAGAAGTCAAACACCCAGTGTATTCTTTGGTCATAAGAATAAGTGAGTCAGTAATTAATAAATCCTTCTCACCCATCTTCTGCCAGTTCGTAAACTCTTTGAGGTTTTATCCTCCTCAATGTCCACTCTCTCCTTTCCTCCTCATTTCTGAGGTCACAGATGGTCCCCCCAGGCAATCAAGCACTCCACTATCTCCCAGTTGGTCTCCGTAGCATCAGTCTCTCACCTCTTCTTTTCAACTTATTCCCTAGTTCTAGGTTAATCCTCCTGTAATTTTCTTCCAGTCCTTGCCACTTCTTTGCCTTTAAACTTAAAGCCACTGCCCGCTACCTAAAGCAGTGTTTCTTCAAACCTGATCCTCCCTGGATTGGCTGTCTCAGAATCACCCATGCCCTCACACCTAAAGAAGCAGCATCTCTAGAGAGCAAGGGGTGGCGATTCCAATTTTGAACAAGTACCACCCCATCCCCCCAGGGGATTCTTGAACACGCTCAACATGAGGCTTGGTGGCCTAAAGCAGTGATTCTCAACTTGGGCTACACACAGGCATCACCTGGGAAGTGTGATTTTAAAATGTGCTTTAAAAAACTGCTGATGCAGCAAGTCCATCCCTAGAGTTTTTGATTTAAACTATCTGGGAGGCAGGCTGGCCATTGAGGTATTTTTTTAAAGCTCCCCAAGTGGGCATCTGTGTCAAAATGGCTTATACTTGGCTGCATTTAACAAAAAACTCAAAGAAGCCGTTGCTTCAAGACACCGGGGTTTCTTCTCTCACAGAAAGGCAGTCCTAGGATGGGAATTCAGAACCGGCACGGGGGCTCCGTGAAATCATGGCTCTGTTGCCCACTCTTAGCACGTGCCCTCCACCCCCCAGCCTGACTTTATGAGGCAAGATTATGGCAGGAGCTTCAGCCAGCAGTCCAAATTCCAGACTAGAGGAAAGGATAAAGGGGGGAAAGGCCACACTTACCAGCTGGGTCAGCTCTTTTTAAATAAACCCAAACACTTCTTCCAGAACTGCACCACGTGGTCCCACCTAACCACAGAAGAGACTGGGAAGTGTATTCCTCTCTGACTGGCACCTTGGCTAAAAAGGAAAGGGAGAGGATGGATACTGGCCAACAGCTCTCTCGGCCACAGCACCCAACCTGTATTCCTGGGATTTTTCTCTTACCATCTGACTTGTAAACTCTTTACCTACTCAAACTGACCGACTCTGTATTCCCTGAGAGTATATAAGAGATATTCCTGTCCTATTAGTCTACATCTGTGGGTTCTCCCTATAAAACCTACCCTTCGGCCATTATTTTAAGATTTTATTTCTTTATTTGAGAGAGAGACAGACAGCAAACATAAGCAGGGGGAGTGTGAGAGGGAGAAGAAGCAGGCTCCCAGCTGAGCAGGGAGCACGACACTGGGCTTGATCCCAGGACCCTGGGATCATGACCTGAGCCGAAGGCAGACACTTAACTGACTGAGCCACTCAGGTGCGCCAACCCTTCAGCCATTAAAAGAGATCCCTTACTCTCCCAAATGTCAAGGTCTTATGTGCAGTCTCCTCATAGCCCACCATACTCCTCCCACGGAAATCCAAAAGAGAAGGGAGGGTCCGAAGGGAATTAACAAGCCTCTACCACTGTTCAACGGACCTGTGGAAAAGGTAAGAGGTGCAGGAACCACTGGGGAGGGCAGGAAGTTAGGCAAGGGTACCTTTGAAAGGGGTTGAGTATAATCTCCAGACAGGATGTGAAGCGGGAGAGGGCCTACAGGGAGTTAGGCTATGGCGCTCAAGAAATCAGCTCGAAAATATCTACCTGAGACTGAGCGAGACTGTTTTTGGAACAATTTTAGAACTTCCTTTAATAAATCCAAGAAAGAATTTCATCAAGGAGTTAAAATCAGATGAGCTAATAGGAATAGAAGGTAGAGAGGCAGTGCTTTCTGGATATAAGGATAAGCTTCAGGACGACCTATGATCAAGATTACAGTAAGGTCAGTAAGAGAGACTGAAGTGGAAACTTATCTAAACTATGCGAGACAGCGGGTGGGTCCTAAAATGTGTTTAATCCATTGTTCCCTCAATTATAAACCTGTGCAACATAGGACAGTGTATTCTATGGGGAAATATATTCTTCTTGCAACTGGGGAAGTTTCCTCCCTGGCTGGGAAACTATATATAGAGCACCCACCATATGCCACGTGCTTTTCTAGGTGCTAGAGATACAGCAGTTCTTTTTTTTTTTTTTTTTTTTTTTAAGATTTTTATTTATTTATTTATTTGATGGGGAGAGAGAGAGATCACAAGTAGGCAGAAAGGCAGGCAGAGAGAGAGGGGGAAGCAGGCTCCCCACTGAGCAGAGAGCCCGATGCGGGGCTTGATCCCAAGACCCGGAGATCATGACCTGAGCCAAAGGCAAAGGCTTTAACCCACTGAGCCACCCAGGTGCCCCGAGATACAGCAGTTCTTAACAAAATAAAGAAGGTTCCTGCATTCTAGTGAGGATGGTCAAGAAGTGCTCTGGGTCTGAATATTTATGTTCCTGCACAATTCCTACATTGAAAACCTTACACCCAAAGTTATAGTATTGATAGGTAGGGCCTTTGGGTGCTCAAGCCATGAGGGGGAAGCCTTCATCAATGGATTAGGGTCCTTCTACAAGGGGCTCCAGAAAGATCCCTTAGTCCTTCCACCATGTGAAGACACAGCAAGAAGGCATTAGCTATGAACCGTGAGGGGAGCCCTCACCAAAACTGACCATGTGGCACCTTGGTCTTGGACTGCCCAGCTTCCAGACCAATAAGCAATAAATTTCTGCTGTTGCAAGCCACCTAATCCGTCCACAGTTTTTTGTTTTAGCAGCCTGAATGCATTGAGAGAAAACTAACAGGCAAAAGAGAGCGCCATTCAGAGAGTGATAAATGCAGCGAAGCAAACAAAATGATACAATTAAAGAATGATGGATGACTGTGGGTAATTATTCTCAGATGGGGTTTTCAGAAAGCGCCGCTCCCCCCCCCCCAGAGGGTGACATTCTAACCTAGTATCTGACCTTGAGAGGGGGCCAGTCAGGTGATGATCTGTGAGAAAAGCACTTTGGCCAAAGGAAGAGAAAATGTTAAAGTCCAAACATTAACTGACATAGTCATGTGTAAGAAAAAAAAGAAGCAAACTAGATTATCTGTTTGGAATTCTCTTTGGCTGCAAATAACACAGATAGGATTTCAGTGACTTGAATACTGAAGAGTTTATTTTCTCAGGTCATTAAAAACTCAAGGGTAGGGGACAATAAGCATTGGTTCTTGATTCAACGATCCCAGGTATGAGATGCGAGAGGTCCCAAGGCTGCTGCTCCAGCTCTAGAAATTGTGTCTACGTTCCCAGCAGGGAGTAAAAGGGAAGGACACAATATAATTAAACACATCCCTTTCTGAAGGACTTTCTCTGACTCCTCACACAGAACTTCCACGAGCAGGTCATTGACCAGGACAAGGTCACGTGGACCTCCCGAGCACAAGTTTCGTGATCTGTCTCACATACATCCCTCACCATACTAACTGTCCAGTGGGGACAAAATTTCCCAATCTTTAAGCCCAAGTGATGCTTCCTGAGGCCCAAGACAGGATCTTTAGCAAGACTGAGGATATGTAGGGAGCTTGGACCTGACACATGGGCAAAGGGCTGCTACAGTGGGGAGAAAGAAGTGGGATGCGATCCCTCAACATCTACTGGCTCCCTTCTGCCATTTTCTTCTTGCTTTGTTTGTTCATTCATTTATCCGTGAAATCCTGAACACCTACTCTGAACCATGTGTGGTGCTAGGTTTTGGAAACATAAAGAGAAACACGACGCAGCTCTGCTTTTGTGGAACTTAGGGGCTAGCATCTGTGTAGAGACACACATGTCGACAAGTCACTGCCGAACAGGGTCACGGGTGATGCGATAGAAATATGCAGGTGATACAGGACAGACATAAGGGAAGCAGTGATCAGCCCTGCTCCAGTGACTGTAGCCAGGACACAAGACTTCAAAAAGGGGACGGTGGCACTTGGACGAAACTCTGAAGAACAAGCATCAATTCTTTTCTCTTTAGTTTGTGTGGCCAGAGAGTCAATGTTTCTGTCTTGAACCAAGGGAAAGGAGAAATAGCAATGTCAACATGAGAACCAATGATGTGCGGTACCCTTTCACGAGGACATGCGTTCATATGAAATAGTATCTACGGAGTCCAGTGAGAGGTTTTCAAGTCTGCTATTTTGTCTTTGAAATGCATCCACCTCAAAGTAGCAGGGATTAGACTACAAGGGTCTAATCACAGAGCCAACTATACAGGTAGCTGGGGTTACCTTGGTAGTTTGGTCACATTAGGACTATGGTCTTTGGGATTCTTTTGTTTTCTTTTTTCAGATTTTTTAAAAGATTTGAGAGAGAGAGAGAGAGAGCACGTGAGGGCACACACGCACAGAAGGAGGGGCAGAGAGTCTCAAGCAGACTCCATGCTGAATGCACAGCCCAATGTGGGGACTCGATCCCACGATCCTGAACTGAAACAAAGAGTCATATGCTTAACCAACTGTGCCACCCAGGCACCCCTGGTCTTTGGGATTCTTTGCACTTTTCCCTCCTGCCTTGACTACAGTGGTGCCATCTGGAGCCAGAGAGGCTTCAGGGCTGTCTCTTGAATCCAGATGAGGCACACCTGGAGGCTTTCCAGAGCACCCTGGGTACCAGCTAGTTTCCTATTTTTCATTTTGCAGTACATTTATGTTGAGAAAGTTGGGATATTTGTTTAATTGGTGGGGCTGGGGTCTCAACACTGGTCTCTACAGTAGCAGAGTCTTTATTCTTGACACTATTGCAGGCTATTCACCAGAAGGTTTTCTTTCTTGGAATGGCCCCAAAATTGGCCTACCTGCTCTCCTTCCCTTTCTCTGCCACTAAATACTATTTCTACTCAAAGTCTCTGCCCTCCCCTGGACACACTTCAGGACGAGGACCTCTTCACCTGACACACAGCTGAGTTTGAAGACTTTTAAGGTTTACTCAGCTAGTAAGAAGAGGAAAACAAGCAGGAAGGGGGGGAAAATAACACAATTATGGTCTTTCTGAAGCTGCCAGGAGAGTACGAATGGACCTGGGGTTTGCATTCTGGAAGCCTCAACACTCCTCTCTGAGCTCAGAATTTCAGCCTTTCTCTCCGTGTTAGGTCTACTCAGATCCTTCTATTCTTCAGCACCTTCTTTCCTCCTTGTCCATGCAAATCCTGAAAATGAGTACGTGCCGTCAGACTTTAACCCAGGCCTGGGTAGACCGAATTTTGGGTTTCAGGAACCAACATGCTTCTTCCCAGCCAAGCACATGTGAGTAGTGGGTCAACCCAGGACCACAGTTACACTAGCAACCTAAGGCATCAATGAGCACTGGTGTCAAGTGAGAAAGAGAAGTGAGAACGCTCTCAAGTGTACAGGGCCTCAAAGGACAGAAAATTTCCCACTGAGGAGGTGATGGGTACACCCAAGAAAGTAACATTCAAGCTGGAGAAAAAATATGGGAATAACCCAAAGGAACAAGAATGGGAAGATATCATCAGACCCAACTCAAAACACCACTTCTTAAAATACCCTCATCCTTGATCAATGAACCCACAAGAACCCGTTTGCCAAGCAAATGGAGTTTAAAATCACCATAGTTATGATCTACATTGCCCATCTCAACAGAGTTCCAGTTTTTAGCCAGAATGACAGCTTGTTAGAGCTTCAGGCTCTGAATCTTGGACTCTTTTATTCCCTTAGTGGGTCTAATATGGAAGCATTTCAATTTGACTTGGAATTCCTATTTCCATTCTTGCCATCTATTTACCAAGCTGAGGAATTAGGGGAAGCTGATTTTTTTCCTCAGATATCAACAGATCATTTCTCATTTTTCATCCTACCATTTCATCACTGTGGATATTCCTATTTATCTTAGAAGATAAACCACTCCCCCTCACCCACATGGACATATTCCTTTTTTTTTTTTTTTTAAAGATTTTATATATTTATTTGACAGAGGGAGAGAGATCACAAGTAGGCAAAGAAGAAGGCAGAGACAGAGGGGGAAGCAGGCTCCCTGCTGAGCAGAGAGCCCGATGCAGGGCTTGATTCCAGGACCCTGAGATCATGACCTGAGCCGAAGGCAGAGACTTAACCCACTGAGCCGCCCAGGTGCTCCCACATGGACATATTTCTGACAAAGGTTTCTGATACGTCCACTTGTTAGGTAGAAGTAGGCTTCCTGAAATTGTTGCTTGTATATAATAAATACTTCATGCTTCTTGAATTCTGTATCTCCACCATTTTGGGTTTTATGTCATTATTTTTGTTCAAATGGGTTTTTTTTTAACAATATCCCCTGCTTCTCTGTATTTATTCTACTGTAATAAGCAGTAGGTGAAGAAATGAATAGTGGGAAAGCTATTCAAGGATAAATCTTAATCTCAAGACTATTGTTCTTACTAGCATTTTATTAACTTTCATAAAAATTCATTCATTTTGATTTTATAATAATCCTTATCTGGGTCCTGCATAAAAACAGTGGCTGGCATACAACAGTGGCTGGCCTTCCCTTTGACGACACATACAGAATTTTTTACCCCCAAATGAGCTAGATATGGCAAATATAAAGCATGAGAATCCTATGGTTGTGATTTAGGAATGTGTAGTTTGTTAGTTGTCCCCTCCATGGAACAGAGAAATACTCAGAGATGAGTAGAAGGCATCATCTAGAATGGATGTTTTAGAGTTCTTCAGAGAAGAACCAATAGGATATATGGGTGTGTGTGTGTGTGTGTGTGTGTGTGTGTGTGTATGTATGTGTGTGTGTGTGTTTTTGTGTGTGTGTATACTGGGGAATTGGTTCACCTAGTTTTGGATGCTGAGCAATCCCACAGTTTGCTCTCTGCAAGCCAGAGACTCAAAAAACCAAGTAGCCTAGTTCAGAGTCCAAAGACCTGAGAACCAGGGGAGTAAATGGTTTAAATCCCAGTCCAAGGGCAGGAGGAGACTGATGTCCCAGCTCCACAGCCAGGCAGAGAGAACGAAACCTCCCTTTTTATTCTAGTCAGGCCGTCAGTGGATTGGACAAGGCCCACACACTTTAGGGAGAGCCATCTGCTTTACTCAGTCTACCAATTCAAACACTAATCTCTTCCAGAAACACCCTCACAGACACACACAGAAATAGTATTTAACCAAGTCTATCTGGCAATCTGTGGCTCCATCAAACTGACACATAAAATGAACCATCACACTGGGTCCGTTCCCTTGACAACAGCAGATGGCTAAAAGCCCCATAACCCGTAATTCTCCTAGCAGAGCTGTGGGGAGATCACCTGTGCACACCGGAGAGGCCTTCTCTACGTGCACAGTCACAGGAGAGACTGGAGGGAGCCTCTACCGGTCAGCATGCCCTGAGGAACGCGGACATTGTTCATCTCTCACCAGGGACTAACTACATGGCAGACAGAAGGTTCTGAAGGAGATCGTAGATCTTCCCAACTGGGGGGACTCCCATGAACATCTTTCACCAGAAGTCATGTTTTCTTACTCTCTAAATTTTGAGCTCAAATGGCTTCAGCTCTTTCAGTGCTGTACCATCACTGAATAATGAGGAAACTGCTCACATTATGTTAGGCCACAGCATGCACCATAATGCAAAATCACTCGGCAAATGTTCTTTCCATAAAACAAGCCTTATCAACCGTTTTTATATTCATAGATTCAATCTTTTGTTTTCTGAGGATGAAATATGTTTTAAGTTACCAAGTCTGTTCAGACTCAGAGTGCCTTTAAATTATGCTCTGAATTTCAGGATCAGGTTATGGTACGGGCAACACCGTAGACCTGACGTGAAGATGGGAAATGATTTCAGGTATCTACTTGGGCGTCATCTTTGCAAAAGAAAGGTCATCACAGTCATTCGGGGGCTATCTTTTCCTCACATTTGAGCATTATAGAAGCATTCTCCAAGTTCAGATGAGGAAATTCTGTGGGACGGGAAGGAGAAAGATCTAGGAAAGGGGAATGATTTCTCTGGAAAGGAGGAAGGAAAGAAAGTGGGGAAGGAAGATTGAATTTGTTCTTTGGGAAATGGGCGGACTAAGGAGCTGGTATGGCCAATAGACAGGAATGAAGTGAAGAGAAAATAAAGGAAAAGAGGTAGTCACGGGGTTAGGGGTGAGAGGAAGTCCAAGCTTTCCAAACCCAGGTCCACCACAGGCCCAGAAGACAACGTGGCGAAGTGAAGGGGGCCAGGTGTGGGGGTACGGGGAGAGAGCACACACTGGCCACTCGGGCTTCACTGATTGCTGGTTCCCATGTGGACAGGTGAGCTGAAAGTGCCTTATCTGTGATTTTGTTTAAGAGAATCCATGAATTCACGCTTATGTGTGACATAACTCGATTTTAAAAGGTTGGTCAAGAGAAAAATTCTACAGACTACAAGTGGCCCTCAGCCATTAGTGTCTACCTCTGTTATTTATCGCCTGCTTCTTGCTCAGAAAATCTGCAGACTGTTGGTTGTGAACAGTAAGAAATACCAGGAGGTCTTCTCATTTTGGTTGGCAGCAGTAACTCTGACCTGTGTCACGTTCCCAATTTCTGTGCTGCTTTCAGAACGGCAACTTGGGGATTTAAGGCTTGTCATTATCCGTCACCTTGTTAAAATGAAGATAACCAAATACAGAAATACATGTATATTTTAGCCTTGTATTGTTAGTAAGGCCAAATACTTAATTAGTCTTAAGAACGTGTTAAACATTTCTGGAATTGAACCTAAGGAGAGAAAATAGAGTATTTGTACATTTGCCCTGAAGTCAAATTCCTTGAAAGACCCTTTCTCCTTTGGTAAGAGGACAATTATTTAAATTATCATACAGCTGACACATTACTTTCTCATATCAAACAGGAGCCATTGATCTTATTATGATCAAGATAAAGACAAATAGCCTGCCAGATATGTAACAGAGTCTGACAGGAATGCTGAATAGGGAGCAATTTTTTTTTAACTAAATGACTGAGGGGGGAGGGGCAAAAGTCAACCTGATTTCTTGTGGTTTTTTTTTTAAGATTTTATTTATTTGACAGAGAGAAATACAGCAGAGAGGGAACACAAGCAAAGGGAATGTTAGCGGGAGAAGCAAGCTTCCTGCTGAGCAGAGAGCCTGATGTGGGGCTCGATCCCAGGACCCTGGGATCATGACCTGAGCCGAAGGCAGATGCTTAACGACTAAGCCACTCAGGCGCCCCTCTTGTTATTTTTATCATTTGGCAACTGATAGGATTTCACCAAAAGGAGGGACTCTAGGCAAAGTACTGACAAATGCCCATTAACCCAAGAGTCATGACCATTTCTAAATGGCTATTTCTGAATTCCCAGCAAAAGGTATTCATTCCATGACCTGTTTTTTCTGCTTACAAGTGTGGAACCTACATCAAACCTTTCCTTTCAATACATAGTATGTACCTATGTAAGATTCAGGACTTCGTGCACCCCAGTGGATTATCCATTTGTCTCTTGCCCTTCCCCCTGCTTACTGCACCCCTACTCCCTCGATAACCCACAGAGCTGCCTCAGCCTTCCAACTGGGTTACACTCTGATAAAGCCGCTATAAATCAAAAATATTCTAGAAAGAAAATCCATTTAATACACCTAACCTACTGAACATCACAGCTTAGCCTGGCCTCCCTTCAAGGTGCTCAAAACACTTACAGAAGGGAATAGATGGGTAAGATCATCGCATACCAAGCCTGTTTTATAAATGAGTGGTCAGCAGCGCATATCATGTACCGACTACTGAAGGTGAGAAACAGAGCGGTAGCCAGCGTGTGGCGTGCATGCACACACATGTGTGTGTGCGGACTGCGAGCCGAGGCTCCCTGTCGGTGCCCGGTGTCCCAGGAGTGCATCGCCCCGTACCCCGCTAGTCTGGGAAGAACTGAAAATAGTTTCTACTCAAGGTGTCTTGCTTCTCGTCATCGTCAAGCTGAAAAAGCCTAAGTCAGACCATCCTGTGACAGGGAGCATCTGCGTACAGGTGAAGGGAGGTGAAGGGATAGGGGTTCAGTGCTTGAAAGGCACACGTGGCCCCCAAAGAGGGACAGAGGTTTGGAGGAAACACTTACGCATTTGCAGAGAAGCTGGATCAGACCTGTAAGTTCAAGAAGACGCTAAGAGGCTGGGATTCTCTGGCAATTTAACTTTTTGAGAGTCTGTTCTAGTTATAAATTCAGGGTGGAGATCCAGGATTCAGCATCAACATTTGAAACATCGATACTACATTGTTGATACCATTATACCCTCTGGGATTTTTGAGGTCAGTAAGGTCCCAGTTTCTGAGCTTTCAAAGTGCTTTAAAATTTATTATTATTATTACACTAACCCCCACACAGATAACACACAGGAGCCCATGAATCCGCCTGTCATCACAGGCACCGTGCTCGTTCAGCTCCGCTCCCTCTGTCCTGCCTAAGCCTCTGCCCTCTGCCCCCAAAGCCCCTTCACATCCTGAGCAATCGTGCCCCCCGACTCTCCCTAGCCCAGGCCCTGGGCCGGGATCTGCGGCTTTGAACCTGAAGCTGAATCACTCAAGGCCAGAGCTCCGCAGTCCAATTAACTTTGCTTCCTGACGCTTCTTCAGATAAATGGACGACTCGGCAAGTCTTTCTAACTTGCCGACTCTGCCCTGGAGGAGTGGCGGGTAAGCTCCACGTGGCTCAGCCTCGGGGTACAATCCCAGCTCCACTGTAGCCAGAAAGGGGCAACGGCAGTGATGGACAGTTCAAGGCCAACCGGCACCGCTGTGGGACAGTTGGGGCCTGAGGCTACAGAGGATCAGGCCAGCGGACGGTGGCAGCGAGCAACAAAAGGCAGGGTTTAGACACCTACTAATATCTTACAGCAATAACCCCAGGGTTCCTGGAGATGCCTGGGGGACGCTGGCTGCCACCAAGCAGCCGTGTGCCAAAAACTATAGTGATCTGACAGCTAATGCTAAGGGGCCTCATGGCTGTCGGAGCAGGCGGTGGCCGCCCGCCAGCTTTAGTTCCTCATTGCCCTGCCGCCCTTCTGCTGGACCAGCTCTAGAGCAAACATTCAAAGCTCTTGAAAAACCTATTGTAAGAATATGCATTCTCCTTTCCATGTTTAGGACCAAAGACCCCATGAAAATTGGGTGCTGGTAGCTCCAGAAAGAATAATTTTAAGAGGTTTTTCCTTCCACCATTAATTGGCACAGGTGAATGCCAGGAGGATCCCAGATCACCTCTCTGTGAGCTCTTGGTTCCAGAAGCCTCAAGGCATAAGCAGTGTTCACAACTGCTACACATTCTAGTTTCCAGAAGGGTTTTTTTAAGACACTCTTTTCAGGGCTCCATCCCTAGACCCATTAAATCAAAATATTCCAGGTGAGGCCCAGACACAGTATTTATTTAAAAACAAAACACACACACACACACCCCAAAAAAAACCAAACCCTCTACAAGTACTTTGCAAACCTACAGCAGGGTTTGAGAACCATGGAGAAGTTGAAAGGAAAGAGGACGGGAATGATAACCAAGGGACCCTATTTTGAGTCACGGTCATACTTTCAACTGGGTTATTTCATTCAATCCCCTTGACTACTCTGGGCTGTAGATACCATTCCTCCATTTCCTTGAAGCTGCACAAATATGTGTGCACATTACAGCATGACTTGTAACAGGAAAAAAAAATGGAAAATGATCTAAATATCTAATAGAAGACTGATTAATATAGACAGGTGCTAAGATATTGTGCAAACATTTAAAAAGACATTAAGTGAAAAAAAGCACATTATAAAACAGTTTTACGTAATGACCCCATTTTTGAAACAAAACAAAAATTATATAACTAGATATAATTGCAAGGATATGCACCCAAATTTTTACAGCGTTTCCTTTCTAGATAAATGACTTGCATCTTCTTTTTACACATCTGCATTTTCTAAATAATCTGTATTAAATGTTAGGAGGCAAAATCTACTCACACATGTCAAGCCTTGAATGTCAGTCTTAAATACTAGTGGAGGAAATATGAAAAATAGCTATTTATATAGGTAAAGTTCTAGTTCTTGTATTTATAAGGCAGGTCGATGCAAAATCCTGATGCTCTGCTTCTCCTCTAAGTTACTTATAAAAAAGGTACTAGCCTTGGGCGCCTGCGTGGCTCAGTTGGTTAAGCGACTGCCTTCGGCTCAGGTCATGATCCTGGAGTCTCGGGATCGAGTCCCACATTGGGCTCCCAGCTCCACGGGGAGTCTGCTTCGCCCTCTGACCTTCTCCCCTCTCATGCTGTCTCACATACTCTCTCTCTCTCAAATAAATAAATAAAATTAAAAAAAAAAAAAAGGTACTAGCCTTTAAGCCTTCAACTTGTTCACCTTCCTTATTAGGAACTAAAGATCCAGAGGGGGGAAAAATGAAACAAATTCTCCTACAGTATTTGTTCTGGGTACTGGTGGGTCTGCCCTCCATTTGCTCGGAAAGAATAATTAGACAGAAAAAAAATTTAAAAAAAAAAGAGTAATTAGACAGGAAGCTGGAGTGAGAAAGTCAGGAGGCCAGAGAACCAGGGAAGAAAGCTTTTGATCTGCTTCTCTTTTCTAGAACATTCTGTCACCTTTTTTACCTGGTGTGTTGGTGGTTATGAAGATAAAATGAGAACATCAGTGAAAGGACAGAGACACCTTTAGTCGCCCAAATGCTCAACAAAGTCCCATTCATTCATGAATGTTTCCGTGAAGGGAATAACTTAGCTACTTACCCACGGTGTGACAGCAGAGCATTCCCATCTCCTTCATTGTCTGCTTCCATCCCTACAAAAGCAAGCAAACTAATAGCGTCCATTATCCCGGGTTGCTCTGAGCCTCAAATGAGGTGATGTAGGTAAAGCACTAAGCAAAACATTGAACATATAATAAGCTCTCAATACATACTAGTTATTATTAATATTACAACTTAGTCCAGTATTCCTTAACCAAAAACACCTTGCAGTATTAAGATTTTCTTTGTAATCCAGAGGAAGAATTATACAAGTACATAGCTCTAACCGTTTGGGATGAGGATGATAAAAATAGTTTGGAAGATTATATTTTGATTAGAAAAATGTACTTTTTCCCACCATTTCAGTGCTAAAAAAAGATTATTATTTCAAGTGCTCAAGAATAATCCCTCTGTGGTTTAACACCAAGAATAGAATATTTCATTTCAGAAAGAATGCCTAAGAGAAATGATAAGCCACCGATAAAGGTTATTACACTACAAAATGACTTTGAGTTTAAGGCAAATATTTTTGTGTTATCAAAGTTATTAGGCCTTTAGAAATGTTTTCAAAACAACGCAGTGTATGCATGTAATATAATGAACATATGACGACTTTTGTGGTTGGGCTCAAGGTTTCCAGAGGACCAGCACTTGGTAGAGGAATGGGGAAAAAGAAATGTGGACATTGATGGTTTCAATTCACAAGCTTTATTGAAATAAATAGGGTGTGAGAATAACATGGACCAGCCGTTCCCTAACTTGTGATGCCATGGAAATCACCTGGGGAGCTTCAAAAAACCCTAGCGCCAGGGTCTCACCCTTGGAGATCCTGATTTACATGTTGTGGGGCATGACCTGGACTCCAGGATTGATTAAGTGTCTCCATGTGATTCTGATGCGTGAACAAGTTTGAGAAGCCTGCCACAAAGGATCCCTCTGAGCAAACAGCCCCCAGGGATCTCCCTTCCTCTTTCCTCAAGATGTCCCCAGGAGGCAGGGAGAGCAGCCCGCCCTGGGGACCCTCTTTGCTTTCCCCTTTTGGCCCTGCCCTGTGCTACAAGAGTTACATCGATGGCCCCGGAACAATTTGGGCTGCATCATCCAAGCCCAGGGACCAGATTCCAGACTGCGATTCACGCTGGGCCAGCATCGCGCCACCTCCCTTTCTCTGCATCTCCGTCTCAGCTCGGACACCCATCCTTTACCTGTGTCGCAAAGCCAGATCACTGCCATTTCTAGCCACCGAAGAGCTTCCATGGGCAGGACTTTAATTCTGTACTCAATGATATCAGTAAAATGAGAAAGCATGTTTCAACCACTCGTTTTTGGGCAGAAGCCAAAATTCAGATGGTAGCTTTGAAGGATCTGGTGGGCCACAGGCAGACGTCCTGCAGTTTGACCTCTGCCCTGTGTGCGCATGTCCATCTGTCTGGGGCTGAGCTAAGTTGGGTCAGATATCAACTTGGCTTCTGAGCTGAGAAAGAAGGAAGGCATCTAGACACCTTTTCAACAGAGTTTAAGCTTTACTGCCTCCATGTGAAGTAATGATATAAGGTACTTTTAGAACTAAAATTTGAAGGCCCGAGTATTTTACCTCCCAGGCGATATCCAAAAAAGAAACCAGGAAATATGTAACAGATGTGGATTATGTACAAAATGAAATTATAGAGAAGAAATTTTGTTGGCCTGGAATGATTAAAATAGCTTGATGTTTTAAAAGTGCTTTCATGATAAAAATAATCTCATCTTGTCCTGAGAATATACCTGTGATATTTTTATTCTTATGCTCCAGTTGAGGAAATGGAGGCTGACAAAGTATCTTGCCCAAGGTCACATGGTCAATAAACAGGGTCAGTACTCAAACACATGAACTCTTCGTCCCAAGGCCACTAGACGGTCCACTGTGCCACAACAGGAATGCAAGTATGGCTGCTTATGACTCAAATTTATGAGACAGAATTTCTGACTTGCTGCTTTTCCCTTCATTTTCCTTATAAATGCCAGGAATAGGCTTAGCTCTGTTACTGATCAGTAATTCAGGGACTATATTAGGATTTTTTTTTTTTTTTTGCAAGGAAGAGCAGGTTCCTCTGAATATCTTAAGTAGGAATATCACAAGTAGTTTTGTGGGGATCTCACAATCAAAAGGGCAGCATGAGGGAGGGCTTGGAATATGGAGGCGAACCAAGGAGACTGCACAGACTACGTAACAGAGAGGCTGGCTAGAATGCGGTCCTGGCCAATGCCACTGCTCAACGCTGCTGCCCCAGATAAGTCGGAACCATCCCTTTCTCTTAGGTCACGTACTACAGATGCAAAGCCCTAGCTGGGATGCTTTGTTGGTCAGGCACGGCGTCCTGGCTATAGGTGCCAGGAGAGAGGCTCTCTGGCTTTCAGCTTCCACAGGGGGAAGGAAGACACTGGGACCCCTCAACACCAGGGATAAAGGAGAATCTCCCAACAGAACGAGGGGTTGGATGTGGGGACAGCCAGAGAAAGGACAATTATTTCCTGCAGAACAACAATGATTTAAAAGGACATATCTCTATTTTTCTATTTTCCTGAAGTATTAGAAGACCTTTTTTTTTTTTTTTTTAAAGATTTTATTTGAGAGAGAGAGAGAGCGCGCGCATCAGCAAGGAGTAGGGGCAGAGGAAGAGAGAGAAGCAGGCTCCCCACTGAGCAGGGAGTCCCACACCGGGCTCCATCCCAGGACCCCAGGATCATAACGTGAGCCAAAGCAGATGCTTAACCGAGTGAGCCGCCCAGGTGCCCCAATATTAAAAGACCTTTAAGGAAAGTTTCTAAGGAAAATTCTAAGCTACTAGAGAAAGTATTCTTTTCATTACGAAAAAAATCCCTGGTTAAAAACTCAAAGTCATTGCCGACATTAAGTCAGCTCACACACTGAGAAAACAAACGTCTGCCCCTGGGAAGTGTCCTAGGAGGTCTGTGGGGTTACCCTCTCGTGAGCTTTCTAACAACCCCATTTCGGTCCATGAAAAAAACTACCCCATGCAACAGGGTCACATCCTCTGTAAGCCAGTCTGCAAACACACTGCTTATGCATTCATTCATTCAGCCTCCATTTAGTATGCCCTCTTCCCCGTGCTAGGAATTGAGGTTTTCAGTACCTGATACTAGGAATACAAAGATAAAAATTCAGATATCCTGGAAAAACATCTTGTCTGTGCATGTGTGTGCTGGGCCTGCCTTCGCGGGTATGAATCTGAGTTTGTGTATGTTGCGATGCAAGAATTAGAGAGAATCTAATTTTTCAAACCACAGAGGGGGTTTAAGTAATCGGCAACTGGAGTAACAGACTAAAATATTTAGACCTTATCAGAATTTATCATCTTGGAAATTCACCCCCTGCTGGATCTTCCAGTCTCCTACCTACCAGACTTTCCTCCTTTTTGGCTATGTGCATACGTACTCAACTAAAAAATAAAAAATTCCTCATTGCTAAGTGCTATTTTTAGAGAGAATCTTAGGTCTTAAAGGATTTTGTTCCATAAGTCTGTTCGGCGTGCTGTCTTTCAGAAAAATAAAAAGGAGGGAGCTCACCAAAGATAGGTTTATACTTACAGTCGGGCTAATTTAAGTGATAAAAACGGAGCTGGAGCCATATATGGGAAAAGCTGAACCAGGACTTCATGTTATCAGAGTTTAAATCTTTTTTAAAACACGGCAAGCACACCATAATTTGTGGTAATATCCTTTCTTTCCTGAAGCTATACCTGAGCTGTACCAGCTCAGGACCGGTTTTCATAAACCCAAACAGAAAGAGCTCTCTAGAACAATGAGGCTTAATCTGCAAAACACAGAGAGGCAGAAGGGGCTTTCTCAAGAGCACTTAGGCTTAGGAGAAACCTTGTAAATACCTTTTCAAGTGGCAAAATAATAACCTTTTATTTCTGCAAGTTGGACATTGGAACACCTCTGTTTGCTCTCCTAGGTATTTAGAAGGCCATTTCCATTTAAAAACATGAGGTAAAACACGAGGCTGAGAAAGTAAAAGCGTCAGCTGTTGGAACACCTTTATAAAGGAATAAAATGAAGTTTCTCTACTTCGGACTACTCTTACCTTTAGCGGCCTCACACATCCCTCAGGGTGAGTCCAATGCTCCCCACACTCCTGGCAAGGCCATTCTGCTCCCGGGTGTTTGGGTAGCAGGGGGCTCGCCCTACACTCGCCACACAGTCCGGCCCCACTGCGGCCTGAATCACCCATATTAGTAGACTAAGCCCTGGGTACTGCTCTTGCCTCTTGGGTCTCTGGCTGTTTCCTCACAGCTTCATCCCATGACCACACTGATGGGAATCGGGCTCAACACTCTTGTGCCATCATCTCCCAAGGCAACGCTAACATAAAGCTGCTGTTACCAATTAACCTCTCCCCCTGCACGAGCGCCCCGAGAATTCCTCCATGTCTCGCTGTGATCCAGCTGAGAACCATTCCACTGTTTCTCTACCTTCTCCACCTTCTCCATTCCAGTTTCTCCACTGAACCACACAGTGGCCCCTTCACTTCTTTCCTTTTGAGTAAAACATTCTCCACCTGCATTCAATTCTCTTATCGTGGCTTCTGGAAAATCTTAGCCTTTGTGTTACCTTCCCAGATTTAGAGGGACCGATGTGGTTGGTGATACCCAAACCCAGCCAGGATAAGGAAGGCCTTTTCAGGCCAACCCTGATCGTATTTGGGGAAAAAAAAAAACCTGTAAAAACCTCTAATACTAGGTTCTAAGACAAATGGCTCTACTTTCCAGATTTTATGGGGTTTTGGAAGTATATTTCATGAGATCCAAAAATATCCTCCAGGACAAGTGTTCTCAACTTTGGATGCATATAGAATCACCCAGAAAGCTTTTACAGCCCCTCATGCCCAGGCCACAACCCACATCAATTACATCAGCGTTGCTGGTGGTGAGACCCAAGCTACTCAGGTGATTCCAAAGGACAACCAAAGTTGAGAACCACTGCCCTCAAAAGTGTCAGGAGGAGGAATTCAACATAAATATCATCACCTGATATTTTTTCTTCCATGGACTAACTTGAGTACCTACAAGACATTTTAAGACCCAATTTTAAGACCCATTTCACACCCTTCCAAAACTTTATGTCTCTTTGTTATTATACACATTGAAGTAAAAATGAATTACAAGTAAAGTTTAGGGGTTACTCCAACTTTTTTTTCCTCACATCTGTTTCTGAGTTACATGACTCTTTCAACAAAGATTGATTGAGCACCTACTATTCACCAGGCACTGAGGGTCACCCAGGAAATAAAGCAGACATGATACACCCTCATGGAATTTATATCCATTAGAGGACACATACGATAAATAAGAAAACAAAGAAGATTATTACAAAGGTGGTACATGGACAGAGAATCTAATAGAAAAGGATAATGTAGCAGCAAGTGTGTCCCTTCCAGGGACAGGGAATGGGCAATTGGTTTAGGTGCCGGGTAGGTCCTCTCTGAGAGAGTGACATGTGAGAAGAGACCTGAATGGTAAAGAACTAACCAGCTGAAGATGGGGAGCACAGCATTCCCGGCAGAAGGAAGGGTGAATGCCAAGACCTTGAGGCAGGAACAAACTTGGCCAGTTTCAGATTCTAACAGACTGGAATGTGGTGACAGGGCAGGAGAGAAGGACAAGACAAGGTCAAGGACGGAGTTCGAAGCTGCGCCAACTTGGTAAGTCACAGGGAAGAGGGGATAGGATTCAAAACGTTAAGAAGCCACTGGAAGGGGAGATTCATGTTTTTTAAATGTGGGGGGAATGGTGATCGAGGGCAGGAGAGAAATCAGTTTCTCTGGTGATAGTGGCTCATTGTATTGTTTTAGAGATGAGGCCAGAAGGACTTCCAGATGGACTGAGGGTTGGAGGGGGTGGGATGGGGAGGGATGAGGGAGAAGGGAAGACTCAAAAATTGGAGTTCTCTGTTTTTGCCCTGAGCAGCGGGCTGCATGGTACCGCCGTGTCATGAAACACGGAGGTCTCAGCGAGGAACATTTTGAGAGACGAGAGAGCAAAACTCAACAGCTTTCTTCAGTCATAATAACGTAGAGATTCCTTTAAGCATTCATTAATATCCATTAGAAGCCAGTGTCCATTAGGATAACTCTGGAGCTCAGAAGAAAGGTCAGAGCTGTACATTTAAATTTGAAGGTCACTGACACGGAAGTGGTATTTAAAACTTTGGGACTGGAAGAGTTCACTTAGAAAATGTAGACAGAAAACAGAAGAGAGCAAAGGACTGAGCACTAAGTTTCTCTTAACCTTTAGGAAGACAAGAGAGATCCAGTTAAAGAGACTGAAAAGAGACCAGGGATTTTGAATTATAGGACCCTGGATGCCCAAAAAAAAAAAGTGTCTCAAGATGGAAGGTATGATCTTTGTGCCAAAGGCTGTCAAAATGTCAGAAATGAGGACAGAAGGACTGTGGATTCTGTGAGATGTTCTTGGTGACCTTGACATGAGCAGCCAGTGAGGCAATGGCTCATTGCCACTCCTCCTGTCTGGACAAAGAAGTCCAGGAGTGAAGGAGTGAAGAAACAGTGGTAGGGGGACACCTGGGTGGCTCAGTGGGTTAAAGCCTCTGCCTTCGGCTCGGGTCATAATCTCAGGGTCCTGGGATCGAGCCCCGCCTTGGGCTCCCTGCTCAGCAGAGAGCCTGCTTCCCCCTCTCTCTCTGCCTACTTGTGATCTCTCTCTCCATCAAATAAATAAATAAAATCTTTAAAAAAAAAAAAAGAAAGAAAGAAACAGTGGTAGGTGAGGAAGGCCACGGGTGGTGGCTGCTGACACACATACGACCAAATTTTGCTATGCCTGAAAGCATGTGCTTCTCCACATCCTGACTTACACTCTGAGCAAAAAGACACATGACAAATGTGTACACGTCTCTTATCAGGACCCAAGGGGATGCATTAGATGCCTGCCCCAGTTTACACACTGTATATTCAGTGTATCCCCTGGTTGCAATAATGGCCATAGGAAACACGAATGAATGTTTGGGGGTAGGGTTGATTCTACCCTTATCCTGTATATTTTCCTTCTGGAAAGATGCTCTCATCAGGGCCCACCTCTCCAGCTAACCACCATGATCAAAGAGCAAAATATACGGCCAGCTAAAAAGCTATAAACGGAAGTTGATTATCAAATGACAGAAAAAGCTAATATACCTTCAACCTTAAATCGAATAAAGAAATTAACACTTTCTAGCATTCCTATTCATTTTCACTTAAAACTTGAATAAATTCCTACGGCTTTTAGGTGAACTAGATTTTCACCTTCCTTCCACAGCAAACGGGAAGCTGTAATCCTCCTTTACGGAGATTAAATGGTTCTGCCGACACTTTTTATAGGTCGTGGCCTCAAGAAGTAGTTGCATGTGTTTGGACAGTAACTGTCAGTGAAACTGCTTAATATCAGGTTTAAAAAAAAAAAAAAAAGGCAGAAATCTAGTCTTTTGGAAGAGAGACCTGGAAATCAAAATGGATATAACACAGAAAAGATTCAAAAAGACTTAGTTGTCTGGGTATCCATGCAGACGAGCCCTTGGGGTACGATCATGACTGACATAAATTACTATTAGAGGTGCCAATTTAAGTCTCTGTCTTGCAGAGAAGGATAGTTTGTAACTTTCCAAGGCAATATAGTCTTGCTGCACGTAACAGGGCTTTCTGAGCTGGAGTCCAAAGTCTCTTTGGATAAGTAATGTCTTCGGTAGACATCGAGGAACAGCTAAGAAAAAAGTGGCCCATAATCTTGGAGCAGGGCCAAGTTTGAAGACGGAAGCCTGTAGCCATAGCAGTAAAAGGAACATCGTTCTGATTTTTATGGGCAAACCTCAACTGAGAGCAAAAGGTGGCGATCATGGTGAAGAAATTAGAGAAACAGAAAATTCTGGGAGAAACCACGTGAGGAATTCAGCGGGCATCAGGGAAAGCGTGGAGAAAAAGGGAATGTGTTATAACCAGGGTGATTATGTTCCTTCTGGTGTTGATTGCCATGTACATTCACATTAAAGAAATCCAAATGTGTTCAGAAGTAGTAGCAGCAGCAGCAGTAGTAGTTGTAGGGTGAAAATCTGGACCCTATTAGCACTTACTCCTGCAACTCATCTTTGTGCAGAGGGGAGTTGATTCCCAATCAAGCAAGGCAAGGAAGACATACCACACACTTTACTTTTCAGAACAAAAGGTACCTAAAGCATGCGTGTAGTCAGCCAAGGACACAGAATATCTACATTTCAAGTATGAGAGGTATTATTTTACCTGGCCTTCACTTACTTGACTCACTAAATTTAGGAAAGCTCCCCACTCCCTCTGTAAAACCAAATGATTAATGCTCATGTTAGCAAGCTTTTTCTGTACGTGCCTTGGACTTCTGCCCCACCAGCCAAGTTGTAGGTTATCAAGAGTCAAGTTATATTGGTTTCCAAACCTGTTTATATTTATGCTGTCATTTTGACTAGGTCATATGAGATAGCAGGGGCAAAAAGAGAGCTGCTCGTAGGGGCACCTGGTAGTGATCTCAGGGTCATGAGTTTGAGCCTTACGTCAGGCTCCACCCTCAGTGTGGAATCTATTTGAGATTTTCTCTCTCCCTTTCTTTCCCTCTGCCCCTCCCACTTATGCTCTCTCTAAGAAATAAATAAATCATTTTTTGAAAAAAAGAAAGCTGTTAGTATAAAAACTAAGTAGTTGAATAACTTCAGAAAGTAGAGCTGATAAAAAAAAAACATAGTATCAAATTAGGTGTGGACAAGATAACGATAAAAGGCTATGAACAATAATAAAATTCTAGGAAGATTCTACACTCAGTGCACATCACAAGCATCTTTAAGTTCTGGTACACTTTAAAAAAAAACTGTAACAGGAAATTGGAGATGACGTGTTATGAGTGTGGTTTTTGCCAGATGGAGAGCTCCACACTCAAAGAGAAGTCCTTAGCTTTTCACCAGAAGACTGCTGGAGGAGTATGTAATTGCGTCTCAGCTTAAAAATAACAGCTTAAGAATTACAGGCAACCTATTAACCACCGAATTGCCAGTCTAAGTGACACTCCATGAGTTTCTACTGTACCTGTAGGGATGTACGCTTTGGGGCCTCTGAGCTTTCCTTCTCACTAGAAGCTTGGCTAAAATCATTTGTAGTCAAGAGAAATATCCTAGAAATATGTTGGCCATGAGTTCCTCTAAGCTCTATCCCTGGATCAGGTTCAGATCCCCCCAAAATTATATTGCAAACCATTGTGCTCTAGACAGCGATGGAAATTCCTTCAGAGAAATACAATTTTAGCATCAGACTCGACTTTTATGGAAGACCCATAAGAGAAGTGATCACGGGAAGAGTATCTCTGCCTGGTTTATCAAACTGATATTTAAGCTCCCTAATACACCACTCAAAGCCTGGTATATACAAGAAAAATCACATGATAAACTTCATTCTGTTAAACACCCGAAGGCATCATGTGGGAAGAGTGGGAAAGAAGAAAGAAATAGGAAGGAAATCAAAGCCTTACACATAACTGACCCAACCAGTTAATTACAAAGCTCCTTTTTCCTTCTGCTTTAACATGTTTTCCTCTGGATTCATGAATTTTAAGTTAATAAACCTAATAACTATGTGTTATTTTATCTACTTCACTAAATGGTATATATAGTTGATTGTTCTTCTCTGCTTTCTTTAAAATCATAGTTGACACATGATATTACATTCGTTTCCGGTGTACAACATAATGATTTGACAAATCTATATATTATGCAATGCTCTCCAGAAATAACAGCTGCCGTTTGTCACCAAACAGCATTACAGTACCACTCACTATATTCCCTAGGCTGTACCTTTCATCCCCATGACTTACTGTTCCATAAACGGAAGCCTGGATCTCTCACTGAACTTCCATCCATTCTGCCCATCCCCACTCCCACCCCCTGCCCTCTGGCAACCACCAGTGTTTTCGGTGTTCATGAGTCTGGTTCTGCTTTGTCTGTTCATTTATCTTGTCTTTAAATTCCACAGAAGTGAAATCACATGCTATTTGTCTTTCTCTGACTTATTTCACTAGCATAATATCCTCTAGTCCCATCCATACTGTCGCAAATGGCAAGATCTCATTCTTTTTTATGGCTGAGTAATATTCTATTGTGTATACACACCACATCTTCTTTAGCCATTCATTTATTGGGGGACACACAGGTTGCTTCCGTATCTTGATGTTGTAACTAATGCTGCAACAAATGTAGGGATGCATATATCTTTTCAAATTAGTGTTTTGGGGAGTTTTCTCGGGGGGGTGGGATAAATACCCAATAGTGGAATTACTGGATCGTATGGTCTATTTTTAATTTTTTGAGGAACTTCCATGCTGTTTTCCAGAGTGGCTGCACCAATTTACATTCTCACCAAACAGTGCACAAGGGCTCCTTTTTTTCCACATCCTTTGCCAAAACATATTATTTCTTATCTTTTTGATACTAGCCATTCTGGCCAGTGTAAGTGATATGCCATTGTGGTTCTGGTTTGCATTTCCCTGATGATTAGTGGTGGTGTGCATCCTTTCATGTGTCTGTTGGCCATCTTGATGTCTTCTCTGGAAAAATATATAAATAAAATATATATTGTTTTTCTGCATATTTGTAATTGGATTTTTTTAGTGTTGAGTCATATAAGTCCTTTATATATTTTGGATATATATATATATCTCATATCAGATATATCATTTGCAAGTATCTTCTCCCATTCAGTAGGTTCCCTTTTCATCCTGTTGATGGTTTCCTTGTCTATGTGAAAGCTTTTTTATTTTGCCGTATCCCAGTAGTTTATTTTTGCTTTTGTTTCCCTTGCCTTAAGAGACCTATCTAGAAAAACGTTGCCAAGGCCAATGCCAGAGATTACTGCCTATGTGTTCTTCTAGAAGTTGTATGACATCAGGTCTCACATTGAGGTATTTAATCCATTTTGAGTTTATTTTTGTGTATGGTATGAGAAAGTGGTCCAGTTCCACTCTATTGTATGTAGCTGTACAGTTTTCCTAACACCATTTATTGAAAAGACTGTCTTTTCCCCATTGTATATTCTAGCCACCTTTGTCATAGATTAATTGACCACATAAGCATGGGTTTATTTCTGGGCTCTCCATTCTGTTCTGTTGATCTATATGCTCATTTCTATACTGGTACCATCTTGTCTTAATTCCTAGAGCTTTGTAGTGTATTTTAAAATCTGGGGTTCCAGGGGCACCTGTGTGGCTCAGTGGGTTAAAGCCTCTGCCTTCAGCTCAGGTCATGATCTCAGGGTCCTGGGATCGAGCCCTGCATCGGGCTCTCTGCTCAGCAGGGAGCCTGCTTCCCTCTCTTTCTCTGCCTGCCTCTCTGCCTACTTGTGATCTCTCTCTCTGTCAAATAAATAAATAAAATCTTTTAAAAAAAAAATCTGGGATTCCGATACCTCCAGCTTTATACTTCTTTCTCAAGATTGCTTTGGTGATTTGGCGTCTTTTGTAGTTCTACACAAATTTTAGCATTATTTGTTCTAATTCTGTGAACAATCCTATTGGTATTTTGATAGGGATTGTACTCAATCTGTAGATTGCTTTGGGTAGTATGGACATCTTAACAATATTAATTCTTCCAATCCACGAGCACGGGATATCATTCCATTTCTTTGTGTCATCTTAAATTTCTTTCATCAATGTTTTCTACTTTTTAGAGTACAGATCTTTCACCTGCTTCATTAAGTTTATCCCTGGGTATTTATTCATTTTGGTGCCATTATAAATGGAATTGTTTTCTTAATTTCTCTTTCTGCTACTGTTATTAGTGTCTAGAAATGCAATCAATTTTTTGCATTTGCAATTAACTTTGTATCCTGCAACTTCCCTGAATTATCTATTACTTCCAGTAGTATTTTGGTGGCGTCTTACAATTTTCTATCTACAGTATCATGCCATCTGCATATAGTGACAGTTTAACTTCTTACTGATTTGGATTCCTTTCATTTCTTTTTCTTGTCTGACTGCTGTGGCTAGGACTTCTACTACTATGTTGAATAAAAGTGGGGAGAGAGGACATCCCTGTCTAGTTCCTGACCTTAGTGGAAAAGACCTCAGAGTTTGTCAACACTAAGTATGATGTTAGCTGCAGGTTTGTTACATATGGCCTTTATTATGGTGAGAGAGTTTCCCTCTAAACCCACTTTGGTGAGAGATTCTGTCATGAAAGGATGTGGAATTTTGTCAAATGCCTCTTCTGCCTCTAGTGAGATGATCAGATGATTGTTATCCTTCATTTTGTTCATGTGGTATATCACACTGACTCATCTGCAGATACTAAAACATTCCTGCATCTCCAGAATAAAATTGATCTTTTTAATGTATTGTTAAGGGCAGTTTGCAAATACTTTAAGAATTTCTGCCTCTATGTTCTTTGGGGATACTGGCCTGTAAGTTTTCTTTTTTGTGTGATGTCTCTGTCTGCTTTTGGCACCAGGATAATGCCGGCCTCATCGAATCTCTCCATCTCTTCTGTTTTCTTGAATAGCTTGAAGAAAGTATTAACTCTTCTTTTAATGTTTGGTAGAATTCACCTGTGAATCCTTCTAGTTCTCAATTTTGCTTTACTGGGAGTTTTTCGATTACCAAGTGAATTTTGTTACTAGTAATTGGTCTGTTCATATTTTCTATTTCTTCATGATTCAGATTTAGTAGACTGTATTTTTCTAGGAACTTATACATTTCTTCTAGTTGGTCCAATTTGTTGCCATACAATTTTTATAGTAGTCTCTTATAATCCCTTGTACTTCTGTGGTATCAATTACGTCTCTTTTTCTGTTTCAGATTTTATTTATTTAAGTCTTCTTTATTTTCTTCTTGATGAATCTAGCTAAAGTTTTCTCAGTTTTGCCTGTCTTGGTTTTATTGATCTCTACTGTATGTTGCCTAAAAAAGACCCATGTCAGACCTAAAGACACACACAGACTGAAAGGGAAGGGATGGAAAAAGATACTCCCTGTAAATAGAAGTTAAAAAAAAAAAAACAAAAAACCAGCATAGCAGTAATTATCAGGCAAAACAGACTTTAAAAAAAAGACTGTAACAGGAGACAAAGAAGGACATTACATAATGATAAAGAGATCAATCTAACGAGAGGATATAACAACTGTAAATACCTAAGCACCCAACATTGGAGCACCTAAGTACATAAGGCAAATATTAATAGATAAAAAGGTGAATATACATTTTTAGTTCTCTTGTGTAAATGCCTAGGAGTAAAATGCTGGACCAGAGGATAGGTATGTATTTAGCTTGAGTAAATATAGCCACAGTTCTTTTTAAGGGGCGGTACCTATTACCCTCCCCAGATCAATCCACAGAAATTATTCTCACCAAAGCTTGGTATTATTTTTCTTTTTCATTTTGGCTTTCCGGTAGGCAGACATTTTGAAAGTCAGGTTTTCTGAGATAATAAACCACAGCCTCTCGGTTGGCACAAATACAAATTTCAAAGCTTTTACCTTAAGCACTTCCCATCACTGGCAATTGCCCTTCAGTAAACTAAATCTAATATTGAAAACATGTAAACATAATTCAAGATGTTTCATCATAGAGAGATAATATAATTTTCCTTTACAGTTAGCTGATTTAACAGAATGATCAGGAAAATCCTGTCAGAAAGGGTCTCCCCATGAAATATGAAGATGTAGGAAGTATTCTCATCCAGTGTACTAGTAAGAATCAGGTAACTCATATGGTGATGGAAATTCTTCATTGATACATCTATTCCGATTTGCATTCCGTATTAGCAGGGAATTTGGAGATAATGGTTCTGTTTCCTCTTCTCATTTTCATTTTAATGAACTATATTTGAAATCATCATTCACTATGATCAGTATTACAGACTATTATTTTGAAAAATGCTAGCGAGTCTTTTGGGGGAAAATAATGAAATAGAATAAACTGCTCACTTACAGTTAAATACTGATTATCTTGTATTTGACTCACAGTTTCCCTCTCTGTGATGCAGTTCTGTTTGATGCAAGATCCGAAACTTGACAAAGAAAACAAATATAGAACACCCAAATAATGTTATCTCTACAATTGACTGTTGCATTAAATAAATATTTACTCATGTTACTATTACACACAAGATTGGTTGGCAACACCATCAGCTAATAATTTATTTAATTTTTACATGTATCACAGTAAATCTGTTGCAAAACCCATCACACATTCACCAGAATAGGCTCGGTTATAGATTTAGGTTTAAAACCTGAAGTGATAGAAGTACTGCGAAATAATAGAGAAACACACATTTATATAATTAAGATTTGGAAAGGCCTTTCTAAAAATGAACCCGAGCCTGTGACCATAAATAAAATGTTGGGTACATGTGAGTATATATTTTAAATTTGTAAAAAAAAAAAAAAAAAATTTAAATTTGTGTGTGCAAATAAAGTAATACCACACAGAAACATAGAAATTCAGTGTGTGTACCATCTTACCGGACAACTGACCCAGGCTCTTCAAAAACAAGCCAATGTCATGGGAAAAAAATGCAAAGGACTACCATAGATTAAAAACAGATGAAAGAGGGGTGCCTGGGTGGCTCAGTGGGTTAAAGCCTCAGCCTTTGGCTCAGGTCGTGATCCCAGCGTCCTGGGATCGAGCCCCGCATTGGGCTCTCTGCTCAGCAGGGAGCCTGCTTCCCCCCCACCCCCTCTCTGCCTGCCTCTCTGCCTACTTGTGATCTCTGTCTCTCTGTCAAATAAATAAATATCTAAAAAAAAAAAAGAACAGATGAAAGAGACTTCACACCTTGTGTAAGCCTTCAGAGATTTTGGGTGTGGAAAATTAAAAAAGATATTTAGCAACTATTGACAAAATTTGAAAACAGATAGTATTCGACATGTTTTATGTGTTAACTGATTACATATCTAATGTATTTATCAGTTAATTTCTGTAGCTATTTATTCGGCAACTGGAGGGCAACCATACTATGAAAAATATTTCAACAAGTATTTCAGGAAGAAGTTAGTAACTTACTTTCAAAACTTTTACACAGTAGTAGAAGACAAATATTTCATGAGTAAAATAAGCCAAGGACATGAAATCCCAAATCATGAAAAAAGAAATACGAGGAGTAGAAAGCTTACGGAAATTTTTCCCAGTTTGCTGGTAAGCAAAGAAATGCAAATTAGATTGCCAAGGATTGAAAAAAATTGGGAAAACCATATAGTCTCAGAAATGGCTGGTAAAGGACATAAATTAGTTTCCACTTGATGGGTGACTCCTCAGCAACATTCATCGAAAGCCTGAAATTGATTCCTCCCTTTCATGTACCTGTTAGCCATCTGTATATCTTCTTTTGAGAACTGTCTCAATGTCATTAGTCATCAGGGAAATGTAAATCCAAGTCACAATAAGGTCTTACCTCACACCTGTTAGGATGCCTAATAACAAAATGACAAAAAGTAACAAGGGTTGATGAGGCTTTGGAGAAGGAAACCCTCTGCACCGTTAGTGGGAATGTAAATAGGTGCTTCGTTATGGAAAACAGTATGGAGGTTCCGCAAAAAACTAAAAATAGAGCTACCATATGATCCAGCAGCCCCACTTCTGGGTACATATCCAAAAGAAATGAAATCAGTATCTCAAAGAGTTATCTGCACTCCCTTCACTGCAGCATTACTCATAAGAGCTGAGATACGGAAACAAGCGAAGTGTCCTTGGATGGGTGAATGGACAAAGAGATGGTATACATATAAAATGCAGTATTATTCAGCTCAAAAAAGAAAAAAAGCATGTCATTTGCAACAACAGGGATGAACCTAGAGGGCATTATGCTAAGTAAAATAAACCTCACACGGAAAGACAAATATTCATGTGATCTCATTTACATGTGGAATCTAAAAAAGTCAAATTCATAAAAGGGGAGAATAGAATGGTAGTTGCCCAGGGTTGAGGTCCAGGGAATGGGGAGATATTGGTTAAAGGGTACAAAGTTGCATTCAGGATGAATAAGTTCAGAAGAGCTATAGTACAGTTAATAATACTGTATTATATTTTAAATTTGCCAAGAGAGATCTTCCCATCACACACACACACACACAAATGGTAACTATATGAGACAATGGATATATTAATTAGCTTGACTGTGGTAATCATTTCACAAATATATACATATATCAAAGCATCACACTGGATACCTTATGTATAATTTTTGTCAATTATACTTCAACAAAGCTTATTAAAAATATTCTAACCTTGAATGAGAAATCCCAATTGTAGTAATTTATCCTAAGGAAATAATCCCGCATTTTGCAAGTAGGCATGAATAAGTTTTCCATAAAATGGAGTTCCGTAGGTGTACTAACATGGAAAAATTTGCAATGTAGGATTAATCTAAAGGCAGATTACAAAATACTACTTATGATCCCACTCATTTCTAAACTTGTGTGGTTTATATATTATATAATTACTTAAGAAAACATCTGAAAAATACAATGAAAGTCAATTATTACTAAGACTTTTGGGTACCTTTTTGCCTTCTTTTTTTTTTTTTTTATTTATTTGACAGAGGGAGAGAGATCACAAGTAGGCAGAGAGGCAGGCGGAGAGAGAGGGGGAAGCAGGCTCCCCGCTGAGCAGAGAGCTCAATGCGGAGCTCGATCCCAGGACCCTGAGACCATGACCTGAGCCGAAGGCAGAGGCCTTAACCCACTGAGCCGCTCAGGTGCCCCCCTTCTTTATCCTAAAGTGACTTGCTGAAGATTCTCTGATAAGCACGTAATCATTCCTTATTAAGAGGGAAAAAATGTTACCTTTAAAAGCAAGCAATCCAATACAAAAAAAAAAAAAAATGGAAGAAAGCAAGCAATCCATGTGGAGCTTTCCTGGTCTTTTGAGATTTTTTTTTTCACTTCCTTTTGCTGGAAAGAAAAGTGTTCAGACCCAATTTGATTGGAGCCCCTGCTTTATTTTTGTCAGATTTAAATCTGTATCTGGATATATGAAGTACTTTCCCACATTTTACCCACACAAAACCCCAAGATGGCATTTGAACTAAGTCTGATCTCTTGCTTTTATAATTAAGCAAAGAGAAGGTCACAGTGATGAGCTGGATCTTTCCCTTCAGTCAGTGGGGAGAGGTGGTGAGTGGGGAGCCAGGGCTCCTGACTTTTTCCATAGACCCTCAGGAGTCATTTTTTAAACACCATTCCTGAAGTACATCATGCTAACAAAGCCCACTGTCCCTGATTTGTTGTTCTTGGGGATTGACACCATATACTGAAAACCACCTTGAATCAAACCTAAATATTGCTTTTTAAGTGAATTTGAAAACAAAATATTTTTTCATTAATTTTTTCCTTTAGAAATAATTTCAGGCTTACAAAAAAGTTGCAGAAATAAAGACTGGACAAGTACCTGCATACCTATGGTAAATATTTTATTCACTTACTGTAAATATTTCACCCCATCTGCTTTATCATTTGCTATATATATCATTAAAGATATGACTATTTTCTGAATCATTAAAGGGTAAGCTGAATATTATCATGGCTCTTGACACCTAAATATTTCAGTGGATATTTCCTAGGAATAGGGATATTGTCTCCATAACCCTAGTACAGTTAGCAACCCCATAAATGTACATTGAAATATAATGATGTAATCTACTGTCCATATTCCATCTTCGTAAGTTAACCTCAATAACTGTTGTTTATAGCACTTTTTCCTCAAATTTCCAGTACAGGCTTCACGTTGGGTCAGGTAATGCATGTAGGTGTTATGACTCTTTAGCTTCTATTAGTCCGGGGTATTTCTAAAGACTTACTTTTTTTTCTAACCTTTTATCATATTTTTGAGGAAAAGAGCCCTCCTTTTTTCATAGAACTCTTAGTTTGCTCTGGCTGTAGTAACAAAATATCACAGACAGGGTGCAGAAACAAAGAATCGATCTTCTCATGGTTCTGGATGCTGGAAGTCCAAGACGAAAGCACCAGAAAGGTCAGGGTCCAGGGAGAGCCCTTTCCCTGGCAAGCATGTGGCTCTCTTCTCACTGCACAGAGAACAGACAGAGAGAACAAGCTCTGTCTTTGCACAGAGACAGACAGAGAGAACAAGCTCCCTGCTGGCTTTTCATTTAAGGGCACTAATATCAGACCAAGGCACTGCCCTCATGGCCTCATCTAATTTGATTCATTGCTCAAAGGCCACATCTTCAAACACCATCACACTGGGGCTTAATACTTCGACACAGCAATTTTGAGGGGCATACATTCGGTCCATAATGTGGAACATTCTTCATCTTGTAAAATAAATGCATTTTTGATACATTAGAAATAAAATGGTCTACACCTATAAAGTAGTATTTTCTAAAGCCATTAAACCAGAATAAAATCATAGCAATTTCCCAAACTGAGTGCTCACGGAGCTGATATTTTATTGTGTTGAAACCCCAGTCATTACCAGCGAGTCTCTGTATTGGGCTTTCTATTTATGTGTCACCCTCATTCAAGAATGTGCCCCCTTCTGCCAACACAGTATTAAAATAGAAAAAGATTACGCTCTACAGAAACACACTGTGTCTCAAGTATTTTTACGGAAGTCAGCCCATATCAGAACCATAGAATGTACTTCAATTCATTTTTAGACGCCAACTATTCAGAAAAAGTATTTCAGATCAGCACTGGCTAATAAGAACAAAGGGATTTTTTTTTTATGCAACTCCCAATCTTCTTTTTATTTATTTAAGAGAGAGAGAGAGAGAGTTCGCACATGCAGGGCAGGGAAGAGGGCAGTAGTGGGGCGGGGGAGGGAAGGACAGAGGGAGAGGAAGAGAGAAACCCAAGGAGATTCCATACTGAGCGTGGAGCCATCAGGGGGCTCAATCTCACAACCCTGAAATCAGACCTGCACCAAAACCAAGAGTCCATTGCTTAACTGACCAAGCCACCCAGGCCCCCTGATCTTTTTAAAGTCATTATAAGACAGTATGTTTTTTCTGTACTTTGTTGAAATATTGCATCTTTATTTCCTTTCAGTATGTGTTAAGCAGTTATTCACACTGAATGAATTGACGTACATATTAGCATATACTGCCTACTGTTCTTTACTGTTAATCTAAAATCTTTTACTTTTCACATTTTAAGACTTTTTTTTTAGTTGTTCCTGTTAAGTATCGTCTGGTTCAAATGCAACTTCTTTTTATTTTTTGTTTTGTTTTGTTTTGAGAGAGACAGAGAGTGCACAGGTGGGGCTGTGAGGTGGGAAGTGAGGAGGAGGAGCAGAGGCAGAGGGAGAGAATCTTAAGCAGGCTCCACATTCAGTGGGAAGCCCCACTGAGGGCTTGATCTCACCACCCTGAGATCATGACCTGAGCTGAAATCAAGTCAGAAGCTTAACCAGCTGAGCCACCGAGGCACCCCAAATGTAGTTTCTTTTTAAAATATATTTGTTAACCTGACATCCTCACATTAAATTTACTAGTGGACCCAAAACAGGACCCAACTCCCTGTTTGATACCTTACAAACTTAACCCTTCCTCATTAATTGGAATCTGGGTATGCAACCCAGATATGCATCGGGTATGCAACTTTTCCAAATATTTTTGAAAAATTAAAGCATCTCTTTATCTCTTATCTACAGAATTCAGTTTTCTCCCTTTTTAAAAAGATTTTATTTATTTATTTGACAGAAAGAGACAGAAGGAGAGAGGGAACACAAGCAGGAGGAGTGGGAGAGAGAGAGAGAGAGAGAGAGAGAGAGAGAAGCAGGCTTCCCGCTGAGCAAGGAGCCCAATGCAGGGCTCGATCCCAAGACCCTGAGATCATGGCCTGAGCCAAAGGCAGACACTTAATGACTGAGCCACCCAGGCGCCCCCAGAATTCAGTTTTCTTATTTTCAAGGTATATACTAAAACAAATTACCCCAACATTCAATAAAATATGTCTCTTGGTGATCACAAAATGTTGATAATGTGGTCTAATTAAAGTCTAGAGAAGCTTACTAAATAACAGTTTCCAAAATGAGATTTTAAAATGCACACATTAAGAAAAATTCTCATTTTTTTCTTTAACATCTTTTCTCTATTAATTCTGATTATTTCTTCCAAAGTTAGTAATATTTTTTACATACCTTTCCAAAATTACTTAGTTTTTGGGACTCTGCTGCATCTCACATTTTCTGAATTATTTAGCCTTTCCAATAAGATATATGTTACTGCATATCTTTTTTTTCCCCTTTCTTTGCACTGATTTCTCAATAAAGCAGAATTTTCTGTTTGTTTTTGCAAAAGAAAAGTTCTGGAATAAAAATGACCCAATATGCCTAACATATATTCATTTTTATTTTCTTCTACATATGAAGCAACTATTTGACCTGATTTGACATAATCTGAAAATAGAATTTCTTCTAACAGGTCCGAATTTAAATCAGGGTTTTCCGGACTTTTCAATGTCCTTTCTCTTTTCCGTGGAGTGTGTTGACCATTTCATCTATTTGGAAGCCTTCGATTCCGTCCTGAAACAACATGGTCAGGGTAGGGCTGTAAATGTTCAGATAATCTGAAATCAGGATTTTCTATTTCATGGTCTTGTATGATCCAAAGGAAAATAAGTGACCAAGATTTACTTCTTTTTTTTTTCCTGTTGATGACGACGTCTTTGGAAGAAGCAATGTCAAATTGACACCCGCAAGCTGTAAGACTTTAATGCTAGTCCTTTTATTGAAGAATCTTTGGCATTCTTGTGTTTCAACCTACTTGTCTTTTCTTTTTGAAGCTTCATAGTTAATTTCGCAGCTGACCTCATATTGCTTGCATTTGTTAGGTTTCGTCCCTCCCTCCCTTCTTTATTCCATCTTTTTTCCCCCCCCAAAATGGCAGGCACACAGCATGCCTCCGTAAGGGTATAATGTAGCACAAAGAGCCTGGACTTTGGAGGCAGTATTGGAGTCCCAGCTTACTAATTCTGTGACCCAGAAGAAAGTAACCCATCATTAACATTTCTAAGGATATCTACATCAGAGTCTGTGTAAGATTGGGCAGGGTAATTTGTCTCTTTTCTTTCTGGCAGTACAGTTAGTTAGGTGACTCTAGGGCATACAACACAACTACCTTGTATAAAATCTGACAAGCAAACACCCCTTAAAATGTACAACTGAGCTTGTACGAAAGAGAAATCCCTCAGGTCAAAAATGAAGAGGAAATAAAAAGTAGGGTGCTAGACAGCATGGACTGACCCAGTGGCCTCCCTGAGGGAGTCTGCCGCCTCCCTTACCGGGGAGCTTGCGGTGGGAAGGTCATGCGGGGACAGGAACGACAAGTGAGATATCCACATAAAGTCACGTGCTGGCTGGCTGTTCTCTGCCCCTCCAGATCCACTTTTCACCCATCTCCACCCCGTACCACTGGGCTCCCTTCTCCTCTGCCTTCCGGCTGGCCTTAGCCAATGAGGAAGAAGTTGGGAAAGAAAGAGAAGGGTGGGGTCGGGATATTTATTCTCCTGTTTCCCGCCCTACACAGTCCCTCAGAAGTGGCTTTGTCCCATAACCCCAGGGCCCTTGGAGGCCTGCCTATACAACTCTCTCCCCGGGGGTCCCAGGAACCTCTTTTTCCTCTCATCCCTCAGTGCCTACGAGTGGTCACAGCACCACATGGTCAGCTTCAAGCTGCTGTGACTCCCAGTTACCCCCCATACCTTCATAATCGATCCATATGTGAGGAAATGCTCCTCAAACCTTTCCTGGTTGAGATTCTGAGACAAATCAAGACTCTCAAAGGGTTACATGTTCAGTGATAAGGGAGTCCAGGGAAAATGTACAACCAGCACCAAGAAAGCACGTGCTTGGCTCAGCCTCCTAGGAAATTACAACTATGCTTTTTACACCGCCCTGGAGTCCAAAAGCAACCCATCTCAGGTATCTACAGAGAGAGTCCTGCCAAATAGGAGATCACAGCCTTAAATGGTAAAACACACAAGGAAAGAATCTTGCAACGTGAGACCTACAAAATAGATAGTAGGATTTAACTGTCCAAGGTTAGTTAACAGCATTACCTGATAAGGACTCAGAGGAAGTGTGTCTTCCATTATTAAAGACACAGAAGAACACTTGAAAACACAGGACCAAAGAGAGTATGTAAAAAGACCAAGCACACCTGAAGAACTCAAAAAAATCCCAGGAAGGAAAAACATATAATCATTAAAAATAAAACCAAACAGCTAGATTATACAGAGGCAAAAAGAGTCGACTGAAGGTGCATATGAGGAAAATGCCAAGAACTTAACATTAAAAAGTAAAGATGCAAGAAATAGAAGGGGGTTAAGACATGAAGACTAGAAAGCAAAGGTCCAGCGTATTTCTAATCAGAGTTTCTCAAAGAGAAAATAGAGAAAGGATACCACAGGACACTGGGAGGGAAGGGGATTGAAGATCTTAAAAAAACAAAAAACAAACAAACAAACAAAAAACCCAGAAAGAAAAGATATTACCTATGGAAGAAATGCAGTTAAAATGGAAGCAGTTTTCCCACAATAGGAATTGAAGCCCGGCGGCCAATGTAATAAAATGGGTAGCAGATAACAAGCGCACAGTAAATGCACAAGAACTCTTGCTACACCTCTCAGCTGACTGCTTCTTTTTGAACTGGATGAGCTCTTCGTATGTTACACAAACATATTTGTGCTCCTCAATGCAATCCCGTGTTGGCATATTTCTTTTAAAAGGAGTTCAGGGTTTTTAAAAAAGACTTTATTTCTTTACTTGAGAGAGAGAGGAAAGAGGAAAGGAAGGAGAGAACACAAGCAGGGGGAGCAGCAGCAGGAGAGGGACAAGCACTGAGCCGGGAGCCCCCACGCAGGGCTCTGTCCTAGGTCCCCAAGATGGTGACCTGAACTGAAGGCAGATGCTTAACCAAGTGAACCACCAGACACCCCAATAGTAGATTAGTGTTTATCCAGTTAAACCCAGTGTTTTTTTTTTTTTTAAAAAGGTTTTATTTATTTATTTGACAGAGAGAGATCACAAGCAGGCAGAGAGGCAGGCAGAGGGAGAGGGGGAAGCAGGCTCCCCACCAAGCAGAGAGCATGATGTGGGGCTCGATCCCAGGACCTTAAGACCATGACCGGAGCCGAAGGCAGAGACTTTAACCCATTGAGCCACCCAGGCGCCCCTAAACCTACTGTTCTTAACTAAAGCTGTTTTAACCTTCAAACAAGAAGCTGGAAGTAAAAATGCAGAAATATTTTAATACTTATTGAAAAATGCAATGGGAAGAATTACGCTGAAGTTTCAGAGGACACAAACTAAAAAGAAATTAAGGAGTATATAAAAGTGGTAGGAACCAGTGCCAGAAAAAAAAAAAACAAAAAAAAACGACCTGGGACTTCTTTGCTAGAAAATAGGCAAAGGGTATGGAGCGACAGTTGGAATAAGCAAACATGAGAGAAAATATTCAACTCTGTTAATAGTTGAAGAAAACACTTGAATATATAGAGTTGTACATACTAAAAGTTAGCAAAATGTCAACATATGATTATAGCCAGCTCTGGTAATTCTGTGGTAAATCTGGTATACTTAGATACTGCTAGAGGCAGAGAAATTTATACATAATTAAAGGGAAAAAATTCAGTTCTGTAGTCACACTAGCCTATTTTAAGTGCCCAAAACCACATGAAACTAGTGCCTCGCATACTGCTCAGCACAGACTATCTCCATCGTCACAGGGAGTCCTATTGAACTGGAGGATGGGGACAGACACAGAAGTGATGGGTTTTTGCAGACGAGCAGCTTCCCTTGTACTTGGTGATTTCAAGTCATTCTCCAATTCTTCAAGGGTCTCCAAATATATCAGTCGACCCTTCCACTGGTATGTTACTCAATCTCCTCTTAAACACTTGATATTTTCAGACTTATTTTTCTAATCGAATAGGTATGAAATGATATTTCTCACTGATTTCAATTTGCATTTTCCTGATTACTAATTAGGTCAAGTATTTTTCACGTATGTATTAGCCTTTCATATTTCCTCTTTGGGGACTTTCCTGTTTGGTTTTTTCCTCTACATTACCCTGTGGCAATGATTTAAAATGGGAAAATGTTTATGATATAGTGACAAGTTTAAGAAAAAAAAAAAAGGGACAAGTTCTTATTCTTTGTTTTCTAAGTCTTCCTCTTGGCTCCATGTAGATGGAGTGATTATTTTTCTTTATCCCTGCTCTTATTTTTATTTCACATTATTCCTTTCTGGTAGAACAGTGTGTGCTCGACCTAAAATAAATCTGTGTCTCTGTGTGTGTGTGTGTCTGTGTGTGTGTGTGTAAAAGCCAGGATCGAGCAGTGAGAGAAAAACAACATTTCAAGATTTGTATCTTTAATTAGGCTACATGTTTAAATTGCAGAGGAAACTGCCTTTCATAATTCAAGTAGAAGGAAATGAATTCGTGTATATTGCTTAGAGATTTCACATATTCATGATGTGGAAATTAACTTAAGCACACATAGTCTAAGTAGTCAACTTGGAAAAGAAATGACATTCTTTAAAGAAGGGGAACAGCACTGTTTAAAAACAAAAACAAGACAAAGAGAAATGGGAATGTAAAAATTGAACAGAAATTAATTCCTGCCCACCCTGAATCCTTGGGGGAAAATGAGCCGTGCTCCCTATCCTGTTACCCGGGAGCACGAGCATCCAGCACATGGAACCTTCCGCGCTGGTGAAATGCGGTTAGATTCCCACACGTACCCACGCAGATCTGTCCCCTATTGGTCCCTTCCCTCTGTTTTATTGTCAACTGGGCCCTTTTCTATTACTCCTTCATTTCCTGTCTAGATCAACTGTTCCAATTTCCCTGTTAATGCTTTGCTGAATGTTTCCCACCCCTGGTACAAGCGCTCTTTACAGCAGGTAGGGAGAGAACAAGCAGGAATTTTTACCCTTAACAAAGACAGACTGGAGCTGTCTTTCTACCCGCTCCCAGAGACCACAGGCCCTTAGCTGATGCTGCAACCTCGCATCCTCCAAGCAATTTTCATCTATTTATCTGTCAGGGATCTCCGGCCTTTTAGGAGTGTGTGCTGGAATGTGCCTTTGTACATTCTCTGACTTTCCCACTTGCTTCCAGATGAGCATCCCTGTACGTGACTTGTTCAGAGCAGGAGGCAGAGAGCCTCTGCGTTTACTGTTCCTGCCCTTGCCCTTGCCGGTGGCCTCGCCACACTGGGCTCTTTGCGACCTCATATACTGATTTGTAGAGCGGGTGTCGCCACATTTCCCTTTGCTTTGCAGTTAGATGTCAGTTCATTCTAAGGGTGTTACAACATGAGTTATGAGACAAGAAGTCAAAGAAGACCACATTGAAGTAAAATTTATAAAACGAGACATTTTATGACTTAAAATGAGGATAAAACCTGGCCCAGTGAAACCTGGAGCGTGAACGAAATAGGATTTGCAACTTGAATGCACACCCTTCAGGAGGCCTCTCAGAAGAATGTGCCAAGCATGGCTTCACTTCCCAGGGGTGCTTGTGATGCGGGAGGGCCTTATCGATGGAGTTCTAGAACCTCCCAGGGTCTTCCATCTGCTTAAGTTGGAGCTAAGTTGTGGGTTTGGATCTACTTACTAACACTTCCTTAATGTGTACCCTGAACTCTACCTGAAAACATTTTTCTCTCTGTGGGCTTGAAATGTGCCCGGATGCTTCCTGAAGCTACTCCTCTGTGTAAGAGTTGGGTTTGCAACTGTGTGTCATGATTTGGGGGCACTCTGTAGGGTCGTCTGTTTTAAATATCAGCCTTACCACTGGCATGCTACCCTTATTACTTCTTTCCTTTGGATGCTGGCTGCCTTCCCTAAAGGGTACGGCTGTAATAAGCTACCCCATTGCTTCACAAACTGTGGTTCCTGAATCAGCTGGGAACTTATTAGAAATCAAATAACCAGGCCCCAAACCAGACCCACTGAACTGGAAACTCTAGGGACGGCGCCAAGCTTTCTGTGGCTTAACAAGTCTTCCAGGTGATTCTAATGCTCATTAAAGTTTGGGAGCCTTGTACTGAAGCCTGTGAGCTTCAAAGTGACATATACAAGATGACCCGGAAGATACTATAGCTTTGAACTTCATAGTCTCCGTTTCTATTTTCTATTTTTGTGCATTTTTATATATGCAATATGTATACTATTATAATATGTACATGTATGTATAATGATACATGTATTACATATATATAATTTACCAACAAATACACACTGTCTACTAGAAGTTCCTGTTTAATTTTGTAATTGACAGAGATGCGTGATATACAAAGTCCGAAGACTACTTGTATAACATTTAAAAACATTTATGCTTTAAATCCAACTGAGCTATTAGCCACCAATAATGTCACCCATTTGTGTTAATATCTTTTTCTCCCTTGTTCTAAAATACTTTGCATGTAATTTATAGTGCTCATTTCTCCTGTTGTGCGGAGAACGTTCACATTCCCAGAAAAGTGAGAAAAAGGGGCCTCTGTGTTGTGCCCTAGACTCTTTTTGCCTGTCTTTGAACAAACAAGAGACTAGCCGATGGCCCATGAACAGCGTCAGTGGCACCTCCCCATGTCCCCCTCAGCACATTCATCAAATCTGCATGCAGGAAAGGGTACAAAGAGCGAGAAAGAGGATTCTGTGCCCAGTCCTTGCCACGTCCTTTTCCCACTCCCATTGCTTTGCTTAGACGGAGGAGTCCCTGGGGTCTGGGGAGGCGCTCTGTTCTCGTTCCTCACTCCCCCACCGACACCAGCTTGCACTAGCCAGGCGGGCCTCCTGTGTTACACACTCCTGCTCCCTTTGTCTCTTGTACTCCGGAGCTATCCAGAAAATACCACTGTGCACTTATTGTAAATGGCAAAGTGGAGGAGCTAGGAGTAGGGCTGATTTTTAAGCCACAAGAATTTAGGAGCTCAACAAAGAAAAAAAAAAAAAAAGATTATTTCCTTCTTAGCATAATATGCACACAGAGTATGCTCTCCAAAACTGTGCCTGGCATGAAAGAACAAACACATAAATATAGTTCGGTTCCCGAGCTCTGAGTTCCAGTACAAGGCAGCTAAAAGCATAAATCCAGGTTTGAGTCTCATCACGGCACTATTTGTGTGACCTTGAGGAAGTCCCATTACCTCTCTTAAGCCTCATTTCCTTTGCTCTGTAAATTAAGGATAAGGATACTAAGCACTCCACAGACTCATTGTGAGAACTAAGTGAGATGTAAGAGCTTAGCGTGATACCTGGCACATAATCAATCCCCGGGAAAGGTGAGCTGTGTTGTATGTTGCTAGTGCCCAGTCAAAAGCCAAAAGGGAGTAAATCGTATTCCTCCCCTCGGGTCCTCTGTAAGCGAAGCTCACAAACCATTTTTTCTTTTTTTTCCCTAGCTCAGGCTGATGATCTTACATAATCTATGCTATCTTGAAACCAAAAGTAATGCCTTTATTGGAGAGACTGACCTAAACATTCATTAATCGCTGTCTCCTCCGGCCCATACGTCTGTCTGCCTGGAAGAGCTCTTTCCGTCCTGAGCTGTAACTCGTGGCCAGGGTGCAGAGTCCTTCCATTCCGTGGCACCTCATGGTGCACGATCCTTCATCATTAAGAGAGAAGGGGGCAATTCTGTGTAGATCTCCACGAGGGAGGCACTGCGTTGAAAATGTGAGGGCAGTAAAACGATACCACATGAAGGAAGGGATAAAGGACTGCAAGTTTTCTATCACTGTTTAGAAAAATTAATTGGTCTCAGAGTAGACTTTGTAGCATGTTATCATCAAATAAAAAAAATAAAACAACATGGGATCGGGAGGGAGACAAACCATAAGAGACTCCTAAACTCACGAAACAAACTGAGGGTGGCTGGGGGGTAAGGGCGGTAGGGATAGGGTGGCTGGGTTATGGACATTGGGGAGGGTCTGTGCTATGGTAAGTGCTGTGAAATGTGTAAGCCTGACGATTCACAGACATGTACCCTGGGGCAAATAATACATCAAATGTTAAATAAATAAATAAATAAATAAATAATGCCACAGGATAATAACAGAAGTTTCCACAAACTCTGAAAAAAAGGACTCAAGGAAAAGTAACATTCTTCTCTTTTTCCCCTCAATTCGCCCTTTGTGAGTAATGGGAAATCAGTAACTATGATTTGAATTAATAAGGAAGAAGAAGGCCTGTGACAAAGGTATAAGGATGCCGAGGCAAAAAGTGCCGGAATTGCTTCCCTGAAGCAATTGTGCTCATTTGTGCTTGTCATAATCACGTAATTCCCATGTCCAGCTTGACTTAAATATTTTTAGTACTGTATGGAGTAGCATCCTAACTCAGTATTTCAGGCAGCAAGAATCTGAGAAATTTGCCCAAGGTCAGGTTAAAGTCATGAAATCAAGATATAAACCCCAACTAGTTACGGCTGCTCGTGGAGGATGGAAAGGGGCCTTGGTGTTCATCTCTTTTCCTTCTTAGAGAAAATGCGAATTACTGCCATAAAGTGAGCCCTTTGCTCCTGCGCTCCGGTAACCACTGCTTTTCCCTCACTGATGAGAACACTCTGAGGGGACCAGCCTTGTCCCTCCGAGACCGCCAGGTCTGTCGCATGGACTGAGATGAGGGTCAGCCGTGAATGTGCAGTTTGATCCATTTCAAAAAACAGGGATCGGGAGCCTTCAATGAATCAGACACCATGCGAGGGGTTTGGGAACCAGAAATAATGGATAAAACTTCCTGCTCCTGAGGCTCTCCGTCTGGAAGGAAATAGACCAAAATGATACTAACGGACACTTCTGGCATTGGTTTAGGTCATCTTTTCCTCTTTCCTCTTACCGGCATAAAATGTCTAGTAATGTGTGTTACTTTTATAGAACAGCTTAAAGAAAAAGGGGTGGGGGGAGCACTGCAAGAAGAGGCAGTGTTAGGAACTGATCTCTAACAGTGAAAAGGAGATGACAAAGGCAGAGGACGCAGTGTAACCCCTGCCTTCTGACCCCTTACGTCCTAGAGGCACTACTGTGTAAAGCCACTTTGGGGAACTCTTTCATTGAGAACCTGCTCCATTGTATCAGACCACCCATTAACTGTTGGAAGTTATAGAGATAAGTAAGATAAACTTTCCTGGGGAAAAATGGTGGGTTCTGGTATTTTCCAAGTGTACAGATACTGGTCCTATCTGTTTGCACGAAGCTTTTGCCTTTTTTGGCAGCAAGTAGCTGTTAACATCCATCTAGAAATGCACACGTCCATACTGGCATGAAAGTGTCATCTTTTGAGAGCTATGCAAAAAACACAAATTATCACTGCGTGCCAAAAGAAAGACAGAATAACCCCCACAGAATCCTATTAGATCCAATATCCAAAGAATCTCTGGGGTCGGGTAAAAGTCTGAAGCTGAGAAAGTCAACCGCCAAACACTAGAGAAGTCTTAAGGCTCCTCAGAATCCTTCATGCCAACAAAAGAATGAACCAGACGGGGGCGCCTGGGTGGCTCAGTGGGTTAAGCATCTGCCTTGCGCTCAGGTCATGACCCCGGGGTCTTGGGATCGAGCCCCTCATGGAGCCCCGCATGAGGCTCCCGTGGGGCTCCCTGCTTGGCTGGAAGCCTGCTCCTCCCTGCTTGTGTTCCCCCTCTCTCACCGTATCTCTGTCAAATAAGTAAATCTTTAAAATCTTAAAAAAAAAAAAAAAAAAGAATGAACCAGGCAGCTGAAGTCCTAGCCCGTAGCAGAAGCTCTGTGTATCTGCCATTGTTATGACACACAGATGCCAGAGACGCCAACTTTCTACTCTCTTCCTGAATCCTCCCCAAAGGGCCTTGCTGGTCTAATCCTTTCATGACGCCAAAAAAGGATAACTTCAGGCCCCTGTGAGCCACACTCTGGACTCTTGTCGTCTTTTGTCACCCTTCAGCCCATCACCCAAACAGCCTCTCACATGTAGGAGGGGGCCTTTGGCACTGACGACAAGGGATGTGACCATCGGTCTCTAATTATACAACGCATACACCATCACCACTTTTTCAGGTATTGGTCAGATATTGATCATTTTGTGCTGTTACAGTTAAATGAGATGAGTTATCAAAAACCCTCTCGTGGATAAATGGAAAGAGTTAAATTTGGTCAGCCAGGTTATCTGAGGTTATTTTAAAACTGTGTTATGATTTTGGCTAGATCGTTGAAGCCTGTAGTTTTTTAGCTAAAGGGAACTATGACATCCCCTCCATTAATGACACGATTAAGAATGAAGGGCTGAATGCCATTTAAATAAACCAACAGTGTAATATACTGAGCCCTAAAATTCTGGGGGATAAAAGCAGGAATTAACTACAAGCTGCAATTAATGACCTAGACTTTGAATATAATGAAAAGTAATGAGCTGAATTCTTTCCAGTGTAACACATGATAATTGACTGATAATTGACCTTTGAAGATCATTGTTATCAGGTGAAAACAGGAAGCATCAGAGGATGAAAATCTTGATTTTCGATGCAAAAAATATTTTCCAATTATAATGTGAAAATGTACATATGCTTGATTTAAATATAAATATATATACACATGTACATATATATATATATTTAAAATTAAACTGATCCTGGCTAAAGTCAGGGGGCTAGGGCTTTGTTGGAAGCACGGAACCCCCTACTGACTGTCACCCCAGCAGAGAGTCAAGAACCCAGCACTCAGACTATCAACCACACGGGTCTCTCTGCAAGACCTAGGAGACCTGGAGCTAAAGAGCTATTTGCAGACCCTGTATAACTTCCAACCAGACACCACAGATTCAGAGAGGAAAAATGGAAGTTACAGGAGATTCTCAAGCCAGAAAGGATAAAGGGCGGGGAATCAGGCCGAGACAGGATAAGAAAGGTATTTCATTTTGGAGAGTGAAGAAACATTGCTTTGTAAATGTTAGCTTTCCCCTGATCGATAAACATGAGTCTCGAGTATCAAGCAAGGGAAGTCATAATGTGCAGTCCATTAACTCCTTCGACCTCTAACACCCCAAGAAATGCCCAGAAAGTCCCTTCACGATCACCACAAAAGTCACCCCCTCTTCCCAGCCCTGCCCAGGAATGCCTTAAATGGTGACATTTAAAATAAATAAAAGATGATTTATAATTCAAGAGTCGTATTTTTAGTCTTCAGTCTAAGTATCGTAATGTCAGGAAACTGATGGCTATTGATTTTTTTTAAGTGTTTAAATACAGTTTTTACTCTTAGAATGGGGGGGGGATGAGTAAGAGGCTCAGCAATAGTACCCATTATTTATCCGCTCTCCCTTCTGGCTCATGGGGAAATGCCAAAGGTCCCGTCGGAGGGCAGACCAAAAGCCACCGGCAGATGAAGACCAGAACGTGGCCCTCAATCAGAAAAGGCTCTCTGGCTCCGGAGGCTTTGCATAAAGGCACCTGAAGAAACCCACGTCTCATTTCTGACTGAACACCGCCCCCCCAACAGCTCCCGGCCTGCTGAGTTTGATCCCAACTCTCGCTCAGTGGTGAGGAAATCCCGGAGCCCTGCGATCCCATGGAATGGCATGCTGGCAAGGGAGGGGAGTCACTGCAATGACTTCTTCTAAGGATCCTGGGGGAACCAAACTTGCTAGGACCTTCTGTGAAGATCCTGGAAGAGACTGCCACCGAAAACACAAGTTTCATGACAACTCTCTGAAGAAAGTTTATGAGAAAAATGGAGATAAGCGGGAAAGTCAACTGTTATATACAAAGATACCTTGAAAAATGCCTTGTTTCAGGGCTTCTGATTAACTAGGCTCCTTTTTTTTTTTAATAGAGATTTTATTTCTTTATCTGAGAGAGAGAGTGTGAGCGGGGACGGGGGGGGGGGTGTCCATGGGGGGTTGCAGGGGACAGAAGGAGAAGAAGAGAGACAAGTGGACGCCTGGCAGAGTGCAGAGCCTGACCCAGGGCTCATTCCCAGGATCCTGAGATCCTGACCTGAGTGAAAGTCAGAGGCGGAACTGACTGAGCCACTAAATGGGCTCCTCTTTTTATTACAATGCTTATTTGGGTGTAAAAGAGTGCAGTCATTTAGTAGGTACTCAGACCCTATTCTGTGTTTATGAACTTGGCTAGACCTTTTGATTATGCTTAAGAATTTGGAACCTAAAATAAGTGGGACACACACACACACACACACACACTTGTGCCTTCTCTGCCCTCTATCCATTGATCACTTATGCTATGAAGCCACCTTGAGAAGTCTCCTTCACAGAAAATAGAGGAAGGCAGGCCTCTGCACTGGTCACTGCATGTGACTCAGACCCAGGGTGTCCTGTTGTTAGGTGGAGTCTATCTGAGAGGAAACCACTGGGGGTACTCGGAGACATCCCGGAGCTCGCTATCCTGGGGTAAGTCAGTTAAGCTCTGTCCTCCCTAGCTATTTGCTCTGAAAAATAAAGCAAAAGATATCACTCCCTTCCCTCATGCCGTTTGGCTCCCTGAGTCTTTCCTTGTCATTTCCCCTCATAGCCAGTGACAGAAGTGATTCTGAAAAGAGAAACTAGGATCTATCTGCTGCAAGCTCGGGTTCTGGTTTCCGTCTCCGGGAGCTGACACACCCCAAGTGTTCATCTGTCATCACTCAAGTCTGTGAAATGCTGAGGGGCTGTCAATGGGGTCACATCTTTTTTTTCTCAGCCTAATGGCATGTTTATTTAACCAAAGTCCATATTTGGGAACTGTAAGCAAATAAAGAATGTTATAGAAAAACAGATAATTTTTAAAATCAGAGACTGCACTCCAGCATAAAGCTAAGTAAACATAATTTTGATGTGTTAGGATGGATGGCAGCCAACTTCGAACAATCTTTCACAGTTCTTACTTGTTTTCCCACACAGGATCTCATTTGATCCTTGCAAGCCCCTCGACGTACTTCAGTCACGAATCACCATCACCCCTGCTTCGAAGCTGAGGAAACTGAGTCTCAGAGAAGTTAACATGGTTTTCCTAGGATCACAGTTCTGAGCAGCAAAATCTATATTTAGAGCTGAGTTTTCTGACTCCAGACCCACTCTCCTGTTTTTATGTCTTGCTGCCTTCAACTGAATATACAAACCGTGACATCGGGCACAGACTTTCAAAACAACAAGCATTTTGCTGTTTTTTAAAAAGCTAGGAGCAGCAGCAAAGAACATCAAAATCTGGCAGCCTCCAACCAAAGAGCGGACAGATGGGGGGGCCGGAGTATTTCCTAACCAACATCCCTAGTGTGTCCACGCGGGAACTTGACCTTACTAGTCGTAAATCTTTTTGGTTGATTTGTTCAATTTATGCCACGTAATTATTCGGGGAACTATAAATCCCCGGACATCAAGTAAATACCCATCACCTAGATTCTACAATTAACATTCTCTTGTACTTGCTTTACCGCCTATCACCCTGTCTGTCCATTCCTCTATCCACCCAGTAATCCATCAATATTGTTTTTCTGAATTTGCAGATATCAGTAACGTTTACCCCTAAGTAGTTTGGCCTGCATGTCATTAATTAGAATTCAGTATTTGCTGACGGTTCTTATTTACGTAAAATTTGCATATGATCAAATATACAAATCTTAAGTGTGCCATCCAGTAAAAGTTCTGCCAAATGTATACACCCACGTTAACTCAAACCTCTATCTAGATATGGAATATTAACCCCCACCCCAGAAAGTTCTTTCTCCTCATGCCCCTTCCCAGATTCCCTCTGCACCGCTATTCTCCTCTTTATCACTGACAATCAGTTTTATCTTTCCTAGAACTATATATAACGGGGTCATACAGCATTTACTCTTTGGTATAAGGATTTTCTCACTCAAGATCATGTGTTTGTGATTCACTCATGTTGTTTTGTGTATCAGGAGTTCACTCCTTTTAAATGTTGAGCATTACTCTACTGTAAGAATATACTAATTTCTTTATCCACTTTCCTCCAGATGGACACCTGGGCTTGTGGCAGTTTTTAGGTATTTTCACTGAAACTACTAAGAACAGTCTTCTAGAGATCTTTCTGTGACTATGTTTTCATTGCTCTTGTTAAATACCTAGAAATGGAATTGTCTGGTCATAAGGAGGTATATGTTTAATATCGTAAGAAAGTTCCCAAACCCTTTCCAAGGCAGTTGTCCTGTTTTAACTCCCATCACCAATGTGTGAGAGTCTCATACATGCTCACATGATCAGCAACATTTGGCATTTTTAGTCTTTTTAATTTTAGCCATTCTGGTGGGAGTTTATCATATTACTTTTTGAATTACCAAGCAGGAATATCCACCAAGTATATCCACACTTGCATTATCAAGGGGCATCTTGGGCAATATTTATATTTATATCCCACTATTACTATACCAGTTCAGGCTTCTTAAACCATGTGATTAAGACATTAAATGTTGGGCACCTGGGTGGCTAAGTCGGTTAAGCATCTGCTCAGGTCATGATCCCGGAGTTCCGGTACCAAGTCCCTCATCGGGCTCTCAGCTCAGTGAGGAGCCTGCTTCTCCCTCTGACCCTTTCCCCTCTCATGCTCTCTCTCACTCTCTCTCTCAAATTAAAAAAAAAAAAAGACATTAAATCTTGATTTTCTTCCTTCAGGATTGAAAGATTCATTATCTGACAGTTATTTAAATGATTTTGGCTTCAACCTTAAGCTCCAATTCACTGAATATCATTACTCCTTAGGATGTTTTTCATTACCACTAAGACTTTCAAATTCACCAAAATGACCAGGTTAGCTCTTGACTTACGCTCAATAGAAAAATAAGTAAATAAGCACAATCTAGTCACTAACCTGCAAAATGCCTTTGACTGAATTACATGGGCACCACAGCGGTGACTCTGTTAGAACTAAACGTGTTATTAGTAAGAGTAAGTCCATTTCGACGAAGCTTAAGTAAGACGTGGTAAAGTTATCCCCCAGTTAAACTGCTGCCGGTTGCTGGAGGAAGTTACAGGCCTAATTCTTTCTTAATGCAAATTCTTCCTTGGG